>BSBK01002642.1:502500-1102500 GCA_027943335.1 Chamaecyparis obtusa
AGGACTTTTCCGGGGCCTAACCTGAAGAAATACCTTATTCCCAACTTCAAATTGACGTTCAATCCTATGTAGGTCTGCATACTTTTTCTGCCTGTCCTGAGCTGTAGATAGGTGTTCTTTGATGCGCTTAACCTGCTATTCTAAATCCTGAAGCATCTTGAGACCTAAAAGAATTATGTCCTCAAGATTGTCCTAGCTTAAGGGTGTTCTACACGGTCTTCCATACAAAGCCTGGAAAGGAGCCATACCTATAGAACTATGGTAACCATTGTTGTAAGCAAATTCAACCAGATGTAAGTACTCTTCCCATCTATTTTGCCTATCCATCACATACATTCTAAGCATATCTTCCAAAATTTGATTGACACGCTCAGTCTGTCTGTCAGTTTCGGGATGATATGCTGAACTAAAGTTCAGCTGAGTACCTAATTCACGCTGCAAAGATCTCCATAGAGATGAAGTAAAAATTGAATCCCTATCAGATATGATCTTCTTAGGAATCCCATGCAGCTTAACAACTTGTTCCATATAAATCCGTGCCATAGATGTAGCATTATAAGTGGATCTTATGGGAATAAAGTGAGCAACTTTGGTTAACCGGTCAACAACAACCATAATGGCATCATGTCGCCTAGCTGAGAATGGTAACCCCACTATGAAATCTATGGATATGGTATCCCATTTCCATTCAGGCACGCTGTGAGATTGAAGTAAACCAGCTGGATGTTGATGTTCAGCTTTTACTCTCTGACACTCCAAGCATCTAGCCACAAAATCACCAATATCCCTCTTCATACCCGGCCAGTAGTGATGCTGCTTAAGATCAGCATGCATCTTCTTCACACCAAGATGTGCTGAATAAGGTGCCTTATGTGCTTCAGTCATAACTAGGTTCCAGAGATTCCTGACTTCTGGCACATATATGCTGCCTCGGTAAGTCATCAGTCCTTCAATGCTGATAGAGTAACCCTCAAATCTGCCTTCTAATACAGTACCACTATCAATCACTACTTTGACATCTAAGTACCAAGGATCAGTAACCAAATTCAGAAGTATTCTCTCTTTCAAGTCAATAGTGAGGGTCAAAGAAGAGAGTTCATGATGCCTTCTGCTAAGAGCATCCGCTACTTTGTTTTCTTTACCCTAAATATACTTCATTTCGAAGTCATACTCACACAAAAACTCCATCCATCTGTGTTGACGTGCATTAAGATTGGGCTGCGTGAACAAATATTGCAGACTTCTGTGATCGGTATGTAGCTCAAAATGTTGACCAAGAAGAAAATGCCGCCATTTGGTCAAAGCATGAATCACTACTACGAGTTCCAAATCATGAGTAGGATAATTAATTTCATGATCCTTTAGTTTCCTGGATTCATAAGCAATGACCCTGCCGTCCTGCATCAAGACAGCCCCTAAACCATCCAATGAGGCATCGGTGCACACAACAAATTCCTTAGAAGGATCAGGTACCGCTAAAATTGGTGCACTAGTCAAACATTCCTTAAGATGTTGGAATGCTTCTTCACATTTATCTGACCAGATGAATTTCTTACCCTTTCTCTGGAGAGAAGTAATGGAATGGGCTATCTTTGAAAAATTAGCCACAAATCTTCTGTAGTAGCTAGCCAGACCCATAAAACTTCGTACTTCAGACACATTGGTAGGAGTTGGCCACTCTACAATTGCCCTAATCTTAGCATAATCAACAGCTATTCCATCTCCTGTAATGATGTGACCCAAATAACTTATTTCAGTTTTGAAAAATTCACATTTTTCAGGATTGGCATATAGCTTGTTCCTGCGGAGACATTCAAAGACTTGCCTCAAATGTTGCTCATGCTTCTCCAAGGAGTTAGAATATACCAAAATGTCATCAAGGAACACTACCACAAACTTATCTAAGAAAGTTCTAAATACTCCCTGCATCAAACTCATGAATACTGATGGTGCATTAGTCAACCCAAATGGCACTACTATGAATTCATAATGCCCATACCTTGTGCGAAAGGCTGTTTTATGAATGTCAGCTTCTTGAATCCTTAACTAATGGTATCCAGATTTGAGATCAATCTTGGAAAACACCTTGGCACCCTTCACTTGATCAAACAAATCATCGATACGAGGCAAAGGATATCTATTTTTGACGGTAGCTTTGTTCAGTTGTCTATAGTCGATACATAGCCTCAAAGATCCATCCTTCTTCTTGATGAAGATAACAGGTGCTCCCCAAGGTGAAACACTAGGTCTAATAAGCCCCTTCTCAAGAAGTTCCTCAAGTTGAACCTTGAGTTCCATTAATTCTTGAGTGGTCATGCGGTAAGGAGTCTTGGAAATCGGTTCGATTCTCGGCAAAAGATCAATCCTAAAATCAATTTCTCTTTTAGGCAGGATTCCCAGAATCTCTGTAATAAATACATCTGAGAATTCCTTCAAAATTGGATGATCTAAGCTGGTGTTCCAAGCAACTGGTTCTTCAAAATCATTGATAGAAATAGCAAACAATTTGCATCCCTTTTGTAAACATCTTTGAAGTTGCTTAGCATAAATAGTTCTGACTGACATAGGCCTCTTAACACCTGTAATAAACTTGATGGTTCTATTATCATCGATACACCTAACGGTCTTCTCTCTACAATCGATGATAGCTTGGTGTTGATCTAACCAATCCATACCCAGAATAATGTCATAAGAACCTAAAGGAATAACCCTAAGGGTGACTGTAGTAGTAAAAGCCTTAAATTGGACCTTACAATTTTCAGCTATAAACCCCGATACAACCTTAGTCCCTGATGCTAACTCGACTTGCCATGCTAATTCAGCTTTACTCATAGGAATTCCACATTGCTTAACCAAATTGGAAGAAATAAAAGAGTCAGTGGCACCAGAGTCAAATAAAATAGAGATCTTCTTACCTTGGTAATTACCTCTAGCTTCAATCACAGTGTTCTAATGATCTGCTTGTTTCTAATCCACAATAGCAAAGATGCGATGATTCCTTCCAGAATCACCAACAGTAGCCTCAGAACCTGTGGCTTTAGACCTGACCTGACTATTTCCTTGAAGGGGACAATTCCATTGCAAATGCCCCAATTGCCCACATTGCCAACATTCTGCTCCTCTCTTGGTACTTTTATCCTGTGATGAGTTCACTGGAGGTGATGCATAACTCTGTTGTACACTCTGAGTTGGTTTAAAGGACTTAGGTTGCTCAGGAACCTTGAAACTCTTGTTTGATTTGGAAAACTTTTCAAACTTCCTCTTCTGAAATTTACCACTCGATCCACTGGAAACTGCCTTGAAATTATCTTGATAAGGTTTTTGATTCTTCCCACTACTTTGAGCTAGTGAATTCACTGATCCTTTGGCTGAAAATCCTGACTTCAATTCTGTGAGCTTGGCTTGATCAGCAGCTTTTTTCACTGTCTTAGGTTTGAAAGTTCTCACTTCTTCTCCAATTTTAGGGTTCAAACCCCTAATGAAGTGTTGTACCAAAGGCTTATCATTCTCTAACCAACTAGAATATTTTTTTAGTTGGAAAAACCTCCTCTCATACATTTCCACCGTTGAGTTGCCTTGAGAAATACAAAAGAATTCTTCGGATCTAGTTTGCTGCCAATAATCCGACATGAATCTCTCACGGAATCTTTCTATGAAAAGCTCCCATGTAACCTGAGAGATAAGAATTCCAAGTTGCTCTAGTTCCATATTCCACCATATGGAAGCAAAGGATCTTAGCTGCATTACGGTCCAATGAACCTTCACATTACCGTGATAATCATGGAGAATAAAACACCTTTCGATGTTTAAGAGCCATGCTTCAGCTTCAGCACCACCCTCTGTTCCATTGAAATATGGTCCTTTGAGCTTAGAAAGGTCTTTTAACTGAGTCCTGATAACAGGATCTTCTGCTACAGGGACTCGTATAACATGAGCATTCGCTACACCAACTGGAACATTGTTCCTTGCTTCAATGTTATCCAACCTCTCAAGGATCCATTAGAGAACTTCAACTTGAGGTACCTCTCGATCTTCCTGATCCATTCCTATTAAAGGATCAACTTGTTCTTCACCAAGTATTCCTTCGCGACCTCATCCTCTTCCTCAACCACGACCACGACCGCGTCATCCACCCCTACTTCTGCCTAAATCGGCATCAACTGGGTCACCACGTCTTTGTGCTCCTCGTGTAACAGGAGGCATGCTTGAAATCCTATAGAAAAGATCAATAAGAATCACTAACGGAAGCATAATGATAAAACCCCTTTTCTCTTTAAACCCTCAAGCCCTGAGTGTTTAAACTTGGCTCTGATACCAAATGTAACACCCATCGAAACTTAAAACTAAAAGATGAAACCAAAGAAGAATCAGCCATAAACAAAACCACATAGAACCATAGTAATAAATTTATTTTTTTTAACATTACAAACTGGAACATATAATCATAGTAACTGCTTCTAAGAGCTTTATAGTTTTCAAATGAATTACATCAGAGTAATAAGAATACTCTTTATTCAAAGACTTAGTTTCAAAAAAACAAAATTTCCTTCTTAACCAATCCTTTACATTTTACGAATAGTTCTGATAACTAGTAACCAAGAAATGATCTGCCTCCCATAAATCTTAACAACTGCTATCCACTGTCCCATACTCATTGATTTATCCATCTAAAACCTAAAAATAAAATAAAAATAAACACAAGCGCAATTGCAAACAAGGCTCAGTCACATTGATAAAGATAACGAATCATCTCCAAAATTCTGCAACCATAAAAGTCAGTATAATATAACAATTATGCAGATTAAATATAGATGTTATTGAAATCTAATAACATAATTCCATTCTTTTTACACCAAAATCATCAAGCACTATATCTCTTTCTAACAAAAATAAACTCGCAAAGAAAATGACAAAGTAATGATCCAATAGTTCATGGGTGTCCACATAAGGACCTACGCTATGTATCCGTAAGGAAACCTCGTAGTAATCCATTATGTCTGATGAAACCATAATGTTTTATCTTGTTAATTGAAACCCATATCCCTTGAATTTATAATTATCACTTAATTAAACAACTGACAGAAATTCTTTCCCATAAGGATATAGACTAGTGTCAGTCACAACTAACAGAAATTCTATCACCACAACGTACTAGACTAGTGTCAACCCCTAATCTAAGGATCACACTTGCATTATCTCAAAACACTTGATCTAGCAATTAATGGTAGCAGTGAAATGAACTACATTACACAATTTCACTAACACTCCATTTCTATTTTATCAATTTATAAAATTGAAACAGCAATCAGAAATCCATTTAGATCCATGTTTCCATTTTCCTTAACATACAGTCTTAAACATGATGTTTCTCAAAAGAAGAAAAGATCACAATACTTTATCCATCACAAATCCAATCAAATAATAATCTCCACATTAACTTAACATTATATCTGAAACTGTACAATAAAATGTCCATATTGAATTCATGATTCCATTGAATAAAAGAACTAAAATAATCATATATCAACTGAATCAACACAACACCCATCATTTTTAACAAACATACAAGCTTTCCATAAACCAATTTATTATAAACTAATTTTCTATACATCCTGCTCTGTTAATTACAAGTTCATACTTTTATATACATGTTGGCGTATGTACGTGTATACACCACGGCTTGTGTATACATATACATATCCCAGCAGGTATATATATATATATATATATAAAATTATATAAACTTGTAATTAATAGTTCAGAATGATAAACATAGCATCTATTATATACATGTTGGCGTATGTACATGTATACACCACGGCTTGTGTATACATATACATATCCCAGCAGGTATATATAAACATATATAATTATATAATGTAACTCATCATTCACAAAAGTTCAAGCCCATAACTACACATTGAACAAAACCATACTAGTCATCTCAGTCCTATCAAAAAAACACATCTACCTTAATATACTACTGAAACTGCCAATTACATAAAAGAATAACAGAATAATAAGAACCGTCATCTACATTTTAAACAAAATATCAAAGTGGTCTTCCTTACTGACTGAAATGATAATATTTGACTTTCCTAAAAATTCCTTGCATTTCCTAAGGCCGAAACAAAACTATATTTCACATTTGTAATTATTTCTGAAGAATCATCTAGCTCACAGTGAAAATTTGAGTACAACCAAGATATCTACATTTTCACTATTGACTGAACCAAACAGTGACACACACCCATTAGACACAACAAACATCGATACCAGATTCGGATTATAACAGTGGTAAGAATACCCGATTTCACCTTATGACCAAAGGCTCTTACATATTGTAAACCTTTTTGTTGCTATAGTGTTCCTATCAATAGGAATCAGTAGAAGAATACCAAAAAAAAAAAAACCTTTTAAACAAATCTCATTCTATTTTTCAAACTGCATTTATATGCTGATACTCATCCCCGATTAACCCCCTTAATACTGACCAAAGAAAAAGTAAACATCGACACAAAATACACTATAGAATAACCATATATCAACTGCAACAACTATATTCCCCATAGTTCGGCACAAGCTTAAAGAAAACACTGCCAACTTCATACTCAGAACAAAGAAACCCATCAACACAATATGCTCGAAACAACATTTTAAGGACATGTATTTCAAATTCCTTCACTAATCATAACATCTATAAACTAAATAAACTTCTTAATCCATCCAAGAAGAAATTGGTTCATGACCAAACTCACAGAGAATACAATCACAAAACCTTCCATTCATCAACTAACTAACAGCGGTAATAAACATTCTAATATTTCATTTGCAGAAAATAAAAAAGAAACAGAGGATAAGGTGAGAGAATGCCCGTGCCTGGTATTTGTGTGGGGAGGTACCCAAAGACCGAAATGCCAAAGCTAGCCCTTGCCTGGTGAGCTTAACAGATGAATCCTAATCTCAACCACGAAGATCCCTTTCCACTGACTGCCAAAGTGCCATGCAAAAGAAAAACCCACAATGCAAATACAGAGATGACAGTATCAAACACAAAACTTCCCAAATGACCACGAATAGAAGGGTAAAACTTTCCGTGAAAACCCCTTTCCATTCCAAGCAACTTATCAAATAAAATATAACAGGGAGATGGATCCATTACTAACTGTTTACCCAAACTGTCGCAGAAATACATGGTGAAAAATGGAGTCATAATTCAACTACAACTTCTTTACCAGAGCTAATGGCAGACATCAAACACAAAAATGAATTACATCGATGAGTTCATTCAATACGAGCTTATCTCTTTCAGCAAACACAATACAATAGAAAGGCGAGGTGGGACCGGCGTTATAAAAGAAGACAGTGATGGTGAATGCTAACGGGTTTTTGCATGTTTGCATAAGCTTCTTTTAAGCTATGCGATCATGCGAATAGCATTTTATGTTAACGAAGGAAGTTACAAGAGACCGCCAAAAATAGAAAGGTAATGTGACGGTTAGTCGCATGTTTGCGTGAGTGTTTTTTACATCATGCGATCATGCGATAGGCCGTTAGATCATCTGCTAATGAGGATCGACGGTTCTCTTTCAAACTGAAGATAAAATGGTGCAAAGTTGAGGCTTCCCATTGAAGAAGTGACAGTTCGCTCTTCCAGAGGAGTAATTGTTTCAATCGTGCTAAATTAATTGTTGACAGGACTACTTTAGTGGCTCATATATCAGAATTTTGTGCACTTTCAGAAGCACAAAGAGATCAAAAATTTGAAGAGACTCAGGTGTGAAGAATTTTGAGGTTTGGCTGCTATTCCCGGGTGGTTTCTGAGAAAAAAAGGTTGGTGAAATTCTTGTGCGATTTGCTTCCTTACTAAAAGAATCACAGTTCTGTATTTTGTCTATCTTGCAAAGGTTTCTTGTAAAGATAAACTTTAAAATGGCCCCAAGGAAAGAATTGTCGGGTAAAATAGAGTATAGTGAAAGAGGTTTGCACGAATATTTATTGCAGTTACTTCCTGGCTCTTCCACTACCCCGGTGAAAAACAAGAGTTTGATTCCCAAAGATCCTAGGGTAAAAATAGCAGAAGGTTTATATGACACGACAAGTTTTATTAGAGAGGCCAAAATTGGTACTATCAACGCAAGAGGTGACTCTGATACCACAGGACTAGAATTATTCAAAGTAGGTTTTAGTCAGAGAAATGCTCCTCACCCTGCAAGCAATATATGGCAGTTTGACCTAGGAAAACTTGTCGTGCCTGGTGTCTTTTTAGATATAGATTTGATTACTCAGGTTGCAAAGAATTATGATCCAATCACTAAAGAAATTAGGGATGCAAAGGGAGTGTTATTGTTTAAAGTTTCTGCTGAAGAAATCAGGAAGGTTTTCGGGTTAAGTGAACCCTCTAAAAGTTTGGAGAGCATTAACTTTGAAGAACTAAGGCAAGTGTATAACGCACAAAGGAACTATTTTAGAGGCAAGTTGTTGAAGGATTTCTGCACCAAAATTGGAAAAATGGTTGTTGTGGGGCAGAACACTCCAGAGCCTTTTAAAATAGAATATTTTGATCTCAGAGCTAGGGGTGCATATTGGTCATTATGTCAAGTTTTTGGAGAGGATGTTAGTGAAAGGATGCCAATACACTTGATGTGCATGATGATCCAGATTTTACATGCACACGTGTCTATCACTTTTGATTTTGCTCCTTTTATTGCTGAATTAATCCATAATGGATTAGTAAAGATTCAAAAGAATGAAGGTGACAAGCCCTTTTGCTGGTACTCTTTCATAATGTACATGTTTCTGTTCAAAGGAGCAAGCTATTTTGAACAAGAAATGGAATTGGTGAGAAAGAAGGATGGTGAAGACATGCCAGTCCAACTATGGAGCCTCACAATGACCTAGGATAAGAAGGATCATAGTTTCATCAATTTTGATAAACGTTTTGCACCTAGACTTAGGAAGCTGTTTGTCTTAGACAACCCAAGAATCCCAACAGTGTTGGCACAGCTTGTTAGGCCAAACCAGTTTGTTAAGAACCTGAACATCGTATACAATTAGGGAGATGTTATTTTCTGCAATGTATCAACTGTTATCAAGTTGTATGGTTTCAGGGGGACCCCTTTTATATTTCCCTATCAGGTACCCCTTAGGATTGGAATTGCAGAGTTCTTGAGGCAATTAAGAGATATTGAGGAGTGTGCCCTCACTGGGAAAGGCAACGGAACTTTATTCCCAAATGTTACCATTGCCCATCAGTTCATAATTACCAAGGGTGGATGGGTTTACATGGATAAAATTCTAGCTCCATACCATATGGCTACTGCAATTGCTAGAACAGCAAATCTAGAAGGTTTCTATAATGAAATGTTTAAAAAGAGAGCCAAGTGTGCCATGATCAACCATATTTTTAATTTCCCTGAAGATATTATCAGGAATGTAGCAAAGATACAGGAACAAGAGGTTATGAAAGAAAAATGGTTGGTATACAGGAAGACACTAGATTTTATCCGGCAATTTGATTCAGGATGGGATCCCCTGAAAAGCATAACTCCAATGGGGAAGAAAATAGACACTCTCATGAATTGTTTTCAGGATATTTTTCAGACCTTAAATGAGAAGAAGGAAAAGGTTATGAAGGATGATCCAAAAAAGGCTAGACAATTGTTGAGCAAGCCTGTGTTTGCAAAAGGGTTACCCCCGGGGAGGTACATGGTGCAAAAGAAGACTGGTTATAATGTGGTGATACCAGAATAGAGCCAGCAAAAGCAAATGGATAAAAGGGATATCCCATCAACCTCACAACAGGTTGGAAAATGAAAGGAGATTATGGAGATCCCTGATTCTCCTCGTCCTCAAACTTCTGAAGATATAATTGATTCTCCACCCCCATCAAAAAGGCAAAGATTGGAAGAGAGACCTGCTCATGTGGAAAAGGAGTACTCCCCATCACAGTCTCCTATAAGAATTTTTGATGACCAAGAGATTGCAGAACAAGTACAGAAAGTAGATGCTCTAGGTCAAATCTTTATGACTTATGAAGAAGTAAATGAGGGAGTGCCAGAGCTACCAAAAGAACCCAAGTTGGATTTAACAGCAGGGGAGTTAGCAGGGACTGAACTGGACCCTGTAATCAAGCAAGCTTGTGAAGAATTTTCGGTTGATGACACTTTTGTTAAAACTAGGGCCTTTATGCAATTTCTTTGGAAATTAAACATGAAACAATTTCAAGAAATTTGTGAGAAGAGACATGAAGGAAATCCGGAGAAGGATTTACAAGTCATAGAGGAAGAAGTGAAAACAGAGATGACTGCAAAGTTTAAACAAATCACTCCAGAACAGGGAAGAGATATGGTAAAGATGTCAGGAGTACTGATCCTCCTAGAATGGGATATAGCTGATGCAGTAGTGTTTGATGCAGTCAGAAAACAAACCACTCCTCTCCATAGAACTCTAGAGGAAGAATAACAAGCTGTTAAGGGAGTCACTTTCAATGATAATCATCAAGCGTTGGTAATGTGGTCTTTAAGGAAGAATGAAAGTGATAAAGGAAAGAAAATTGTCAAAGATAACCTCTCAGGGAGTTTAATTATAAGAAGCGTTATTGATACTTCTTTGGTGGAAGCATCAGGTATGGTAATGGCCACGACACAATTAACAGCAAAGGTGGTAGAAAAGGAAGCTAAAGAGAAGGAAGAGCTCACTGCAAAACTGGAAACAGTTTTGAAGGTTTATGGTGAGATGAAACAAGGGATTCTTGAGAGAGATTTTGATTGCAGATTTAAGAAAGAAATTGGGAGAACAGGGCCCAATACAATTATCAGAGAAAATTTAGATAGCTTCCTCCTCTGCAGGGCCTTCCTCATCAAGCCCTATTATTGAACTTCCCCCTTCCCCTTTTCCTCCTTCCATAGATGAAGAGGATATTGATCAAAAAGTAAAGGATAGGTTAGGTGAGAAGATAAAAGATGTTGTGTCATATTTTGTTGCAAAGGTGAGACCTAAAGAAATATACAAATCTGCAAAACAATTGGCAGATGTCTTAGCAATTTTTCAAAAAGAGGTGGCTACTGTGGACAAAATTTTGGAAAGATGGACTGCAAGAAAAGATAATCTAAGGTCATGGTTTGATCAAAATAAGGATAAGTGTGTTGTAAATATTGAGCTAGCAAGTACTTACAGGGTTATCAAGGATCTTTTTGACTTTGAGGTAAATAGGGAGAGTATAAGAAGAAGGTCAGAAATCTTAAGGACAAGATATTTCCAGGATGATTTCCAAATTTTCCCTGGTCTTATTAAGGTAGATGGGGTAATCAAAGATAAAGGTCAATGGATGGAGCAAATAGATAGACAAGTACTGACTAAAGTAAATGCCATTCTATGTACAGATGATAATACCCCATTCGTACATTTTATTGAACTCCTTCAGGATGCTAGGTTATACTTTGCTAATGTGAGAATAGAGGTTCATCAGTGGGTTGCTGAGTGGGAAAAGTTGTCCCCAAAGAAGGACGAGGTCCTTGCCTTTCATTGGCCAAGTGAAGAAACCTACATGATTTGCGAATCCACATATCTATCAAAAGATTCAGAAGAAAGGGCAATGAAGTGAAGAAGCGGCAGGTTCTAGTACTCCAAACCTTTGGAGATCAAGGTAAAAAGGGACAAAGATGTCAAGCAAGTTATCATAGACACGAATGTGACACCTAGCCAAATTTGAATTACATATGGAACTTGATACAGAATTGGAGGAAGAGCGGTTTCAAACAGAGGATGATGTAAATTAGCCGGATGGCGGTCATCATTCATGCGACAAATTTAGCAACTACTCTGAAATATCTTTAGACAAAGTGCCACCTGCGGGATTGTTGGAAATAAGATATTTGTAATCTGTTGTTGCAAACAACTTTCTCTGTTTATAATCTTGTTTTTAGTGCAAGATCTTTTAACAGCCATCTGAATCTTATTGCATCCTTTGGAGGATTCCAAGATGGCTGATTGGTATAAGTAGTAAGTCTTTGTTCATTTCAAGGGAGGTTGAAAAATATACTGTAGAGGCTTGGCTCCATTGTTGAAATCTTAGAATATTTTATCAGATTTTGAAATGTATTGATGCAATGAAATTTTATTAGAATACAATAAAATTCCCTTGCATGATTTCAATTGTCTTCTTGTTTGAATTATGTGGCTTTTGTATATTGAATATATAAGGTAGTTTTGATATACCATTTACAAGGTATCTGTGATTTTAATCTATAGCTCCTTTCAAGGAAAGGGTAATGTCTTTAGGTAAATCTCTGAGAGCTTAGGAATTTGGCAAGAATTTGATGATCAAATGTGTTTAAGAGACGATGAATTGCAAGGTGTTTCATCTAGGATTTGTTTGTGTTTCATTTAGAAGATTTCTGTAAGTATATGTTTCACTGTTTGACTCTATACCCGAAGATAAGGCACTGGTCTATCCTCGATTTTGCAGAGATCTCACCCTCAACAAAACTTAAATAATAATTTACTTTCGTGTATGTTTGAACGACTGAGAAGATAAAGTTTGTATCAAGGATATAAACTAGTGTTGTGATCCTTTCAAGAAGTAGATCTGACATTGGTTAACTTGCCCGAGTTCAAAGCTCGAAAAGAAGGAGTTTATCCTTGTCACACTTGCCATTTTTCTGCAATGAGTGTTTACTTCCATTAATATCATTGTGGAGGATTGAGTCTGAAGATAGGTACACCCACCTGGGTCTGTGGAGCCCGAAGTAGAAGAAGGACTTGGTCCTTATCAATTAGCCTTTTCCCTGTAAGAATCTAGAGTTGAGAACCCGAGAGTCAAGTTTGAAAACTATATTGGCGATTCTACATGAAAAAGAGCTAACAAATTGGTGACTCTACTGGGTAGAACCTTCTGAATAGTGTGTAATAGGTTAGTACGAATCCTGTCTATTGTGCATTTGTAGACCAATATAGAATAATTTCATTCCCGCGTAAAAGTGGGTGGCAACTCTAAACTCTGTGCTACTAGTTGCTAATTGTTGTAAACTTTGCTAATATTGTCATGCTATACCATGAGTCGACCAAGGTACACTAGGTCTTATTACAAGGATCACCCCGAAGATAATATGGGTGACGAGCTCTATACACCAAGTAGGAAACAATGGTCTAGAAGAGGTCAGCATACTGCTAATTTCCAAGGCCCTTCTCGAGAAAGATCTCATGTCCCACTCCCTCATGAGTCTTCATCCTCTTCCGATGATCCCAAACATGTGAAGAGGGTTACACCAAGTGTGCACATGCAGAAAGAAGTAATCACAGAGGTCACAGAAGCAGGTTATTTCCCTGCAAGAGAAACTCTGGAACAACCAAAAGAAACCTCTACTACTGAGACCACCTCCTATGATTATGAGAAGTTGAGAGAAGAGGTGATTTCTTTAAGAAAAAAGGAGAGTGAACAACTGGCTGAGATTGCCAATAGGTTGAAAGCAAGGAACAACAAATCTGTGATTTACTCATAGAGAGGTAGGAACTTCTCAAGAGAACCAAGAAAAATGAGACCCAAGTTAGTGATTTAAACCAAGATGTTCAAGGTTTAAATAAGGACTTATTTGGTGACATGGAAGATTTGAGAAAGCAGGCCTAGGATAATAAACCTAAGCAAGGTGAATTTGAGGGAACAGGCCACGTCTTAAGGAAATTGAATCCCTTTGAAATCTAGAGGAATAAGGAGATTATAACTGCTCCCAAAGAAATCCCTGATAAGGGAAAATAGAAATGGGTGGGTATAAATATTAATGAGCCCAAGAAAATTGTGGTTCCTCCTAATGTACATTCTCACACAAGTATAGACTTGGAGAAGGCTAGAAAAGCAAAGGAAGAATTGGCTATTCAACTGGAGAAACTTGAGTTGGAGGCTGTTGCTGATGAAATGAAGAGGAAGATTTCCTTCCTACATGCTAACATGAACACATCCGCTAGTACCTCTATCCCTATCACCATAGGAACAACTCCTTTCAGTCAGCCCAATACTTCACTTCCAAATGCTCAAGCCTTTCACCCTGGACAAACTTTACCTGGACCAGTTCCCAATCAAGTTCCCATTATAGCTAGTGGTACAGTGGGAACTATACCCTGTCAAAATGTTGCAACTATCCCTCTGAATCAACCAAATATCCAAAGATGACCAGTTCATTTGGATAGATATAGGCCTCTATTTTTTGATGGTATTCCTGGCCAACCTAATGCTGTCCCCAATGAAATCAGAAAGAAGATCCCATTATTTACTGGGAATAATGTTATTACCTGTGAAGAGCATCTGAAGTTTTTTACAGATAAGGTCAATGATTATGAAATTGAACATGAAGATGTCATAATGAAGCTCTTTGTCCAATCATTGATTGAGGATGCTAGGGATTGGTATAGGGGGTTACCTAAGAATAGTATTGCATCTTGGGAAGAATTTGTCAAATGCTTTAAAGAGCAATATGCAGAACATGTGAACTCTAGCTACATGCTCAATGAGCTCAATAATATCAAGAAACATTACAATGAGAGCATGTTAGAGTTTAATAGCCGATTCCAAAAGGCTATGTATAAATTGTTCCAAGTATTGAGGCTAGATGATGCAGTCTGCATGACAACTTATTTTAATTCTATGGATGGTAAGATGTCTTACCTTTTGAGAGACAAGAATCCCCGTACCCTTAGAGATGTTTTTAAGTTGGCTATAAATATTGAGAGTAACTGAAAGGCATCTAGCCAAATGTACAAAAGGGATGAAGGTAGATTGTGGAAAGAAACCAGGCCACAACCTGCAAGGCCATCCAAAGAGGAGGATAGAATGGACAAAGGGCCTGGTAACACTAAAGATTTCCCAGCAAGGTTTGATAAAGCTGGTAGAAACTTTCAAGATGTGAGACCTCCTTATCAAAGGCAGGACAAGGCCCCTAATTTGAGAGATATGCCTTACAAAACAAACTGAAAAGATGGGAGGCCTATTTCTGATAATAATGAACCCCAAAAGGGAAGAGATACACTAGATCCCTTGAAGAAAAATATAGCACATAATGTGAAAAGTACCCCTTGGTGTGTGGCCTGTAGTATGCACCACTCACCGTTCCAGTGTGCTATTGCTTAGGCTCTGGGAGAAGAGGCCAGTGATTCATATGCAGGAGATTATGAAGGATCTGAAAAGCCTACTATTAACATGTTTACTACTGAACTAATGGAGGACCTTGAGTCCTCAGATAATGAATTTATTTGCCCTGATGTTGATCATAAGAGGAAGATTTTCTCTGATTATGAACAGCAAATATTTACTCAGTCTGATCAGGAAGAGTTTGATAATGATGACTATAAGACTCACATGGTAGAATCCAGGTCAGATGAAAGACAATGGACAAAGCCCAGTGAAGAAGAAATTAAGAGTTTAACTATGGCTGCTATTACACAAGCAAAATCCTCATACAATTTGAGGAACAGAAAGGTAGGTAATGATCAAGGAGTCCCTAGATCAGTGTTTGTCAAAAGTAATCCTTAGAATAAGGACTCCCCAAAGCCCAATATTGTGAATAGTAAAGATGAAGGGTTTGAAGCTGAAAAGAAAGGGAAACAAGAAGTTACTACCGACAAGGTGAAAAAGAAATTTGGCAGGTCAAAGGATCACCCTGATTTTTGTACTGACTCCCCTACTTTTGATATGAGACATGCTTTGTCCCAAATGAAGGTTTCCATTCCTCTGCTTGAAATGTTGAAAATAGAAGAGCATAAAGTAGCAGCCCTGGCTCTCATAAGTGAGCAGAGAACTACTCCTATTTTACAAGATGAAGGGAAATCCCTAGACAAGCCAATTGCAATTAATGACATCTCTGATGTATGTGTTGGGACAATTGTGACACAGGAACCCTCTTCTATCAATCCTTTCTATGTTACTTTGCTTGTAAATAAATTTTTGTTGAAAAATTGCATGATTGACTCTGGTGCTGCTACAACTGTAATGCCTTACCAAGTGATGAAGGAGTTAGGATTGCAAGTTGATACATCCAGTGGAAGGTGTTATGCCATGGACAACAGGGTAGTACCTGTTGTAGGGAGCCTGATTGGAATTGAAGTGAAAATTGCTGCATTCCCAAAAGCCACATATAAAATGGATGTGGTTGTTGTTGATACAAAACCTCACCATGACATGTTATTATCAAGACAATGGGCTGCAGCAGTGGGTGGAAAGTTGCAACTAGATTTATCATATGATACCATCCCATTAAATGGAACTAAGGTAAAGTTGTACAGGGAGCCCCATTCTTCAATCATGATTGAAGTGGTTGCTCCGGAGGATCTAAATTGTTTTGTAGATATTGACATGAGCAATTTTGTGATTGAAGAAATAGTACCTCAGTTAAAAAACACACACCCAATTATGGATGAGTTGATTTTGTAGCAAGATGGGCTTTGGAAAATGTTCTTTGATGGTGGATGCTCCAAGGAAGGATCAGGAGCTGGTGTGGTGTTCATTTCCCCATCAGGTATTACATTTAAATACTCTTTCTTGTTAACTTTTGAGTGTACAAATAACACTGCCGAGTATGAGGCTTTGATACTGGGGTTAGATGTGGCCATAAAACATGGTATTAAATCTTTAAAAGTTCATGGTGATTCCCAGTTGATTATAGCCCAAGTGAGATCTCAGTATGCTTCTAAAGATGAAAAGTTGAAATTGTATAAACATGCTATTTGGGATAGGCTAGAGTTTTTTGATGCTTTCAATCTGCTTTGGGTAGAAAGATCCAATAATATCATGGCAGATTTTCTTGCAAATGTTTCCCTTAAGAGTGAAGATATAACCCTCACTGGTGTGTCTATGTTAGAAGTCAAATCTAGGCTTGCAGTGCTTCACAATGTATATAATTGGCAAGTTTTTGAGGATGACTTAGATATCCTTAGGTTACTTCAAAGCCTTGATCAATATGATGGTCAGCAAATAGATCTCAATGAGATACAACAGTGTGTTGAGGGAAAAGAGTGCATCATGGGGAATGAGATAGTGCAGTTGCCATCCAACCACATACCTAAAGGGTTAGTAGAATTGGAAGGAATGTTCAAAATAAATGATGGTTTTTTGTCTCAGAAGTCTAACACTAAAATGGAGGACTTAGAGGAAATAAACTTGGGTTCAGAAAACTCCCCACAAATGGTATACATTGGCAAGAAACTGAGTAAAGAGATCAGAGGAAATTTGATAAGACTTCTGAAAAAGTACAAGCATGTATTTTCTTGGTCCTATGATGACCTCAAAGCTTATAGGACTGACCTATTTCAGCATGAAATTCCTCTAAAAGAGGAAACCAGACCTTTTAGACAGAAGCAAAGACCCATTAACCCTTTATTGGCTACCAAGATGCAAGTTGAGTTGACAAAACTGAGAGATGCTGGTATTATTGAACCAATTAGGCACTCAACTTGGGTCTCGAATCTTGTGCCAATAAGGAAAAAGAATGGTGATATTAGGCTCTGTGTTGATTTCAGGAACCTGAATGTAGCTTCACTTAAGGATAACTATGGATTGCCCAATATGGAGGCTATGCTGCATAGGGTGACTGGATGTGAACTCTTGTCAATGATGGATGGTTTCTCCGGGTATAATCAAGTGTTGGTCAAAGAATCAGAACAATTTAAGACAACCTTTACAATCCCATGGGGAACATATGTATATGTTTGCATACCTTTTGGTCTAAAAAATGCTGGAGCAACATTTCAGAGAGCCATGGATCTTGCATTTGAGGAATTGATAAATGTTTTAATGGTTGTTTATCAAGATGATCTCACTACTTATTCCAAGAAAGCTAAGGATCATTGTTCCCATTTGGAGAAGGTCATTCTTAAGGCCTTAGAATTTGGTGTGTCCTTGAATCCCAAAAAGTGTCAATTTGCTGTGACAGAGGGGAAGTTACTTGGACACATAGTGTCAAAAGGATTCAGGATTGATCCTGAAAGAGTAGAAGTGATTCAAAAGGTCCCTCCACCAAAGAACATAAAAGGTGTCCAGTCATTTTTGGGATAGATTAATTTTGTAAGAAGATTTATTGCTAACTTTGCAGAATTGGTCAAGCCCATAGTGAAGTTCCTAAAGAAAGATGTGAAGTTTGATTGGAACCTTGAAGCTCAACAAGATTTTGCAAAAATCAAACAAGCAATTCAGGAGGCCCCGGTTTTGGTATCCCCTGATTACTTGAAACCATTTTCTCTATTTTCTTTTGCATCTTTTCATACTATTGCATCCATCCTTTTGCAAAAGGATCAAGAAGGGTATGAGCATCCTATAGCCTTTTTTAGCAAATCATTACAATCTGCTGAATTAAATTATGAACTAATGGAAAAGCAAGCCTATGCACTTGTGAAGGCAGTCAAAGCTTTCAGACCATATCTGGTCTGTGCAAAGGTTAGTGCTTATGTGCCTCATGCTACGGTAAAGGATATCTTAACACAAAGTGAAGTCACAGGAAAGAGGTGCAAATGGATAAACAAGATTCAAGAGTTTGACCTAGAAATTCATATTACAAAATTGGTGAGAGGATTGAGACTTGTTAAGTTAATGACTGAGGAAAACATGGACCTTGTTCAGGTAAATAATGTTGCTGTTAACATTGATATGATTACTAGTATTGAAATGCAACCCTGGTACAAGGATGTTTTTTATTTTATTAAAAATGCTAAATGTCCACCTGGTTTAAATGATAATCAAAGAAGGAGTCTGAGATTGCAAGCTCAGAGATATGTGTTGATCTAGGGTGATTTGTACTAGAAGGATAATGATGGTATTTTACTCTTTTGTCTGGATAAGCATCAATCAGAGAAAATGTTAAAGGAAATGCACTCTAGAATGTGTGGAGGACATCATTCTGCTCGATCAACAGCTCATAAAATCTTAAGAGCAGGATACTATTGGCCTATGTTGTTCAAAGACACTCATTTTTATGTGAGGAAATGTGAACCTTTTCAAAGGTTCTCTAAAAAATTGAAGTTTTCAGGTGCATTATTATTGAACCCTGTGGTTGCAGAAGCTCCTTTTGCAATGTGGGGTATGGATTTTATTGGAGAATTCTCTGAGAAGTCTAGTGGGGGACATAGTCACATTTTGGTGGCTACTGATTATTTCACCAAATGGATTGAAGCCATCCCAACCAAAAGGGCAACCAGTGCTATTGTGATCGAGTTTCTGATGAACAACATAATTACTAGATTTGGTGTTCCTGTTAAATTAGTTGTTGATAATGCTATGAGCTTCAGGTCATAGGAGATCACTGATTTTTGCTTAGAAATGGGCATAGTATTGTCTTACTCGTCCCCTTATCATCCACAAGCCAATGGACAGGCTGAATCCAACAACAAGAGTATTTTGCAGATTCTGAAGAAAACCTTGGAAAAGAATAAGAGAAGCTGGCATGTAAAATTAAAGTTAGCACTATGGGCTGATAGGATTTCTGAGAAGAGGGCTACTGGTAAGTCCCCTTTTGAAATGGTATATGGTGCTAAATCAAGATTGCCAGTAAATAACCTCCTTCCGATCTATAAGTTTATGCAAGAAGAGGACATGGAAATCAGTGATCCACTACATGAGAGAATGGTTCAGCTGATTGAATTAGATGAGATTAGAAGGGAGGGACAAAAGGAAAATATGAAGTTGTAGCAAAAGATGAAATATCTTTTTGATAAGAGAGCAACTGTGAGAAAATTCCAGCCTGGTGATATGGTTCTCCAATGGAATGCTAGGGCTGAAGATAAAGGGAAACACAAAAAATTTGAGTCCTTATGGATGGGACCTTATATTGTTCATCAGACCCATGGTAAGGACTCATATTTCTTGCAAAATTTGGATGGTGAAGAGCAGGAATTGCCAGTGCATGAAAAATTTCTAAAAATTTTCTTTAGTTAATTCTTTTTCCATGCACAGTAGGCTTGTATATATGTATAGGTGTGTTTGTTTCTGTTGTGTGTTTATTTCCTATTTTAGGTTAAGGTCTTGTGGTCTGCCTCCCAGAGATTCATAAGTTTTTGCTATGATTTTGCAATCAAGCATCCTCAGATAGAGCCACTGTTGGGAGTATTCTTAAATTTCTGAGGTTGTTGTCCAAACCTTGGTTTAGTCCTCTGGTCTGTGAAGTTGTCCTAGGTACAGGTGCCAAAATTTCTTCAAAAAATTGTCATAACCCTATTTCAAAAATCCTTACCCTAGGTCTTGTCCTTGAAGAATTTTGAATTCATGTCAAAAACCCCAAAATCTTTGCCATTTTCAAAATAAATCCTAAGTCAATTACTTCATTTCTTTTCGAGCGTTACTTTTTAAGTCACTTAGGTCCATTAAAGAGCACATGTGTTTATTTTTACGTGGGGGTTATATTTCTTCCTAAGTCTAGAAACCCGGTGGTATAAATAACATTTATTATGACCTAATTAACTTGTATTTTAATGTTTCAAGTTTCATCCAACCGTGAATCTTCAAAGAAGATCTAACGGCGGTCACGTGTTCGCATGGAATATTTCCAAGCCATGCGAACATGTGAAATAACCATTGATTTTATAACAAAGCCTGATGCGGAAACAAGGTGGGACCACTGACAAGTATCTCACAAGTGGTGGCCTTCTATTTGCCAAGAATAGTAGGGCCGGTAACAGAAGAATCTCCAAGGGTTTAAAGCAGTAAAGAGAAGATCGGACGGCTGTCGTATAATCACATGGGATCTTTTAAGCCTATGCGATCATGCGACAGGCCGTTGATCTTGCGTTGAATCAAGTGCGATTCTCTGGTGAAACCTTTGATAGATGTGCATAAATAATATTTCCTCATTGGTTAGTGTCAGCAGACACCGGTGCTTAGAAAGAAAGAAAGTACCTGACATTTTGCCAGGTGTTGCAAGCGTGGAATTTCTTTATTGACAAAGGCGAGGTGGGACCAGCGTTATAAAAGAAGACAGTGATGGTGAATGCTAACAGGTTTTCACATGTTCGCATAAGCTTCTTTTAAGCTATGCGATCATGCGAATAGCATTTTATGTTAACGAAGGAAGTTACAAGAGACCGCCAAAAATAGAAAGGTAATGTGACGGTTAGTCGCATGTTCCCGTGAGTGTTTTTTACATCATGCGATCATGCGATAGGCCGTTAGATCATCTACTAATGAGGATCGAGGGTTCTCTTTCAAACTGAAGATAAAATGGTGCAAAGTTGAGGCTTCCCATTGAAGAAGTGACAGTTCGCTCTTCCGGAGGAGTAATTGTTTCAATCGTGCTAAATTAATTATTGACAGGACTACTTTAGTGGCTCATATATCAGAATTTCATGCACTTTCAGAAGCACAAAGAGATCAAAAATTTGTAGAGACTCGGGCGTGAAGAATTCTAAGGTTTGGCTCCTATTCCTGGGTGGTTTCTGAGAAAAAAAGGTTGGTAAAATTCTTGTGCGATTTGCTTCCTTACTAAAAGAATCACAATTCTGTATTTTGTCTATCTTGCAAAGGTTTCTTTTAAAGATAAACCTTAAAATGGCCCCAAGGAAAGAATTGTCGAGTAAAATAGAGTATAGTGAAAGAGGTTTGCACGAAGATTTATTGCAGTTACTTCCTGGCTCTTCCACTACCCCGGTGAAAAACAAGAGTTTGATTCGCAAAGATCCTAGGGTAAAAATAGCAAAAGGTTTATATGACACGGCAAGTTTTATTAGAGAGGCCAAAATTGGTACTATCAATGCAAGAGGTGACTCTGATACCACAGGACTAGAATTATTCAAAGTAGGTTTTAGTCAGAGAAATGCCCCTCACCCTGCAAGCAATATATGGTAGTCTGACCTAGGAAAACTTGTCATGCCTGGTGTCTTTTTAGATGTAGATTTGATGACTCAGGTTGCAAAGAATTATGATCCAATCACTAAAGAAATTAGGGATGCAAAGGGAGTGTTATTGTTTAAAGTTTATGCTAAAGAAATTAGGAAGGTGTTTGGGTTAAGTGAACCCTCTAAAAGTTTGGAGAGCATTAACTTTGAAGAACTAAGGCAAGTGTATAATGCACAAAGGAACTATTTTAGAGGCAAGTTGTTGAAGGATTTCTGCACCAAAATTGGAAAAATGGTTGTTGTGGGGCAGAACACTCCGGAGCCTTTTAAAATAGAATATTTTGATCTCAGAGCTAGGGTTGCATATTGGTCATTATGTCAGGTTTTTGGAGAGGATGTTAGTGAAAGGATGCCAATACACTTGATGTGCATGATGATCCAGATTTTACATGCACACGTGTCTATCACTTTTGATTTTGCTCCTTTTATTGCTGAATTAATCCATAATGGATTAGTAAAGATTCAAAAGAATGAAGGTGACAGGCCCTTTTGTTGGTACTCTTTCATAATGTACATGTTTCTGTTCAAAGGAGCAAGCTATTTTGAACAAGAAATGGAATTGGTGAGAAAGAAGGATGGTGAAGACATGCCAGTCCAACTATGGAGACTCACAATGACCTCGGATAAGAAGGATCATAGTTTCATCAATTTTGATAAATGTTTTGCAGCTAGACTCAGGAAGCTGTTTGTCTTAGACAACCCAAGAATCCCAATAGCGTTGGCACAGCTTGTTAGGCCAAACCAGTTTGCTAAGAACCTGAACATCGTACACAATTGGGGAGATGTTCTTTTCTGCAATGTATCAACTGTTATCAGGTTGTATGGTTTCAGGGGGACCCCTTTTATATTGCCCTATCAGGTACCCCTTAGGATTGGAATTACAGAGTTCTTGAGGCAATTAGGAGATATTGAGGAGTGTGCCCTCACTGGGAAAGGCAACGGAACTTTATTCCCAAATGTTACCATTGCCCATCAGTTCATAATTACCAAGGGTGGATGGGTTTACATGGATAAAATTCTAGCTCCATACCATATGGCTACTGCAATTGCTAGAACAACAGATCCAGAAGGTTTCTATAATGAAATGTTTAAAAAGAGAGCCAAGTGTGCCATGATCAACCATATTTTTAATTTCCCTAAAGATATTATCAAGAATGTAGAAAAGATATAGGAACAAGAGGTTATGAAAGGAAAATGGTTGGTATACAGGAAGACACTAGATTTTATCTGGCAATTTGATTCGGGATGGGATCCCCTGAAAAGCATAACTCCAATGGGGAAGAAAATAGACACTCTCATGAATTGTTTTTAGGATATTTTTCAGACCTTAAATGAGAAGAAGGAAAAGGTTATGAAGGATGATCCAAAAAAGGCTAGACAATTGTTGAGCAAGCCTGTGTTTGCAAAAGGGTTACCCCTGGGGAGGTACATGGTGCAAAAGAAGACTAATTATAATGTGGTGATACCAGAATAGAGCCAGCAAAAGCAAATGGATAAAAGGGATATCCCATCAACCTCACAACAGGTTGGAAAATGAAAGGAGATTATGGAGATCCCCGATTCTCCTCGTCCTCAAACTTTTGAAGATATAATTGATTCTCCACCCCCATCAAAAAGGCAAAGATTGGAAGAGAGACCCGCTCATGTGGAAAAGGAGTACTCCCCATCACAGTCTCCTATAAGAATTTTTGATGACCAAGAGATTGCAGAACAAGTACAACAAGTAGATGCTCTAGGTCAAATCTTTATGACTTATGAAGAAGTAAATGATGGAGTGCCAGAGCTACCAAAAGAACCCAAGTTGGATTTAACAGGAGGGGAGTTAGCAAGTACTGAACTGGACCCTGTAATCAAGCAAGCTTGTGAAGAATTTTTGGTTGATGACACTTTTGTTAAAACTAGGGCCTTTATGCAATTTTTTTGGAAATTAAACATCAAACAATTTCAAGAAAACTATGAGAAGAGACATGAAGAAAATCCGGAGAAGGATTTACAAGTCATAGAGGTAGAAGTGAAAACAGAGATGACTGCAAAGTTTAAACAAATCACTCCAGAACAGGGAAGAGATATGGTAAAGATTTCAGGAGTACTGATCGTCCCAGAATGGGATATAGCTGATGTAGTAGTTTTTGATGCAGTCAGAAAACAAACCACTCCTCTCCATAGAACTCTAGAGGAAGAATAACAAGCTTTTAAGGGAGTCACGTACAGTGATAATCATCAAGCGTTGGTAATGTGGTCTTTAAGGAAGAATGAAAGTGATAAAGGAAAGCAAATTGTCAAAGATAACCTCTCAGGGAGTTTAAATGTAAGAAGAGTTACTGATACTTCTTTGGTGGAAGTATTAGGTATGGTAATGGCCACGACACAATTAACAGCAAAGGTGCCATAAAAGGAAGCTAAAGAGAAGGAAGAGCTCACTGCAAAATTGGAAACAGTTTTGAAGGTTTATGGTGAGATGAAATAGGGATTCTTGAGAGAGATATTCTCATTGTAGATTTAAGAAAGAAATTGGGAGAACAGGGCCCAATACAATTATCAGAGAAAATTTAGATAGCTTCCTCCTCTGCAGGGCCTTCCTCATCAAGCCCTATTATTGAACTTCCCCCTTCCCCTTTTCCTCCTTCCATAGATGAAGAGGATATTGATCAAAAAGTAAAGGATAGGTTAGGTGAGAAGATAAAAGATGTTGTGTCATATTTTGTTGCAAAGGTGAGACCTAAAGAAATATACAAATTTGCAAAACAATTGGCAGATGTCTTAGCAATTTTTCAAAAAGAGGTGGCTACTATGAACAAAATTTTGGAAAGATGGACTACAAGAAAAGATAATCTGAGGTCATGGGTTGATCAAAATAAGGATAAGTGTGTTGTAAATATTGAGCTAGTAAGTACTTACAGGGTTATCAAGGATCTTTTTGACTTTGAGGTAAATAGGGAGAGTATAAGAAAAAGGTTAGAAATCTTAAGGACAAGATATTTCTAGGATGATTTCCAAATTTTCCCTGGTCTTAGTAAGGTAGATGGGGTAATCAAAGATAAAGGTCAATGGATGGAGCAAATAGATAGACAAGTACTGACTAAAGTAAATGCCATTCTATGTACAGATGATAATACCCGATTCATACATTTTATTGAACTCCTTCAGGATGCTAGGTTATACTTTGCTAATGTGAGAATAGAGGTTCATCAGTTGGTTGCTGAGTGGGAAAAGTTGTCCGCAAAGAAAGACAAGGTCCTTGCCTTTCATTGGCCAAGTGAAGAAACCTACATGATTTGGGAATCCACATATCTATCAAAAGATTCAGAAGAAAGGGAAATCAAGTGAAGAAGTGGCAGGTGCTAGTACTCCAAACCTTTGGAGATGTCTTGTCCCCATTCTGGCTGACATCGTTTAGCGTGTCAAATCAGTCTATCACAGGCTCTCGTAGACTGGTGGTGATGTGGAGAGAGTTATTTTGTAGATCAGTGGTAGTATTTGCTCTTGGAGAAGTGATTTAGAGCTTATTTTTATTATTAGGAGTTATGCAGGCCCCACATGTTATAATTTTAAGTTGAGTTGCACTTTTTATTTTATAAAGTTATATTATTATAAAAGTGCATTATAATGGGATTTTATAATGGATGCTTCTAGAAGTTTTTAGTAACTTCTCAAAAAGTAAATAAATAGGGGGCTTGGGCATTCATTTGGACAAGCTGATTTGAGGATTCTTCTACTTTTCCATATTGGAGCAATTTGTAGTCATTTGGTCTAGAAATTTTCATTAGATCTTTGGGAATGAAAACTCCCTTGGATTTGCATAACTGAGGAAGTGAGATATCTTCTGAAGGGTTGCACATTGGAAGTGGTATTCAGCCATTTCATGTTGAGCTTATTTGGAATCCTCAGATTTACCTGAGGGTTTGAGTTTTGGTTGCAAGAGGAAGAAAAAGCAGGTCCGAAAAAGCAATCTGAAAAAGCAAAATGAAAAAGTGGATCCGAAAAAGCAATCCGAAAAAGCTAAATGAAAAAGCAGTCCGAAAAAGCAAATCCGAAAAAGAAGTCCGAAAAAGCAGACTCGAAAAAGCAGTCCGAAAAAGTAGACTTGAAAAATTGATATTGAGGGTTTGTAATTGGTTGAATAAGGGTTTGATATTGATTGCATAGGAGTCTTGAATTTCATCTACTCATTGGTGAATTAATTTGGCAAAGGATTGAAGACAAACTGGCACATTTTCAGAATTGCAATATCAGGGTTTGGAACCAATAATTTGCTCATATCTCCTAATCTACTTGGAGAATATTTTTATGCTCTTGGGAGGATCTTAGTAAACCCCCGGTAGTCCTTTTCATAGCTTTTTGGAGTGTCAAAAACCCTGCAATTATTTTATGCAGGAGATGTACATGTACGGCCTGGTACGACTCTGTGGTGTGCAGCACATAGCAGAGATTCAAGGGCAGTTTGGGGGCGAGTTAGGATTGCTTGGTGTGGGTCTTCAGCAGCATAGCAAATCAAAGTAATTGAAGCAGCTTCCAGGTGCATTACATGAGTTATTTGTTGATAGTATTGAATGCCACAAATGCATGTAACAGTCATTGATATATAAGTCTGAAACGGTACTGTTCTTGTATCATTTTGTTGTTGTGATCAGTCATAGGTAAATGCAGAGATTAGGCTCATATAACATTGTTCTTGTAATCTGATATTGCCATATTAGTGTGCATTGCAAGTCACTGTTATGTGTGACTGTTCATACAATTGTTGCCATATCTCAGTAATTGCAACAGTCATATAATCAGTCCATTATTTTCAGTCATTACCATATATCATTGTATTGGATTGGTATGCATAGCAAGGGCACTGTTTACATTGTTATAGCATGGAAAAAGGTCATTGCATGGTAATCTGATTATTACATGTCACAGTCATATATTCTGAGAATTGTAATCAGAATTAGAAGGTTTCTTGATACTCTAGTTTGAGAACTTTGCATTGTTGTTAAATTGTATTACTTTTCAATATTGGTATTGTTATCTCAAATGCAAAGTTGATGCCAAAACAATATACACATTGAAAACATATCATTGCAAGCAAAACTGTAGAGTGCATGCCAACTGTTTGACAAATTGCCACAGTCAGATTCAGAGGTTTTTAGTGATCCTACTAGTGAGGGTCATTACAGGAGATCAAGGTAAAAAGGGACAAAGATGTCAAGCAAGTTATCATAGACACGAATGTGACACCTAACCAAATTTGAAATACATATGGAACTTGATACAGAATTGGAGGAAGAGCGGTTTCAAATAGAGGATGATGTAAATTAGCTGGATGGCGGTCATCATTCATGTGACAAATTTAGCAACTGCTCTGAAATATCTTTAGACAAAGTGCCACTTGCGGGATTGTTGGAAATAAGATATTTGTAATCTGTTATTGCAAACAACTTTCTCTGTTTGTAATCTTATTTTTAGTGCAAGATCTTTTAACAGCCATCTAAAGCTTGTTGCATCCTTTGGAGGATTCCAAGATGGTTGATTGGTATAAGTAGTAAGTCTTTGTTCATTTCAAGGGAGGTTGAAAAATATACTGTAGAGGCTTGGCTCCATTGTTGAAATCTTAGAATATTTTATCAGATTTAGAAATGTATTGATACAGTGAAATTTTATTGGAATACAATAGAATTCCCTTGCATGATTTCAATTGTCTTCTTGTTTGAATTATGTGGCTTTTGTATATTGAATATATAAGGTAGTTTTGATATACCATTTACAAGGTATCTGTGATTTTAATCTATAGCTCCTTTCAAGGAAAGGGTAATGTCTTTAGGTAAATCTCTGAGAGCTTAGGAATTTGGCAAGAATTTGATGATCAAATGTGTTTAAGAGAGGATGAATTGCAAGGCGTTTCATTTGGGATTTGTTTGTGTTTAATTTAGAAGATTTTTGTAAGTATATGTTTCACTCTTTGACTCTATACCCGAAGACAAGGCACTAGTCTATCCTCGATTTTGCAGAGATCTCACCCTCAACAAAACTTAAATAATAATTTACTTTCGTGTATGTTTGAACGACTGAGAAGATAAAGTTTGTATCAAGGATATAAACTAGTGTTGTGATCCTTTCAAGAAGTAGATCTGACATGGGTTAACTTGCCCGAGTTCAAAGCTCGAAAAGAAGGAGTTTATCCTTGTCACACTTGCCATTTTTCTGCAATGAGTGTTTACTTCCGTTAATATCATTGTGGAGCATTGAGTCTGAAGATAGGTACACTCGCTTGGGTCTGTGGAGCCCGAAGTAGAAGATGGACTTGGTCCTTATCAATTAGCCTTTTCCCTGTAAGAATCCGAAGTTGAGAACCCGATAGTCAAGTTTGAAAATTATATTGGCGATTCTACATGAAAAAGAGCTAACAGGGTCCATTTGGTAGCGGAAATTAGGAAATGCTGCATTTGATCAAATGCTGGAAATGGTCAAATTATGGATTTGATAATCTAGTTTTTCATTTTCGGATTATAGTTTGGACCGTTTGGTTGACCCAGAATATGAGCGAGAAGATGTATTTCCTCCGTTTGGTTCCACTTTTTGAAACTAGAATTGGAATTTGAGTATGATTTTTATTTAATTTTTTGAATTGTTTTAATATAATAATTTATTTTTATTAATTTATTTTTTCATTTATTTTTTTATTTTATTTAATTTTATAGAAAAAATCATAAATATTTATTTTTTATTTTATTTAATTTTATATAGAAAATTAAAAATATTTTTCAAATTTTTTAATAAGGTTAATATTTAATTTTGTTTAATTTTATATTTAAAATCATAACGAAGTCATAAACAACAAAAAAGTTCACGAGTTTATCAAAATATGTCCAATGTATCTACTTGAAATTATAAAAAACTTCATGTATCTACAATAGCCATCTATTAACCACATTTATGCATATGGTCCCAACAAAGTAGTGCACAAACTACACAAAGAAGGCATCGTAGAAACATGATTTTTGCTTTTGCCATTGAAGCAATCTTGGCGGCACTATCTTCCTCTCGAGCCTTGCACAAGTTGCAGTCATTTCCTACATCAGGTACAGATGTAGATGGGGTAGACGTAAATGTTGTTTGATCGACCAACCAAAAGTATTGACATCCACTATTGCCCTGCAAAACCAAAACTACATCAGTTCTTCCTAAAATGATTAGTTGTCACATTATTTATAAATAATAAATATAATTACATATCCAAACCTTTTTCCTATTTAGGCAACACCAAAATTGACGCCCAAGATTAGTTGTTGTGTGTGACGTCCTCAACATGCATGGCCCAACACCGCATTGACACATAGGCACATTCATCAAAGTCATGGACGCTATACTAATGACACTCAAAACAAAATGACAAACCAAAGACAACGATGCAATAAAAATCAATTACTAAGGAACTAATTATAATTGCAATAAAAATAAACATACTAATGTTCAACATGAGAATAGTCAACGAGTCTGCTACTTTTATTTTCATTTTTACAATTCCTCTCATAACTTCTTGTCTGCTTAAAATAATTGGGAGTTCCCAGGAAAGATGAAATGTTGTAGTCCTATACCCCTTTTCAGGTCTAGGATGATAATGGTTTTGTGATCCACGGCTTCAATTTCTCTTAAATCAAGTATTGCCTACATGATCATCTACAACTACTATGCTTCTTGGTCATGGCCACTTCCTGTGCAACTAATTTCTTATCTGTTATCTTCATTGCCCTGCATGCTTTGTCCTTTTTATATGTTGACTGGACTTGAATTGAGGGACATGGAAGCTGTTGATCTCTCACCACTATATTCCCAGGCCTGAAAAGGGCATAGTATAGTACTATCATCTTACCTGGGTACTAAAAATAGTTTGAAGCGGTGAAGAAGTAATGAGAGTTCATTCAAATACACTTCATAACATTTTAGAAACTCCACATAATCAAATCTACTCTAACAATCCATGGTTGATTAAAGAGACTTTCTATTTGAAACTGAAAGGATCTAATAACACATCTATACTCATACATAGAAGATGGGAAGAACAAAATCCAACAACGAAATGGTGGTGTGAAGACACACCGTGCAAAGTTCCCGTAATAAATGTAATACACCAAGGAGTAACATCAGAAATATGTGTAGTCATCAAAAATATAGATTGTAAGTTGAAATCATGAACAACATATGAGTGGTGAAGAAGTAATGAGAGTTCATTCAAATATAGTTCATAACATTTTAGAAACTCCACATAATCAAATCTACTCTAACAATCCATGGTTGATTAAAGAGACTTTCTATTTGAAACTGAAAGGATCTAATAACACATCTATACTCATAATAATAAATGTAATACACCAAGGAGTAACATCAAAAATATGTGTAGTCATCAAAAATATAGATTGTAAGTTGAAATCATGAACAACATATGTGTACTCAAAGAACTGTCAACATGTATATAAGATGGCAACCATACAAGTAGGTGTTGGAGCAATGTACAAAATTTGTACAAGCTAGAATACTATTTTCAAAAACTACTCCAGCTTGTAGTTTTTGTGAATTGCTACAACAACAAACCATTTATTCTAATCTCACCAGATTCTCTGAGCTACCACTGTCATAAACTAAGCCCAATGCATATATAGTCTTCTTAGGCATAATTGACAAGCCAGACTTTAAATTACAATTATGAGTTAAGTTGTCTCTATACACTAGTTTAAGTAGAAGGGCTTGGGCACATTCACTCGAGATTTCTTCAATTGAACAACTATTTTGAATGCACTCAAAAACTACATAGCTTGAGTAGCATGAAACATCCAAATGGATTATCGATGAGCTCATAAACTAAGCCCAATGCATATATAGTCTTCTTAGGCATAATTGACAAGCTAGACTTTAAATTACAATTATGAGTTAAGTTGTCTCTATAAGTAGAAGGGCTTACAAACCTCAAGAATTTCAAATTTGGTTGCAATAAGCATATTCTGCATGAGAGGAGCAGCCATTAGAACATTGTATTGAGGGATCATTGATTGACATATTTGGCTCCCCTAGACATTTTTTACATTTGAACAATCAACATATTGACTATAGCTTAGATCAACATTAGTATTAAAAGGTGTGTTTGAGGTATATTTGTTCTCTTAGATTTGTTTAATAATAGTACTGACAAATAGTCTAGAATCATGGATACAACATCATGGAATAATGGTAAAAGAAACTTCGAAACTGTAAGTCTCTATTTTCCCTGATCTTTCATTCAACTCCACTTGGTATTCTGACTAGACTTCACAAGGGAAAAAGTATTTTAGGAAAAGGAAAATATATACAAAGACACAACTGCACTTAAATCACTCAATCATTGTGCATGCACTAAAAAAGAATGGTTCTCAGTGCAAAGTTGTGTAAGTTGTACAGGATACTGAAAAGTTAGCTGAGTTTCTACCTCCTCGAATTTTCAATCAATCATTGATCTTTGATTTGCAATGGCTGAAGCCATCTGTCCATATACAAACAGGCTTTCATGCATCCTTTGGCATTTGTACTAATGAATTTGAAAAGTGTGGGTCACTGCAAAAGGGAATCAACTGGAGTGCTAAAATCTAGTCTACTCATATGATGTCAGTTTGATGTTGGAAATAAGACACATGTCCATTGAGAATGAGTTGGTTGATGAAAGATAGAGTACTGTGGTTCTAGGTTTGAATCCTTACTGATCCATATGAATTGTAGTTAAATGTAGTTAAATATATATTATCAGAACCAAGTTAAGAGACCCTTTTCTCGACAAGATGTCAAACATTTTAGGGAATAAAATGTACCCTGTACAACTACAAACCCATGTGATTGATGTCTATAGAAAATGAAAGTGTTATAAAAATCTTTGGAGACTTTTAATGAGTTGCTGGATCACATCCCCATTTCCTTATTTAGAGTTTTGATGAATTTTTCTGGTAGAAAAGATGATAGTTCCTAAAGTATCAGCTCCTTAGTGGTTGGAACAAATTAAAAAAGTACAAAGGCATGGAGAAGAACAAGGCATACCATCTCATGTGCATCCATATATCTTCACCATGCCAGAACCCCTACAAATTAAAAGGCCAGAAGCTTATGTGCCACAAGTAGTTTCTCTTGGACCTTACCACCATCTTAAGTTTGATTTGTATGACTCTAAAAGATATAAAACTAAGCTCGCCATCCAAGTTGAGAAACGGGTAAAATAAGGGGCTTTTGAGGGTTTGGTTAAATATCTAATTAGCCTTTGAGGGGAGATAAGGAACAACTATAATGATCAAGTTGAGTGTGGAGATGAAGTATTAGGGTGGATAATGGCTCGAGATGTTGTGTTTATTCTAGAATTTATTGGCTATTGTGACCAATGTGTTTATGATGTGTCTATTCTAGAATTCAACAAACAAACCCTAATTCTATGCACATGGAAGTAGTTTTTCATCCAAAAAGGAAGAGCCCTTTGTTCTTCCCCCTTCAGGTTGATATATTCAAGCTGGGGAACCAAATCCCACTTTTCATTATGAATGAACACTACAAGACACTGAATCAGTATTGGACATGACAATCTACAATCACCATGGGATTAGTGTTCTAAGAAACCTAGGTGTATTTTGAGGAGTGAAAGGTAGAAGCATAGTGGAGAGAAATTCATGCTCAAGAATACCACTTATCATCATTCTTGAGCAACTGAATCAGTGTCTTGTATTATCCATTCTATTACACACTGAATCAGTATATAGTACAACTGTATGAACATAGTAGACCATATATAATTACAATACTAATTCAGTGTGCAATAGAATGAACACTACAAGACACTGATTTAGTTGCTCAAGACAGAATGAACACTACAGGACACTGAATTAGTATTGTAATTATATATGGTCTACTATGTTCATACAGTTGTACTATATACTAATTCATTGTACAATTGTATGAACATAGTAGACCATATATAATTACAATACTGATTCAGTGTGCAACAAAATGAACAGTACAAGACACTGATTTAGTTTCTCAAGATATAATGAACACTATAGGACACTAAATCAATATTGTAATTATATATGGTCTACTATGTTCATACAGTTGTACTATATACTGATTCAGTGTACAACTGTATGAACATAGTAGACCATATATAATTACAATACTGATTTAGTGTGCAACAAAATGAACACTGATTTAGTGTGCAAGAGTTTTGTATATGATAGTGTAAGATAGTGTGAAGGGCAGTCCTCCTGATATCATGTCAGTCCTCTTGATATCATGTCAGCCACTTGAAAAGGTGGAATTGGAATTTGAGGGCCAAATTCCACTTTTGGAACTCCCATTTTATAAAATCTCGTCGGGTCCATGGGATAAAATATAGTTGGTTTGGCATCTGCGTTGTTTTATCTCCGCCATTCTTCACGATGAAGTCACTCTATCAGGAGATTTGAAACCATGATTGACTCCAATGTGAATCCTTGTAAGGCTAATATATGCATTGGGCTTAGTTTAAGAAAGGCTAATATAGAGACAACTTAACTCATCTAAAGGCATAGCTACATTCACAATCATGAAATAATAGTAAAAACAATATCAAAATTATGAGCTCATTTTCATCATGTGTTCCTCATTGGTGTATTCCATTTATAATCATGAAATAACAGTAAAAACAATATCATCATGGCAGAAATAGCAAAAAAATATCATAATGCATGAAATAATAGTAAAAATAATATCATCATGGCTGAAATAGCATTATCGCTATAATTGATCTTCATCATGTGTTACTCCTTGGTGTATTCCATTTATAATCATGAAGTACCAGTAAAAAAAATATCATCATGGCTCAAATAGCATAAAAATATCATAATGCGTGAAATAACAGTAAAAATAATATCATCATGGCTGAAATAGCATGAAATAATAGTAAAAACAATATCATCATGGCTGAAATAGCATTATCACTATAATTGATCTTCATCATGTGTTACTCCTTGGTGTATTCCATTTATAATCATGAAGTACCGGTAAAAACAATATCATGGCTCAAATAGAAGAAAAATATCATAATGCATGAAATAATAGTAAAAACAATATCATCATGGCTGAAATAGCATGAAATAACAGTAAAAACAATATCATCATGGATGAAATAGCAGAAAAATATACAAGAGCATATATAGTGCAGAAGCTGATAAACAAAAACAATGTATGGCGTTGATAAGACAAGTATCTTGGCTAACCTTGCCAACTTAAAAATTATCTTGGCTAGCCTTGCCAATGTTTAAGTAACAATACTTTAAAATGGAAAAAAAAAGTAGCTAGAGGTCTGCAAACTTCATGGCAATATACTGCACCCTCTCATCTTCATTCATTTTCAAGAACCCTTTGGCTCTTTCTTTTTCAGCCGTGAAGGTGTCATATGCTTTTAGCATAGTTGGTTGACTCAAATCAAGGATTCCTTTGAGAGTCTCATAGACATTATCCAAGACAGAATCAGATTCAGAATTGTCCACTTTGATTAGAAGAGGTGCACGTAAGTCCTCTTCTATTCTTTTCATAGTTTCACAAAGCACATCCAACAAACCAATCATGGTTTCCTTCTTCCTCTTTCCCCTCCTTGGTGACAATGTTGAAGGATTTGGACGAGCACTTGCACTCAATTGATTAGAATGATATAATTCATCATCCAAATCAGGTGTAGTGTTAAGAGGTGTACTCATAGGGACATCCTCATCACAATCCATGTAGGTGGGCCCATCCACATTGAGCCCTTCTTTTGTCTCTTGTGCAGTAGTAGCTGCAGTACCTTCTGTTACGTCATTACCTACAATGAAGGCTAGGTCATTGTAGTACTAGAAGGGTTGTCTCTTGTACACTTTGGCACTTTTGAATTCTTTTCTCTGCATGTTGTCATGATGAATGAATTAGATCTTTGTCTTGTATCTAACTTAATAAGAAGGAAATATTGCTAAGACCAACATATTCAAAACAACATGTTACCTTTAGAAGCTCCTCCCACACCATGTCATCAACGTCCACACATTGAGTAGCTTCATTCCATGCAAACCCACTCATATTCTTCAACTCTCTCATGACTCTAAAACCTTGCTTCCATCGTTTAATCTTATTTTTGAAATTTTCCTTTGACAAATTAAGGTTCATCTCAGCATTGAACTTCCTCTCAATGGTTGTCCAAGCTTCTTTTTTGAAGCCCCCTTCGCCTTTCCTTCCTAGGTGAACTTGATCATGGAGCAAGTTTATGAACTTCCATTCCATCTCTCTTGTCCACATAACCTTCTTGGAGGAAGAAGTTGAATGGCTTACTTGAACCTCATCGTCCATGCTCATCATGAGATCTATGAAGGACATCACCTACACCACCTATTATATGCAATCATTAGCTACATGCAAATGAGAATGGATATTAAAGAAATAGTCATACTGTAGACACCGAAAAATCCTTCAGAAAATAAATTATTTTTGTTTTCTGAAAATCTCTGATGACATCATCATTTATTAATTAATTAATTATTTAATTAATTTATTTATTTTTATGACATTAAATCCCTCTCTCTTAATTAAAAATCTTTAATTAAGGAATCTAGCCTAAAAATGTCATTTGGACATTATCCCTAATTTATTAATTATTTTAATTAATAAATTGCCCAAAAACTTCAAAAATAAATTAATTTATTTTTTATCCCAAACTTGGCCAATTTCCTTAAGACCACTAACCTCTTCCAAAATCTTCTAATCCCTTCTTAATTTCGATTAAAAGGCTAATCCCATCTTTTCTAACCCTAATCCCAAGGTTAAATATTTAATTAAGGTTAAATATTTAATTTTCATATTTATTGAAAATATTTTAATAAATATTCCTAAAACTTAAGCTTTTGGAATGAATAACTTTTATTCCATGAAACTAAGGAGAAATCTAGACTCTTCTAGAATCTTCTCAAATCCACCCTCTTCACCCATCCTAATCCTTTTTTTTTGTCTTAATCTAATCGTAATCCTACCCTTAAACCTTTGTGCAATCCTAACCAAGCTTAAGACTTTCCTAAACCAAAGCAAAGTCTTTCCTTCCAAATATCTCAACCACAAAGCATTTATTGCTTCCCCAAAGTCTTCAAAGCCTCTTAAAGCCCATTCATTGCTCTTACAAGCATTTATTTGGAGAGTTATGAGCTTGGAGCCCCCTTTGTTGACTCCTCTTTGCCCTTCCCTTCATCCACTCACCTTGTGACATGTGTCACCTCCTGATTGGCTGAGAACTAGCACAATCCATGTGCTTCCCTTTGAGTGAATCTTGGCCTCTCTTAAAGATTTCAATCCTGGCCATTCATTCCTCCTACCCCAAGCCTTTAGAAATCCTATAAATACCCTCACTTCCTAAGGCAAATCATCTTTCAACTCTCAAACTCAATAGCAAAGTTATAATGCCATTTTCATTCTAGCATAAGCATAAACTCATCATTTTAGATCATTTTCAAGCTTAAATCACATTTAAATTAGCTTAATGGGATTAACATAGATTCATTTCTTGTTTAATCAATCTTAGTTCATCTTTTAGCTTTGCATATTTGTGTGTTCTTGAGGCCTTTGAGGCAAAATAGGTTCCTCATACCTATTTTGTGTCATTTTGGGTCTTCTTGATCCTCAAATCATCCTATTTGCATGCTCCAAGTGCTTGAGTTTGCACACCCACATCCATTTATATCCAAGCATATCAAACGGTGCATGGGCGCATCCGTTTTAGGCTTAAACTGAGGTGGCTTTGATTTTAGTTTGTTTACCATTAAATTTGATTTGATTATATGCTATGACGTTTGTTTATCTTTGGCCTTCAAAACAGGTTTAGGTGCACGCTCAAATCCTAGTCTACATTCTGGCACGCCCGGTGGGATAGCAAATCACAATCATTTTGATGAAATTATACTTTATATGCTTGTATTTTGCAGGAAATAAAAGAAATGTCGCCTTCATGAAAAGAAATGACGCCTACAGTAATTAAATGTCGCCTTCAAACAAAGAAATGTCGCCTTCATCAAAAGAAATGTCGCCTACAAAGAATCCAGTCACGCCTTCATGTAATTAAATCACGCCTTTGAGGAAAGAAATGACACCTATGAGCTCTGTTTTCACGCCTGCATAACTGAGATTTTTCTGTAATCGACAACTTCTGTTACGTCCCAGAATTCTTCTTCTGTCGCCTGCATGTAAAGAAATCACGCCTGTAACGAAAGAAATCATGCCTCTGGATTTTTATCTGTTGCCTTTTGAGGTACAGAATGTCACCTGTAAAAATGAAGTGTCGCCTCTGCACTTTCCAGCGTCGCCTATAAGCTGGACAGTGTCGCTTTTTGTTTTTGCTTGGGACTGGTTTTTCACTTCTTTTATTACAGCAAAGGTCAAAAAAAAATCTTGAATGACATTAAAGAAATGAACTTAGGTCCTAAGTGTCATTGTCAATTTGAAAATCAAACCAAATCTCGAATGCACTAAAGGAACAAACAACTCTATTCCCTCATCTGTTTCAGATTTCAAAGCAAGCAAATAAATTCAATCTTGAGTGATCTAAGGGATAAAATAAAGCTTTTTCAAAGTTCTTAAATCAACTCGCTAATCAAATCTTGAATGCACAAAAGGAAAGAACTTGCAAACGTTCAATTCATTTACATTTTGAGGAAAAGAACAAATCAAAATCTAATCACGAGTGTCTTCATTTCAAAGTTCAAACATCACTTAATCAAATTTGGGAAAATGAACAAAATCTGCTTGATGTGCATGTAGGAGTTTTTCAATTCTTGCATAATCCTTGTTAGAGTAAGCAACGTGGAACATTTGAACTTGGACAAGTTCACCTGTTCTGCTTTTAGCGAGGCCTGTCCAAGGAGAAGTGCTTCCTCCTCGGAGAACGACCTCAAACCGGTATCCCCCCCGGCCGGTATACAAATAAGTGAAGTCCAAAAGAATCACTTACATCTCCTAATCACCGGGCGTTCGTGCCAAACACGTGTCTGGGGATGGTAAACATTCCTCTCCCCCAGCATAATTGGCAAGGCTCTTAAGTGAGTCATGGATGATCAGCAAAACCGGGTATGGAGACACCACGGAACTATTAAAAACCTGATAAAATAGAGGCTACCCTATCTACATCCGAAAGTATCAAAATCCTTGTGCAAGGACCGATTCCAAGGGGTTTACCGGGTCGCCTCAAGATTACTCACCATTTGTATTCCCTTCTGGGGGATACCAAGCTGTGGGCAAGTGATTTTGATACTCACCTTCCTTAGGTAGATCTGTTTGAAGTGCTTGACAGTCAAAGACTCCGTGAAAACACTTGTTGAAACGTACACTTTCAAAGCTTTGTCAGAGTCAGTTGCCTTTGTTTGTATCCCGCAGGGTTGCTTTGTCCCTTGCGGAGATTGCTTTGACTTTAACTTTTGCCATTGGAAACCTTTGCCTCAAAATCAGAAGCCTCTTTTCCAAGAGATGCCCAGCAAGAACAAACATCCTAAAACAAAGTTGCCCAAATCCCAAGCCTATCAAGAGCAAAAAGTTATCAAAAAGAACACCAAGACCTATCAATCCATTATCCAAGCAACCCAAGTAGAGGAGAAGTCCCAAACTAGACTTGAGAACATTGCCCATAACGCCCGCATCAAACAGTTCGCCTTCCATTTCCGAGTTAACCATCACTTTGTCAACCTTGAGCCAGAAGATTAGCCATTTCCTTGTTCATATCTTTTTCCATCTTCAGATCTTGAAATCTTGTCTCCAACAGCCTTGCATCTTAGTTTCATCCTAGTTTCACCCTTTGCATCAGCATCAAAACCTTAGTTGCATTTCAAAACATCATAAAGTTGCAAGTGCATTTATCTTCCTACCAGCATTCTAGAATCAATCCTTGTCATCTGCATTGTCCCTTTAGATAGAGCATTTGTCCCTTCACCCTTCAATACCTTTTCCACCAGCATCCCCCCATCAGCTTTCCATATCTTTCCGGCAGATCCATCATCCTTTGTTCCAAACCCAGAGATCCACCAACACTTAGTGTTCTACCTTTTTGAGTTGTTCCTATCCCATATCCAAGATCAGAGACCATCATCCTCTTTTTGACACAACGTGTTGTCATAAAGAAATCAAACCTTGTCCTTGCATAGCCATCATCTCGAGCAAGAGATTGGAGTGTATTGATAAGAAACTTGTTGACCGAAGATCATCAGTCTATCTTAGGTTGACCCCATCATATCTCTGATCCTCCATTTGGGAAAAACAGCAGCTCATTTGTTGACCACTCAGTAATCTTTCACCAACTTTCCACCAGCAACCTATCTTTCCTCCACCGTCTTGATCCATATCCATTCCATCCAGCTTCCATCATCGCCATCTTGATCCATCCTTGCATTGCATCCTAGAAGTTCATCAACTTTGCATCCATCAAACATCTTTTAGCCAAACATCTTGCATACATTTAGCACTTGCATCTCCATGCCTGTTGAGACCAGATCTCGGAAAAGAAGAAGCATGAATCCTTATCCACCAACAACCTCATCCGATCCCAACCTTTTCACCAACGCCATGATGACCTACAATCCCCAGATCCAAGCCAGTAACCCATGTGAAGATCCAAACATCCCTTCATCCCCCTTGGCAAACCAAGCATTTGTAAATCCTCCAGAAAGCCCACCAGCAACCAATGCCCTTGTACCACAACATCAGCAAAGCAAGTTTGTTCACTACCTGCCAGAAAGTACCTCCATCCCACCATCTCTCTATCACGCATCTCCATCAAAACAATCCAAGTTCCAGCACAAGCGTATTCTCAATTTGTCCAATCATTTCCTGATCCTATCGTGCAAACACCCCAAGAGTTTTCCACCATCCCCCTTTTCTTGCAAGGAAGCCTCGCCAGTCCCACAACACAAGCTGCAGCACCATCCACTCCATCTCATACCCCTTTTGCTTCATCATCTGCTATGGCTGCCCAAGCCCAAAACCAACACTTAAACCAAAGTCAGCTTCCACCTCTCACGCAAGCTTTTACACCAAAAGCTTCGCCACCATCCGCAAGTCAAGAAACGCCTTTCACCATCAAAGGAGCACCATCACCCTTCACCCCCCAAGCACCCATACCTTCTTCTTTGAGGTTAGCGCAATCGCTCCCCATTCCAACCTCATCTTTCTCTTAGGTGTTTCCTTCATTTTCCTCCTCACAAGCATCTGCTCAACCACAACCTCAACAAGCTCCTTTCTCTCAACCATCATTCATGTCCCAAGCTCCCATTGCTCATACCATTCCATCATCCGCTGCAGTGCACCCTAACACAAGCTCTCAATAGGGCCTTACACAAGAAGAAATGAAGGCATGGGGGATCCCATCTCAGTCCCCTACATCTATGGTTGCAAGTCAACAAACCACCTTCGTCCAAGCAACACAGCAGCAACTACCCCAAACACCGCCAGCTTCGAGCTATTCATCCCAAATCCCAAATACCTTCCAGCAAGTTACACCACCTCAACAGCCAACTTTCCCCAGCTATCTTACCCCATCACCCTTTGCTTCTAGCTTTCCCACATCTGTTCCACCTCTAAGTAATGCAGGCATGCACCCAGCTTATATCAGCCAAACCCAAAGCCAACCTCAGCAACTACCACCATCACACCCGCAAGCAGCATCATTCCACCAGCCTCCCCCATAGCAACCACATGTCCCCTTTCAGCAAACACCCATCATTCCTCCACAACAGCAAGTCCCTTGCTATTAGCCTCAGCAACAAATTCCTATCATCCCCCAGCAACAACAAGTTCCCACCCATCAGTTACAACAACAAGTTCCAAATGTCCAATATCAGCAAGCAGTCCTACAACAACTGCCAGTTCAACAACAGCAAGTAGCCCAACAACATCAAGTGGTCCCATATCAATATCCCCCTATGCCACACCAGTAATATCTCCAACAACCATTGCCCCAAAATCAGTTCCAACTCATTTATCCACAACAAGTGCCATATCCAGTTCCACAGCTTCCATCACAAGCAGAAGTTCCAGTTCCCTCGCCACTCAATGCTGAGTGGGAAGCAATGAAAAATGCTCTAAAGGAGCTACAAAGTGGAACAGAGAATAAAACATACAAGTTCGAAGAGGTGTGCTCATATCCTTTCGATCGGTCCATAGCAACTATCCCTTTCCCCAAGCATTTTGAGATGCCCAAGTTCGACAAGTATCGGGGGAAAGGAGATCTAGTAAACCATATCAAAGAGTTGTACATGGCGTGCCAAGAAGTGGTTTACAGTGATAACTATCTCCTGCGCCTGTTTCCCAAAAGCTTGGGAGGAACTGCTGTTGAGTGGTTTTACAAAATACCACATGGGACAATAAAAACCTTTGCTGAACTCTCTAAGAAGTTCATCACACACTATGCCCATAATGTGGAGAATGAGTTGTCCTTGCTAGACCTATGCAACTCAAAGCAAAAAGACGGAGAAAGCCTTGCAGAATACTTGCAAAGATGGCAGAATCTTACAACCAGGTTATCATATCAGCCGCCAGAAAAGCATCTAACAAAGATCTTCATTGATAACCTGCATCCAAAGCTATCCCATCACATGCGAATGAACTGTCTCCAGACATACCAAGACATCAAGAGCAAAGGCATAGGCATCGAGAAAGCTCTCCTAGACGAAGGCACTATTCGTCACTTCAAGGATGATGCCAAGAACAAACCCAACAATGATAAATCCCGTTATTGGAATCGTAACAAGAATGTTGTTACAGATGGAGCCACTGACACTAAGAATGTACAATTCATTGTGGCTAGTCCTAAACCAGCTCAAACATACCAACCGCCACAAGCGCCCATCTATCAGCAACCACCAGCTCCCGCATATCAAGCACCTATTTATCAGCAGCCTCCTCAAGCTCATCAACCACCTGTGCAACAGTATCAGCAGCAATACCAACAGCAACAGCCAACACGTCAAGGCAATCCTGTTAATGCAGTTAACGTTGCCCCAAGGCAGAACAAGCCCAACAATCAGAACAATCCAAAGAGGACTTTCACACCTTTGGGTGAGCCTCTGGATCAGATCTTTTATCGTCTAGCCAAAGCAAATATGATCACATATCCGCCCATCCCACAAAAGGATGACAACGCACCAAAGTCTGATTGGTATAAAGAAAATGAATACTGTGATTACCATCGTGTGAAGGGGCACACAACATTGAAGTGCATGCGGCTTAAGAACTACATCCAGGATCTCATTGATCGCAAGGAGATCCAGGTCGATGCACCAGCTCAAGCTTCACCCAACGCTAGTTTGCAAATATATCAAAATGTGTTCCCTCAACACGATGCCGGGAAGAATCAAGCCAGCGCCAATCAGCCCCAAAATCGTGGCAAAGGCAAACAAGAAGATCACACAGCGGCCTACATCAACTATGACAAGTATGTCGGATGCATAACTCAAGTTGAGCCCATCCAAGATGAGCCCACCATCAATACCATCCACGTGAGAGGGCCGGATCGACAATGTGCTGCAACTACCCGCAGTGGTAGGATAACTGTTGCCGGTGCTCCTCCGAGGTCAGCTGCTCCTCCAAGGCCAACATCTACTACATCCACAGCACAATCTAACACCAGGTCAGCATCAAATGCACGCGCAACACAGCATAATGTACCAAGTGCACAATACAATCTCATAGAGCATCTTGGGAACATGCCAGCCCAAATATCTATCTTGGATTTTCTCCGCACATCACCCATCCATCAGGAGATCCTGGACAAAGCTCTAAAAGAAGGTCATGTCCCCACGAACATTAACACAACTCAGTTTGAAACTCTTGTGGGACATCTATCAGCAGCATGTGCCTTGTCCTTCAAAGAATCTGATATACCAGATGTCACTCCTGACCATACTCTCCCTCTCCGCATTACTGTCATGGTCAGAGATTTCACCATCAAATGAGTTCTAGTGGATAATGGCTCAGCCCTCAACTTGTGCACATTAAAATTCATCAAGAAGATCAGGTTCACGGAGGCCGACATACAACATGAGCAAATCACTATCAAAGCATATGATAACTTGGAGCGTACCTCTGAAGGTACTATAACTTTGCCTATCCAGCTAGGCCCAGCAACGCAAGATACTCTCTGCCACGTTGTTGATCTTGACCTACCGTTCAATATCCTCCTAGGTCGACCATGGATCCATTCCATTAAGGCTGTACCATCTACTTACCATCAGTGCATCAAGTTTCCACATCAAGGCACCGAGGTTACCATCCACGCTGACCCTAACCCCTTCGCATACTGCCTTGCGATGGAAGCATCTTTCCCTCATTCTACTCATTGTCCTGGAACCGATATTGGTACTTCTATTGCTAGCTCATCCCGATCCCATCGTGATCTAGAGACCATCCTCTCTTCCACCTTATCATCCATCAAGATCAACAACCAGGGTTGTGGCGAATACAGCCTCAGTGATGCATTTTCTGTAGGAGCTCTTCCACGTGATCCACATACTCAAGGGCGCCCAAGTTGTCAAAAGAAGCCTGTTGAGGAACATTATAAGCTCAAGCAAATCGGAAACATGACTTTTGAGTCTCATGGTACCATCAACAGCAAAGAAATGGATCCAGATATTAACAAATGGTTATACAAAGATCCCCCATCACGTGACACACAACTTCTTGAGTACTTCAAAGAGAAATATCCAATCCCCTACAAAAATGTCACAGAACACTATAACTATCAAGGTGGTGGTCTAGGACCACAAGAGGACGGAAATTTGTTTCCTATCATACCATCCCAAAATTTAGAACAGAAAGGACTTGGCTTTAATACCCCTCGCCTGCTTGAACAAGAGCCCAATACCACAACTCCGGGCACTAACATGACCAACGTGAACTTTTCGAATAGCCAGGATGACCTTGTGGAAATCGAAGACATCCCCGAAGAGAAAGACATCCGATCCTACGATGATATCTTTGCCGACGACACCCTCCTGGGGACTTCTGTTCTCCAACAACTCTCCATTAACCTCATAGATCTTCCCCTCACAAACCCTGACCTCATAGATTGGGACCAACCAAGCATCGCACATATCGACGAGTTCCAAAGCGCACAAGCACTCCTAGAATTCATGGGGGCATCAGGTCCAGCAAGCAATCAGGATCCAACATCAACCTCTGTCTATCAGCTTCACCCAAAAGGATATTTTGGGGAAGAGGCAAGCTTTAGTCACAAAAATGAAATAGCAAAAGAACATCATGAGTCTTTATGTGAAAACCCTTCTCGGGCACATTCTGATTCCAAAATAGTAAAAATAAAGGGCGTATCTTCTAGTGAAAACCTGGCAATTCAGGTGCTAGAAGATGAAGCATTGCCTCTTCCCCCTATCCAAGATTATAGACCAGAGCAGTCGCCGATCATCATAGAGGAGACCAAGCCAATCAACTTGGGAACAGAAGAATGTCCAAGGATCACCTACATTGCAGTCAACCTAACAGAAGGAGAAGAAATGGCTCTCAGCGCCTTGCTCAAGGAATCCATCATCAACTTTGCATGGTCATACGCCCACATGCCTGGGCTTGATCCAAACCTTATTGTTCATCATCTATCAGTAGATCCAAACGTCAAGCCAGTGAAGCAGAAGCTAAGGAAAATGCATCCAAAGGTAGCATTGCTCGTCAAAGCAGAGCTTGAGAAGCTCCTCCAAGCTAAGATTATCAGAGCTATAGATTACTCAGATTGGATCTCCAACATGGTACCTGTCACAAAGCCTTCTGGCGACATCAGAATCTGTACTGATTTTAGGGACTTGAACAAGGCATGTCCTAAGGATGACTTCCCATTGCCAAACATAGACATGCTTGTAGACCTCACAGCGGGTCACGAAATGCTATCACTCATGGATGGCTTTTCCGGCTACAACCAAATTCATATAGCGGAAGCAGATCAACATAAAACAACATTCACAACCCCATGGGGTACCTTCTGCTACAACATGATGCCATTTGGGCTAAAGAATGCAGGGGCAACATATCAGAGAGCAATGACAGCGATCTTCCATGACATGATCCACAAGATCCTTGAAGACTATGTGGATGATATCCTTGCAAAATCCAAAACAAGAGATGAGCACCTCAACATCCTAGAGCGTGTATTCGATCGTCTGAATCATTATGGCTTAAAGCTTAATCCTAAGAAATGTGTCTTTGGTGATACATCTGGTAAGCTTCTAGGCTTCATTATCTCTAGATGAGGCATAGAGATCGATCCTAAAAAGGTAAAAGCAATAACAGAGATGCCTCCACCAAGAAATCTCAAACAGCTCAGAAGCCTATAGGGCAAGCTTCAATCAGTACGGCGGTTCATCTCGCAACTAGCGGACAAGTGCCAACCATTCTCACATCTCTTATGCAAAGACACCAACTTCAAGTGGGATCCCATATGTCAAAGAAGCTTTGATAAGCTCAAGGAGTATCTAGCTAATGCTCCAATCCTTGTACCACCAGTTCCAGGATGCCCACTCATCCTTTACATCTCAACAACAGCTACAGCACTAGGGGCACTCCTAGCACAGCATGATGATGAAAACAGAGAACGAGCTGTCTACTACATCAGTCGCACTCTTGTGGGCTATGAGCTTAACTATTCACCCATGGAGAAAGCATGCCTAGCAGTGGTCTTTGCCACTCAAAAACTTAGACATTACATGCTTAGCCACACAATCAAGCTCATATCAAAGGTGGACCCTCTTAAGTATCTGTTATCAAGGACAACCCTCATAGGCCGTATGGCAAAATGGGTCATGTTACTCAGCGAATTTGACATTCAGTATGTAGATCGCAAAGCAATCAAAGGGCAAGTCATTGCCGATCAACTAGCAGAAGCACCACTAGTGGATGCCTATCCACTAATCATGGAATTCCCTGATGAACACTTATGCATGATTGAAGAGCAGCCCATGTGGAAACTATACTTTGATGGTTCCAACACATCCCATAGCTCTGGGGCAGGAATCCTATTCGTCACACCTCAAGGTGAGTATATTCCAAAATCATTCAAGTTGGGATTCCCCTGTACCAATAACATTGCAGAATATGAGGCACTCATCTTAGGTCTCAAAACAACTATCCAATGGAATATCACAGAACTACAAGTCTTTGGAGATTCACAGCTCATTATCAAGCAAGTCCTTGATGAGTATCAGACAAATGACGACAAGTTGCTACCCTACAAGCAACTGGTGGATAAACTGAAAGAGCATTTCCTACATCTACAATTCAATCAGATCCCAAGGCTTCAGAATAAAGCAGCAGATGCAATGGCAACCATCGGATCCTTATTGGAAATACCACGAGACGCATCACAGTATGAATTTCTAGTCGAGCAGCTACATTCACCAGCTTATGAGAACGCCGATGCAGACATGGTGTGTGTCTTGGTTGGTCCTCAATCCCCATGGTACCACGACATCCATGCATATCTAAAAAATGGTATCATATCTCCCCATCTCACCAATAACCAACGCCAAAACCTTATTCGCAGAGCTTCCCACTACACTCTTGTAGCCAACACCTTATATCGTCGCAGGTATCATAATGTCCTATCTAGATGTTTAGACTCAAACGAGGCCGTCCTGGCCTTACAAGAAGTTCACGCTGGAATTTGCGGTGCCCACACGAGTGGCATGGTTCTAGCAAAGCAGCTGCTTAGAGTTGGATATTATTGGCCAACAATGGAACATGATGCATGTGAATTTGTCAAGAAATGTCTCCCATGTCAACAGCATGCCAATTTGATACATGCACCAGCACAGGATCTATAGCCTATTGCACCACCGTGGCCTTTTTCATGTTGGGGCCTCGACCTCGTTGGCTTGATCACCCCCCTCTCTTCGGATGGACACAAGTATATCATAACAGCCACAGAGTACTTTACCAAATGGGTTGAAGCGATTCCGCTCACCCTAACCACTGGCATCCAAATATCCAAGTTCATCCTTTACCACATCATTTGCCGCTTCGGCATACCATCTACCATTTTCACAGACCATGGCACACCTTTTGAAAACCAGCATGTGGATGATCTATGTGCCAGACTCCACATCCATCACCGTTTCTCCAGTCCATATTTCCCTCAAGGAAATGGCCAAGCTGAGGCAACTAACAAAAATATCTTGAAAATCCTCAAGAAGGTTGTCAATGATTCTGGTCGTGACTGGCACCTCCAAATCAATCCCGCCCTTTGGGCCTACCGCACTTCTTATCGCACTCCCACAGGCACCACCCCATACTCCCTTGTATATGGTGCTGAAGCCGTTCTACCGATCGAGGTCGAGCTTCCATCCTTGCGAGTCTCCATGAAGAACTATACAACTGATGAAGACTATCGTGTGGCCCGGCTCACACAGCTAGATCTACTAGATGAAAAGAGACAGCAAGCTTACGATCACCTGGTTGCATACCAGAATCGACTCAAAAGGAGTTATAACAAAAAAGTCCATCCTAGACAATTCCAGGTTGGTGACATGGTCCTTAAAGAAAATCAGAAGGTCCTAGCAAATAGAGAAAAGAAAAGCAAGTTTGAGCCTACTTGGTTGGGCCCCTATGTTGTCACCGCATCCTTTGGCTCCGGAGCCTATCAGCTATCAACACCAGAAGGTGAGCCCTTGCATGATCCTATCAACATCATCCATCTAAAGAGGTTCTATGCCTGAACCTGATCCTGCATATATCAGAAAATCCAAAAACATTCAAAAAAGCAAAAAAAGCAAAAAAGCAAAAAAGTAAAAAAAAGAAGAAAAGAGAAAGAGAAAATAATCGTCCAACGGTGAAAACTTGGCAATTCAAGCGCCTTGGACAAGTATGTTGGTGAAAACCTGGCAAACAGGTGCCAACATAGTAGACTGAGCTATTTATCTATTCAGTTGTCCTTTCAGCTACCGTCCTCTTCCTCCATCCATAATCTCTTAACAGATCTCCCAGCAGTTCCATCTCCCCTATCCTCCAAGCATTCAGCTTCCATCTTCCTCCAACCCATCTGCAATCCATATCCTATTCCAAAGCTTTGTACCATATCTTGTACCATATCCTTTTCCCTTTCCTGTACAGCGCAATCCTCCCTGTATTTATCCTTCTTGTCTCCGTCCTAGTGAGAGTCCTGCCGAGTGTGATCTTCCTATCCCCAATCCTGAGCTTCTGTACATATCCCTTGTGCATATCGTTCCTCCTTGTTGTACATAACCTTTGTCCATCCTGCAGCAGCATTTGATCAAATATCTTATCCTATCCCTAGCCTCAAAAAACTTTTAGTCCCACTCGGGCCTTGTGCTTCAGCAACATCAATTGTCGACTTATCCTTGCTCATCTTGATTATTCCTTGAACTTCAGCTTTTGCCAGCGAACAACTACGCTTATTCTCTCACCAACCCATGGGTCCTTGAGGATATATCGTTCCTCCTATCCGACCTAATCTTCCGTCCTGGTCCTTGAGGATATATCGTTCCTCCTATCCGACCAATCTTCCCACCATCAATCAAACCTAATCTCTCTCCTTGGCAAAGGATGTCTTTTTGGAGTTATCATTTTGATCTTGGATTTTTGTCCTTTGGGTCTTGTTAATCTTTTTGGCTTCTCATTATCCCACCAGGGTCACCATGATTCATTATATCACGGTGTGCTGCGTGTGCGGATAATCTGGGGCAAGGTCTTTTGATCTTTCGCTTCTGCTTGTGAGTCAGTTGTGTGTTTGTGGTTCCTTCAGCATCGGTTCCACCATGTCGCCTCTGCGCTTCATGTGTGATGTTGGGGCAACCCTGTGTGTTTGTTTAGCGTCAGTCCTTGTCAGTCCTCTGCGACGTTATTGACAGGCCTCGTGATCCCAGTATCCTTGGCAGGTCTCTAACATAGCTATATTAAATCTAGGTTGTGCACTCCCGTTTGCACTTGGAGCTATCTGGTCCCTTGCATTTATCATATAGATTAATCTTGCATCTTGCATTTCCATCTCATCTTGCATATCATCCATATTTGTTCTTAGAAGTGAGGTTATTTATCTCCCCTTTCTTCCTAGGCCTTTCCTTCCTCGTCCCGCCGGGCACACTCTGTCCCAGGGCGTAATCCCTCTTTCTCCTTGTCCCACTGGGTGCATCTTCCATGATTTTGCCCCACCGGGGCATGTTCCTCTTTCTTCTAGTCCACCCAGGCGTCATACCCTCTTCTTCTGATTCTAGCCTCGGCATCTTATTTTCTTGTCTTTGACGCCATGCCACTTGCGGCATCGCATCAAAGAGGGGCAAAATGTAGACACCGAAAAATCCTTCAGAAAATAAATTATTTTTGTTTTCTGAAAATCCCTGATGACATCATCATTTATTAATTAATTAATTATTTAATTAATTAATTTATTTTTATGGCATTAAATCCCTCTCTCTTAATTAAAAATCTTTAATTAAGGAATCTAGTCTAAAAATGTCATTTGGACATTATCCCTAATTTATTAATTATTTTAATTAATAAATTGCCCAAAAACTTCAAAAGTAAATAAATTTATTTTTAATTTATTTTTTATCCCAAACTTGGCCAATTTCCTTAAGACCACTAACCTCTTCCAAAATCTTCTAATCCTTTCTTAATTTCGATTAAAAGGCTAATCCCATCTTTTCTAACCCTAATCCCAAGGTTAAATATTTAATTAAGGTTAAATATTTAATTTTCATATTTATTGAAAATATTTTAATAAATATTCCTAAAACTTAAGCTTTTGGAATGAATAACTTTTATTCCATGAAACTAAGGAGAAATCTAGACTCTTCTAGAATCTTCTCAAATCCACCCTCTTCACCCATCCTAATCCTTTTTTTTTGTCCTAATCTAATCATAATCCTACCCTTAAACCTTTGTGCAATCCTAACCAAGCTTAAGACTTTCCTAAACCAAAGCAAAGTCTTTCCTTCCAAATATCTCAACCACAAAGCATTTATTGCTTCCCCAAAGTCTTCAAAGCCTCTTAAAGCCCATTCATTGCTCTTACAAGCATTTATTTGGAGAGTTATGAGCTTGGAGCCCCCTTTGTTGACTCTTCTTTGCCCTTCCCTTCATCCACTCACCTTGTGACATGTGTCACCTCCTGATTGGCTGAGAACTAGCACAATCCATGTGCTTCCCTTTGAGTGAATCTTGGCCTCTCTTAAAGATTTCAATCCTGGCCATTCATTCCTCCTACCCCAAGCCTTTAGAAATCCTATAAATACCCTCACTTCCTAAGGCAAATCATCTTTCAACTCTCAAACTCAATAGCAAAGTTATAATGCCATTTTCATTCTAGCATAAGCATAAACTCATCATTTTAGATCATTTTCAAGCTTAAATCACATTTAAATTAGCTTAATGGGATTAACATAGATTCATTTCTTGTTTAATCAATCTTAGTTCATCTTTTAGCTTTGCATATTTGTGTGTTCTTGAGGCCTTTGAGGCAAAATAGGTTCCTCATACCTATTTTGTGTCATTTTGGGTCTTCTTGATCCTCAAATCATCCTATTTGCATGCTCCAAGTGCTTGAGTTTGCACACCCACATCCATTTATATCCAAGCATATCAAATGGTGCATGGGCGCATCCGTTTTAGGTTTAAACTGAGGTGGCTTTGATTTTAGTTTTTTTACCATTAAATTTGATTTGATTATATGCTATGACGTTTGTTTGTCTTTGGCCTTCAAAACAGGTTTAGGTGCACGCTCAAATCCTAGTCTACACATACAACAGTGGCATATAATCCAAAATATTGCATTTATGCATGATATCCAACAATATGTAATATATTTCTTTATTATCCATTCTCATTTTCATGTAGCTAAGTATGCATGTATATATGGTCTACTATGTTCACACAGTCTACTATCGTCTACTATGGTCTAATATGGTCTACTATGTTCACACAGTTTACTATGGTCTACTATGTTCATTCAGTATTGACAATATATAATTACAATACTAATTTAGTGTCTTGTAGTGTTCATTCTATTGCACACTGAATCAGTATTGTAATTATATATGGTCTACTATGTTCATACAGTTGTACACTGAACCAGTATATAGTACAACTATATGAACATAGTAGACCATATATAATTACAATACTGATTCAATGTCCTATAGTGTTCATTCTGTCTTGAGTAACAAAATCAGTGTCTTGTAGTGTTCATTTTGTTGCATACTAAATCAATGTTCATTCTATTGCACACTGAATCGGTATTGTAATTATATATGGTCTACTATGTTCATACAGTTGTACTATATACTGATTCAGTGTGCAACAGAATGAACAATACAAGACACTGATTTAGTTCCTCAAGAATGATGATAAGTGGTATTCTTGAGCAATTGAATTAGTGTGCAACATAATGAACATTGATTCAGTGTTCATTCTATTGCACACTGAATCAGTATATAATAAAACTATATGAACATAGTAGACCATATATAATTACAATACTGAATCAGTATTGTAATTATATATGGTCTACTATGTTCATACAATTGTACTATATATGCTCTAGTACATCTTCCACATGAAAAGGTGGAATTGGAATTTGAGGGCCAAATTACCGTTCTCTCAATCCCCATTTAGAAGAAAAAGTTTCAAACAAGATACACACATGAATGTTAATCAAAGAGAAATCAGAGTTATAAATCATACACAAGCTTCATTTCTTTCAAAGAATATTGTATATGTAAACTATGAGAACACATGTTTTGAGCATCAACATTACAATAGTATGATTTATATTTCATAATGCAACAAGGCCTACAAATTCAAGAGGCATAGACAATAACCAGTTAGGAATGAAAGCGCATTAAAGAACAAAGAAAGGTCTTGTAAAACTACAACTATTCTCTACGTCTGTAGTGTTCCCACATCCTACTTTCTATATCATCTCTAAAGTTCCCCCAATCATCCCTATCACGCTGACTCAACCCATATGTCTGAAGTATTGGTACATTTATCCCATCACGATCATTGTCCTCTTCAATAACCACTTCAGATGGAACACCATCCTCTATAGTAATGAAGTTGTGTAGTATGCAACATGCCAAAACAATACGTGCTTGTGTCATGATTGGATAAGATGTTGCATGCCTTGGGATAGGAAAACGCTACTTCAAAATGCCAAATGTACACTCTATTGCATTTCTAAGAGAGGAGTGTCGATGGTTAAACAACTCTTGTGGGCTGTTTATAGGGTTTTCTCTTGAAAACTCCTTTAGGTGGTAACATGTACATCAGTAAGGTGCAAGAAATCCTGGTACATTTGGATATCCAACATTGACTAAATAATATTTTCCTACAAAATAACATATATTGTTAAATCGTGAAACATTGACATCGTCAAACATTTATCATTTTGTTCAGTAAAAATATAGTGTGAAATGGCATACTAGGGGGAACTACAAGTGGATCGGCTCTACTAAGAGGTGAAGCTAGAACATGGCCATCTGCAGTAGACCCTTCCCAACCAGCAAGAATGTATTGAAACTTATAATCAAAAGAAGAGGTAGCCATAACATTTTGTGACAAGTTCCCTTTTCTATCCCAATATTTACCTTGTAAGTCGACATCAACAATGACTGGTATATGAGTTCCATCAATTGCTCCAGCACAATCCTATAGAAAGAAAAACTGTAGTCAAGAAAGACACAGTAATAAGATTATCACTAAGCAAAGAAATTTGTAGTGCTAGGGGGTTTACCTTGAAGTAAGGATCAAAACAGTCCTTCCCACTAATTTCAAGAGGAGTTTTTGGCCCAAGTGGTATGAGATAATCTACATGGAGTGCTAAGACAACTGTTAAGGCCTTGTGGAAGTATCGACTTACTGTCTCTCCGGAGTGACCAAAGTTATGGGCAATCTTACGATTCGTCAGATTGTGGCCAAGGGTGTGGAGGAACATGACTAATTGTTTTTCTAACATTATGCTCATCGTATCTGATAGGCTTACATTTTTCCTTACAAGATTGGCTAGCCGAAAGAAGGTTGCTGCACTCATGCGAATTTGGTTGTGACAATGCACCTCTCTCGAATGAATAATGCATTTATAAAAACCACTTCCATCACTTCTTTTGTTATTCTTTGTTTGCCTACCTTCAAGAATAGACACTGCTTTCGCTAATCCAAGGACAACAAGAATAAGTGCATGAATACGAGCTTTTTTGACCTTCCTACAAATGAGTCCTTGAATGTTTATATTGTTGATAAGATCCATCCTTGAAAAGTACATGATGAAGAAGTTTTGAGATACAAAATCGACAGTCACAGGCAGAAAGAGGACAAGCCAAGAAATGTATGTACTTATTGACACAACTATTTGTAAATGTATTCCTAGCTGGTTATTATTTATAGGTGTTCAATTTGTTAGCATTGTTGCATTAGGAAAGAAATCCGAATGAGGGAAAAAAATAGAAGATGTTTTTTGTAAAACATGATTAATAATATTATTATATACATGTATATGTGCATATATATGGTTCTTATATAGGTACATATACATTTATATAAGTATGTAATATTATTAATCATGTTTTACAAAAAGATCATTGAAATGAACTTTAGATTACAGAGAATATAGTTTCATGGCCAGCCTTGATTAATTGCATCATGTATATAATTTAGATGGATGTAGATTAATTGAATCACATTTTCATGGCACCAATTGATGCATTATGCCAATATGCCAATATAGGTAGCTGCTAAAACTAGTAAACACGCAACCCACTTTAGTTCAAGCTTCCAAATCATCTTTATGCTTAGAATTGGGATGCACAAGCTTGACCATTTTGGACTGATAAATTCTATTCTAAGAAATGTTGCAAATATATGTCCTGAAAGATGTTCCAAAAGGATTTATAAATAAGGCTTTACCATTCATGGTATGATTGGCCTAAACCTTCTTTACCATTCATGGTATGATTGGCAAGGCAAGTTGGCCATACCACTACACTAAGTAGAAGGAAGCCATACAATATATCTTTGAAGAAATGTGATTGAGGATTAAGAAGGAATAAAGAATAGATGCCTTTATCCTAGTCTTGAGAGACTTTCAAGGCCCAAGAGTGGTGACACGCATCTTCCATCCAACTTGGAGGAATATGAGAGCACAAGGTTGATTCACTTGACACTTGAGCACAATCATCAATAGAAAAATAAAAAAATGAACAAAATAGGTGCATTGCATACCAATTGCTATAGAAAAGGAGGACGTGACAACAAAGCTTTAAGGGACAACATTGACAATACATCTGAGCATACAGAGTAGGCTCCTAATTGATATCAACATGATGTAAAGACAAACACAGGTTGAATGCAAATACTAATTCCCAAGAATCATGGTGTCAAAATAGAGAGGAGCTAATGATACAATGGCAAAAGCAGTTACCAGTGTTAATCAGATAAACAAGCATTAGTTGAGAGGCCAAAAATAGTAACAAGTAAAGCAAAGGCATTGTTTCCACAAGGTACAGTCAAGATGCAATAGACACATTCACTGTTAAGAAAAGATAGAGTAATTCATTTGTATGAGGAGATATTTTGTAACAATCAGTAAGCCTTCAACAAATACACCATAAATGTTGAGTAGATTAAAAGAAAAGATATTGAAAAAAATTCTCTGAAAATGAAGTGTGAAAAACTTGAACAATGTTAATGGATCACTGTTACAGAAAAATCATAAATTATCAGAGTAATGCTAACAACAACGTATCCATTATACCATACAATGATACATGTTAGGAATTATGATAGACAACGTTCTCAAAAGGATATTTTCAATCCATTACCAGTAATGAGATAGAATAGCTACAAGAGGATGGTAAGGCAACAAACAATGACAAAGTTATGAACCATAGAGAAACTACTAGATCAACATGCTAATAGGATAAATAGCGCAATGACAGGGAACAAAGTAAATAGATGCATATTTGTCATAATCTTATCAATGTTTCATGACAATTCAACAAAAGGGTGTTAATAATGAGTATCGAGCAAAGGCATCTTCAGCATATGCATAATCAGTGTTCCAAAAGGATATTAATATTGATACTCATTCAATTATGCAATTAAGATCATAGATAGATATTTCAAATGAGAAAAAGAAACAACATCATACCATCGGTGATTGAACATCATCCAAACATACAGAGAGATGCTAAAGATCATGATATTTAATAAACAAGAGGATAAGAGTTCTTTGTAGGTCTCAGACATACAAATAGTTAACTATAAGGAAAGTTGAGGTAAAATCAAATTTCAAGATGCAGATAGATCAAAAGCTACATGAGCATCAGTGGTGTGTAAGCTAGCAGGGCCTTCATTTTATGAGCATGAATGATAATCATTCAGGAACATACTCAAAGAATGAGAATCTCAATCCACAGAGCATTTATATATCATTACAATGATTACAGACAAAGAAGCATGTAATGTTTAAGAAGCAAGTTGAAGCAAACACCTACAGTACAACATGCTATAATGCTACAAGATCATATTTATCAAAGGAGCTATGCCATGGAAGTAGTCATTGAATAATCTTGAATAGTAAATGGATATGTAGTTTTTTTTTTAAGATCATTGTCATCAAGTCATCCATATTCAATGCAAAAGTACAATGTTACCATGTAATAATGTGCAGATATAAAAATGGTCAAAATTAAAGATCAATTATAGAAATATGTTGGGCATTGTTCAGAGAAATCATTGTTAAAGGAGGGTACCAAATAGACTTTAGAGTAGGATTCCTTACACGGTGATGAGACAAATACACTGAGGATTGTTCATGATAGAAATGAAAGGTCAACATACCATCAAGTCCGAGAAGACATTCACTAAAAACACCAGGAAAAGAAAGCCATTATGTTTACAATGCATTAAAAGGTACAGAGGTTTAGCTTGCTAAAAAACTTAAAAATTATAGCCATAAAATGAGTCTCAGCACGTTTGAATATATAAGAAAAGAGTGTAAAGTGGTTAAGCTTTCATAAAGCCCTCATGGCAGGTATATGCAAGATACCCAATTTTGTATGGCATCAAAATAAAGCAATCTGAAAGTGAAATTCAAAATAGAGAGGTTTCTTGTCTCAATATACAGAAATAAATAAAACCCTTGAAGTTTTATTCAAAAGGATGAAAAAGACAAAATTTCCAGAAATATACGAAACGACATGGATCTATCAAAACCCTCATGATAATTGTTCTAGGTGTTTTGAATATTGTTTCAAGCTGCAAGTGTTTATATAGGAAATGAATAGGTGTGACCACCAAGATACACAACAAAGGAACCCTCATGGCATGATTGCAAAGGCACAAAAATACAACAAAAAATCCATGAACTTGAAACTCCCAAAAACATTCAAGATTCTTCAAAAAATAATGGCCATAGAATAGTAGGGGTGAGCTTCCGTAATGAATGAAGATTCGAGAGGGGATGGAGTTAGAATATGTGTTTCCAAAACAAGTGAGATATAGGTTGGGAAGGGGGAGTTAGCAGAGTCAAAGATTCTTCGAATGAAAACTAAAAACCCTAGATGCATACCAGATTAAAGAAGAATGCAAGCGCTTCGACGTGAAACACCTTGGCTTCGCTATGTAGAATGCCTTAAAAAATGAAATGTCTTGGCTTCACTGTGCAGAATGCCCTCAAAACCAAATGTGGATTCCAAAACAACGCGGACACAAATGCAGGATGCCTTCAAAACTGAATGTGGATGCCAAAACAACGCGGATGCAAAAATAAAAATTATGAAGCCCACGGACCCAATGAGGTTTTATAAAATGAGGGTTCAAAAAGTGGAATTTGGCCCTCAAATTCCAATTCCACCTTTTCAAGTGGAAGATGTAAATGCTCATTTTGAGCCCAAATGAGCATTTACATCTTCCACTTCTATTTCTCTGTTGCACTCCCAAACTGAGGATTTGACAAAATGGGAACAAACAACTGTCAATTCCAGTCTAATTCCCACTACCAAACGGGCCCTTAATGAATCCTCTTGCATTCATTGTATCTACGTAAAAGCTAAAACAATAGCTTTAAGCTCTAAAGTCACATGCAAAGTAACAAAAAAAAATCATCAAAATCTATCATACTATTTATTAGGATAATTTGTATTTGAAGTACTAAGAGAGAATTTAGTCAATTATCATATTTTAATATAATAACAAGTATTGATAGTGTTTTTCATTAATTTTTATAAGCCTCATATGTTTAGCACATCATTGGCTCATAGAGTCCAGCATAGGATATCAAGTGACAAAATATAATGGTATATAATAAAATCAATGCACTTAGCATTGCATGACTTGTGCATCACAATGTTTGTGCATCTCATTATAACACCTTGTATAAAATGTACAAGCACCCACATAATATTAAAATCATGCATATAGTATAACCCTACACATAATTGCACATGTTTTATTCCAAAGAAGAATGTACATATAAAAATGTGAGGTGTGACATTTGCATGGTATGCCACAATACACACAACACTTGGCAATTATAGTGTTGTAAATTGTATCCCCCTATGATTTCACACTCATTTTGAGCTCACTTTGGTGGTTATCCCTCATGCCCTTTATTCATGCCAAATTATGCTCAAATTGTGGCTATTTCTATAAGGTTAACATGATCCTAAGCTCGTTGACCTTGATTTTAGCTCAAAAGATCTGGACTATGGTGCCTTGCACCATAGATCTCCTAGACTATGGCACCTAGCACCATAGTCTATTCCTTTTGGACCCAAATTTAAAATCATAATGGTCGATAATTTAAGGAATGGGAAAGTGTTCCCTTATGTCAGCCTTCTTCAAGAAATTGAGTCGGAAAAGTTGTAATTTATGTATAAATATAATTCACTCCCCCATTTGAAAATCCATATCTAAGAAATCATTTTCCTATTACTCCTATTGAATATTTAAATCAAGCACCTTCAATGTAATTAAGGAGAAATTTGAAGTCGAGCGGTCAATTTATCCAAACATGATCAAGTTTTATGTATTCCTCCATGAATGAAAGTGTGTGTTAACACCTATCAAGAAACATCAAGCTTTTTGTGAGGCTTCAAGGAAAGAAATTCATATCAAAGGTGTAATTTTTCAATTCAAGCATCCCCTTAAAGTTTCAACCTCTAGGGGCTACTAAGCGTAAGCTCTCTTTCATCCATCATAGTTGTTGTGGAGGTGGAAACACTTACCTAGGGTTTGTCTTCGGTATTTCATGCCCATTTAAGGCTCACTTTGGTGCTCTTTTATCCATGCTACTGAATATGATTGATCTTTCTCAGCCCACTACCTGACTTTGGAAGCTTAACAAATTTATAGCTCCTCCAACCTAATTATAGCCCACCATGACTAGAGTAGGGTGTAGTGGAATATGGTGCTAAGCTGCATTATAGTCTCCATGGATTATGGCTACTTTTCCAGCTCATTTTTCTGACTATTTTTCTGGCTGACATGTTGTAACCAATTCTAACCCTAAAGGAACAAAATCTTGTATAAAATAGCTTAGGGTTAGGGATTTTAGGTGGTATGTTTTTAGTATCTTCTTAAAATGATATTGAGTTGTAAGGGATTGCAAATTGTAATCAAGTTGTGATCACTGGGTAATAATAATATTGGACTTGTTTTTGGTGGATGTAGCCCAAGGATTGGGTGAACCATGTTAAATATTTATGTCCTGTGTTCTCTTTTGTGTGGTTTATTATTTTCTGATATTGGTTATATTTGCATGTAACTGTTATTTATGTCTTGTTAATCCTAACAGCTCCCACAAGACCATTGTAGTTAAATTAGAGTAAATTCTATAAGGAAACAATTTTTAGAAGTCAAGTTACCACTTTAGGAATTATATTAAAGGAACAAAATTGATAGCTCTTGATAGAGCAAGATTGAAAATACACAACATTGTTCTAAGTGAACAAAACCCCCGAATACAAAAGAACCCTTATTGCATAAAGCTTCAAGACACACTCGGTTTGGTATTTATAAGATTAACTGATGCAAGTTGTGACATCAATAATGTTACCCATTATTTTTGGCATTGTTGTTGGAGAATTAAAGATCTGGTGACCATAAGTTAGCCTTAGTGTTGATAAGGAATTTCTTTGGATTCATTAATGGGAAGAGCTAGAGATCCTTTCAGCAAATTTCTTCCAAGAACTCATAACCTTATCTAGAAAGAATCTCAAATCTCTAAAACATTTGAGGAAGAGTGGGAACCAAAAAAAACAACAACAACAAGGAATGGGTGAATGATTGAGACAAGATAACCCCTCATTGAATAGGACATTTTTATATCCTATTCACTTGAATAGATAAAATGATGAACCTCCAATGAAAAGTTTTTCACCCTTTTTCCTACTTACCTTTAGAGGAAAGACTTTAAAAGACCCTGACTAGTTTTCCTTTGAGTTTGAAGTCTTATGTCATAATTTTGATTATACCTATGATAACCAAAAGCTAAAAAAATTCCTTCCATACTTAAAGAGTTAGCCTTATTTTGATTTATGGGGTTACTTAATGATTCAATGTCAACATGGTAAAAAATGGAAACTGTTGTTACTAAATTTTCAATACAGATTCAATTTTGTTGAAGTAGTATGCATGTTGAAAGGAAAAGGTAAATTTCTTGTGTTTTACACTCATTATTTGATATTCATTTTAACAAGAAAAGATTACAAGAACTTAAAAGAAATCATATTTCTTTTGTATTAAACATAAACAGTTGCATATGTTTATACATCTAAAAAGAAGAGTAACCTTTTGAATATCAAATATATCTCTCACACAAGTCGTGAGAGTGACCTTTCTACATTCTATGAAAACTAGGAATATGAAGTTAAATTCAAAAGTATAGGAGTAGGAGGTCAAGGATAACTAGTCATTTCATGTGATTGACTAGTTAGAATGGTTATGTTGAGTGGTCATGAGTTTGGTCCTGGTCTTCATCAAGATTTCCTTGGCAACTATTCTTGAGTCCTACATATGTAAAAAAAGAGATGTTAGTGATGGAAGATTGTCATTGATGTCATACGTAGTATTGACAAATATGAATAGCACACATATAACAAACAACGTGATAATTTCATCAGCGCAAGTATATTCAACTGGTATACAGAACAGAGAAGTACTGAAACTCATGGAAGCAAAGCTCGATATGTTGAGTAGTCAACAGCTCTCTAATTGGTCATTGATAATGATTATCCAATATAGATAAACGGATACGTATGGATGTATGTCAAACTTTATACCGAAGATACCAGAGATACCGGAGATACAAAATTTTAAAGAATATATATAGAATTTTAAAGACAAAATATCGAAGTGTTTACACAGCATTTTAATATCATTGGCGGACAGACGATTATGTATGACGGTGAAGAAAGGACTCTGTATACATATACGATAGCAGACCGCAGACCAGACCACAGACCAGGCATTTCCAGGCATGTTCGATAGCAGACCGCAGACCAGGCATTTCCAAACGTGAAGGTTGATATTATACCACAGGAAGAAAATAGAACCCGTGTTCAATATAGAATCCCGATGTGCTATGACATTCGATATGCAGAAGACAATAAAGTATAAGGGATATAACATCGACTAGGGAAGATAATGATGGAGAACCTCAGTGACACTCAGTACCAATAAACAACGTCCAAGTCCCTTACAATGAACGATGACCATACGGAGAGATGGCATCTCCAGTGCATAGATTTATTATCTCAAACACAGTCAACACCATTTCGGATGCACTAGTATTTGAAAGGGTTTGGTTATCAAATTCCGATTGAAGATATATAAATGCAAATGTTGGCTATCTCAATGTTATAACATACAAAAAGGAGGACATCAAATCTTAATTGCATATCAGTTGATCACGGCGGAATAAGGGTCGCAAGTTGTTTTCGAAGGTATCAGACTTTGCAGCGGAAGATTCACATATTGTCAAAGGACAATATATATCATTAAGAATATATATTTAAAAGAAGCTAGTTATATAAAGATATTAATTATTATTAATAAATAATAATAGTATGTTTTAAGTTAATAATATTAACTTTTAAAAAAAGGGGAGTAAATAATATTTATGAAAAGACACCTTTTCATTTTTAAAAGGTTATATACTTTCATAAAAGACATAATGTTTCACCCAAAAATGGGTGTATATATATTCATTTTTTTTGTGGAAATAAAAAGATAAGTCAGCATGGAATAATTAGAAAAGAAGAGCAGAGAGAGATATAAAAATTCAAAGCCTATATATTCAGAATATACATTGACATAAGATATATTTTTTGAAAATAAAAGGAAGAACAGCAATAGAGGAAAGGAGAGAAAAATTACAGAACTATATATTCAGATATTGGCTGACTTAAAAGAGCAGATTGCATCCATCATCAAGTTGAATAAGCAACTATATAAAGGTGGAATTCAGAATTATATTCAGAAGTGAAGTAGGTGCTTTGCTTCAAGGTTGGTGCCTTCAGATAGTGGGTTGGTGCCCACAGAACAGCGTTTGGAGGTTGGTGCTTCCAGTGGGTTGGTGCTCACAGAACAACGTTTGGAGGTTGGTGCTTCCAGTGGGTTGGTGCTCACAGAACAGCGTTTGGGGGTTGGTGCTTCCAGTGGGTTGGTGCTCACATAAATTGTAAAAGAACATTATTATATAAATAAAATAAACTATTTGGAGAATTATTTTCTATGTGCACAATTGTTAAAGTTACGTTTGAATAAAGTTTTTTTTAAAAAGTTAAAAATTGTTAATATACTGATTCACCCCCCCTCTCAGTATATTCATGTGCTCTTCAGTTAGATCCAATGGATCTAAGAAATAACCAATTATGATTAACCATCTATTCGCATACCTAAGCTATCAATTTTTGTCCTAAAATTTGCATGAAAGAAAGGGGTTGATTAATTAAATACATCATGAGGATCTTATATTTTAATGTGTTTGCTTCATGTGTAGAGGTATCCTTATCTTTCATTGGCTTGTGGAATTAATTGGGGTTCCCATAAGGGTTTGATTCCAACATATCTTTGAAAGATAAGATGGGTTCAAAAGAGTCAGATGTAATTAGTGATCCAACTGAAATTCATGTAGGTACAAAGCATATAGAAAAATTAAAGGGACATATACCTTCTATGTGAAACCTTTAGTTTCAGCCAAATTATTGATCATTGAGGTTGTGTATTTGGATACACCTTCATTTCATGAGGGCATTTGATTGTTCTAGCTTAAGTGGAAAGTGTTTTTGTATCATAAGTTAATTTTGGATCAACAAATATGATCTCATGATCAAATATCATGTTGTAAGATGAAGAAGGTCCAGAAGATCTTGTACTAAGATATTCTGGAACTTCAACAACTCAAGTATGGTATCTCTGTCACTTCAAGGATATTCATGGAGATAACTACATACAAATAACTATTTAAGGAAGATATTGTCAAAAATGAAACCTTACAATGTTGATTAATATCACTATAAGTACAACAAAAGATGCATAGCATAATATAGAAGATGTAGTGTGGAAATCTTACTAGCATCAATAAAAATGTAGTCATTTCTCAAGACAAAAAGATTCAATGATGCTATAGAAATATGCAATGATGCTGAAGGAAGTTAAGTTGTTGCGACAGGAAAACATGGTTCTTAGCATACAAATAATTGATGACGAGGAAAATATGTTGCTAAAACATGTTATCAAAGAATAGTAACCTCAACAAGAATTAAACTATTGTCAGCAAGTGAGAAGATCAAAAGTCATTCAACATTAAAGGTATTCATTTTAAGTTACCTTATTTAATCAACAAGAGATATAATTTCAAATAGTGAGTGCATTTTAACTCTTCAGTAATGAAGGAGGGTCTACAGGTTATATGGGCACTGTAAGTACATAAATGATCAGTTAGAAGCTATAGTGATAGAAATAAATGAAGATTATTACATATTCCGTATGGAGTTCAAAAATCAAAAGAGGATCATGTTACTGATTTTGAAAAGAAGGAGAATCTTGTGTTACAAAAGTAAAAGATGGATATGTTATAAGAACAGTTTCACAATCAAAGAATGCATCTCGATAGAGCTAAATCTGCATAAAAGAGAGGAAAATTTTCATTTTTATTTCTACAGCCACCCTCATAGCTAAGAGAAAGTGAAAGACCATGTAGCAAACAAAATACTCACAAAGAATGAAGCAACAAATATCATGGCGCTCAATACAATCAACCCTCATAAATACAGATGAAGATAGAATGAGGGTTTTTGATTAACTAGTGGAGATTTTTCCATTCAACGAGCCTGTGAAAAGAAAATATGGAGTTTGATAGTAGTTTCCTCATAGAAACCGAGGGTTTATTATGGATAAAATATGATAAAAACATTTTTGTCAAAGAAGATTCCTTGAAAGTTGCTTATTCTCAAAAGAAAAAACAAACCCATCTACAAGCAGCGTCCAAAATAACATCTGCATAAAAGAAACATAACATCTACAACTTCATGATCCACGGAAAGGGGCAACAAATCCTATTGAAAGGATGATGATTCCTCAAAAGTAGAAAGACAAAATTACAAACACAAACCCTCATGGGTTTTAAAAGTAATGAAGTAAGACTCTGCACGAAACCAAAAAGAATGGTATAAACTCAAACACCTACAACAATAGCATGGAAATATACTACAAAAAGGTGTCGTAGAAGCTCAATCATGGTGATTCAAATAAAGTCAGACTCCCTCATTGTTGGCGGCCAAGGTTTTTTTCAGCAACAACTACCCAAAATGCTTGCAAGGTAAATGCCCAAAATGAAATGCAAATGACCGATTTAGGGTGAGAGTTAACTGTAGAGGCTTCTTGGTGAAGCTTGCATTTTGATTAAAAAAAATGCCATATCCATTAATAGTCTCGCGGGGTGTCATTGCCTTAGGCAATGTTTTGATTAAACATTAAAATGTATATGCCTTAGGTACATATTAGGATAGGATAAGAATAGTAAAGCTAAAACTTAGTAATTTAAATTATTAGGTAGTAATACCTATCAATATTTATTAAGTATAACCTTGTATTTTTATCTTATTTTATTATGTTCCTTTCCTTATTATTATTTACCACTGAATATTATATGTTAAAATTTTATTTTCTTTCCATATATTAATTAATGAGAAGAGAGGTGAAAATAAGGACAAGGAGGAGTATTTATTTTTGCATATTAATTCATTGTAAAATAAATAGATTTTAAGGCATTCTTATAAGCCTTAGTCTATATTGTTATTTATTATACAAAAAATAGGGGATATAGGCATTTTTGGACTCACATTGTCAAGGGAAGGTGCCTTATAAAGAGTTATTTATGAGGTTGTAGAATTCTTCTTGGAAGTTGAAATAGTTTGCATACATTAGGAGGGAATCTAGGAGTGATGGAGTAGATTTAGGAGGGGGTTGTTTATGGACTTTTCCTTGAAGATTGGAGAACATTTATGGGCTATTTGAGCATTTTGAGGGTATTTTTGGTCAGGTGTTATGTTCCTTATGGGTTGGATAGAATTTATCCAATTTGGTTGCATCATTTTAGGGGCTTTTGAATCCTCTTTTGGGGCCTACTTTCCCAAATCCGACCGTTGGTAGTTGAGATTTTTTGTACTTAATGATTTTGACACTCATGTTTTAGAGAGTTCCACTTTATGCAGTAGTTGCTATTGGAGTGATTTTATTTTGTCCTCTTAGTATTTTTCAAATATTGTTTGTAGCTCATTTCATGAGTGTATTTGCAGAGAGATATTTGAAGCTTGAATAAAGATTACATATTTTGGAGACCTATCTTGAGTTTTCTTTGTTGTATGTATGCACTAATTTTGATATTCACTTACTGTGATTCATTATTGAATGCTTTAATTTTATGTCTGGGTTTGGCATCTGTAAAATATTTATATGTGGAATTCTTAGACATCAATATTGTATTAACCAATAAGCTGTATTTTCCTTCTAAGGCTTCATTGTGTCAAATCTCAACAATATATTCACTTCAAAATGGTGCATCACCTATTTTGTTTTTAAGTTCTAGTATTTCAAGTTATTTTCAGAAGGTTCTCCTTTCCCTTTTCCTGCCAAGTTTTTTTCCATTTTCTATTTAGTTTTTAAGGTGAAGTATACAAAATGAAGTTGATGCAGGAGCATCCTGGGTGTAAGAGCAATCTTGCATCACCCAAAAATATTTCTAGATTCTTTTCAATAAGGGTTATCTTGTGCAGAGCTGCTATTTTTGGAAAGTTACTATTTTTAGTAAGTTTTATGTTCAGGCTTAGAATGGTCTATTTTCTTCTCTGGAGGTTCATTTTGGTCATACCAACCTGCCAGTAAAGTTCCATTGATAGATCAAGTCTAGCTTTGTAGATATTGAAGATTTTCGGTATTGGCAGTAGGGTATAGAAACTTTGAACTCGATTTTGAAGGCTTTAGAGGCCCCAGATGAGATTGAAACTTTGGCTGAATGAAGTTTTCTTGATTTACACATTGTAGACAGCTTCGTGACCTTTCTGAAATGGGGTTATAATAGTCAATCGGGTCAACAGGTGATGACTTATGGTCTCTGGAAGTTGGGTCACTAGAAATGGCAGAAAATGATTTTCCTTCAAAATTTCTGTTTGGGTTTCAAAAGTTGTTTTGAGCCGAATCTAATGTACTAAATTGTAAAATAAAATAATTCTAAGTTTGGTCGACCTTATTGGCTAAAATTTTGGAACATTCCCAGGTGGTGGAAAATTGCCTATATAAGAAAGCCTTTAGTGTTGTCTTAGGCAGTTTGGGGTAGTAGATCTGGGTAATAATTCGAGGCTTTGTCCTACAAAATATCGTAAGGGGAATGCCCATGTGGCTTTGAATATTGTAATTCTAAAAATTTATAATTCCACATTTGTGGAGATAATAAGAAGCCCATTTACTGTTCTTGCAAATTGTTGTTGTTTCTCTATTTCTATTATGTGTTTTTGGTATTAAGGGGAGCACCCTTCATCAAGTGGTATCAGAGTAGGAGTTCCTAAGTGTGTAAATAGATTGTTGATTGTAAGGTAGTTTACACCAGGACCATGGGTTAGGGTTTCTATGTAAACAGATCACCGACTATGAGGTAGTTTGCACCAGGACCATGGGTTAGGGTTTATGTGTAAATAGATCACTGATTGTGAGGTAGTTTGCACCAAGATCATGGTTAGGGTTTCAGTGCACATCACAAAAATGCCTCCATGAAGGGAACATGGTGGAAGAGCTGGTGTTATAACACCTAAGGTTAGAGCACTCCAGAGACAAGTGCGAGCATTGCAAGAAGAGAAGAAGAGATTCGCAGAGGAATGAAACTTAATGTCGAAACTAAAGTGAGGATGAAGCCGAGGGAGAAGGAAATTCTGATCAAGAAGAAGGAAAAATTTTGAACCAGGAGGAAGAAAGACTTTTTTGGACATTTCCAAGATCGAGAAAAGACCTAAGATTAAGGTTCTTGCATTTTCAGGAAATCTTAACCTAGAAGAATTGATCGACTAGATCAATGAATGTGAAGAATATTTTGAGTATGAAGATATTGAGGATCCCGATAGGGTCAAATTTTCAAAGGCTAGACTGAAGGGTCATGCGAAGATCTAGTGACAAGAGATTCAATTAGAGAGAAATAGAAGAGGGAAAGATAAAATCACAAGATGGGATCGAATGGTGGATAAATTGAAGCTGCAGTTCATTCTTGTTGATTATGAGCTTGACCTATTGAAGAAAATGCAAAGTTTGAAGCAAGAAAGAAGATTTGTTTAGGAGTATACAGAGGAGTTCTATCAAATCCTCATTAGAATAGCCCATGCAAAAGCTGGTAAGGAGAAAGTTTCCCGTTACCTTAATGGGTTAAGGCCGAGCATTTAGAAAGAATTGAATCTGGTTTGAATGAATAGTATTGAAGAGGCATAACTGATTGCCCTAAAAGAAGAGGAAAATATGAACAAGAAGTTTGAGAGCAGACAAAGCGGAAGAGGTCATGATGGAAGATCTGGTGGGTGCTCATATGGAGATCAAAATGAAGATTCGAAAAAGAAGGATGAGGCCAGTAATAGTCAGAATCAAAGAGGAGATAATTTTAATCATTTCCATGATAAAAATAATAAAGATCAGAGAGGAAGAGGAAGAGGACAAGGATCTGCAAGAGGATGATTCCATGAAACATGTTTTCATTGTGGGGAAGAAGGCCATAGGGCATTTGAATGTCCTCAATGCTAAGCAAGGATAGACATGAGGAATGAAGGCCAGGTAGAGTTGCACATGTAGATGAAGATGCCAGATCATCATATTTTGAAGACGTTGGAAGAGGAGAAACACTGATTAATAGAAGAGTCCTATTGAGTAGTGAGAATGAACCTAAGCAAAGGAGGAGCCTATTTTGCACCAGATGCAAGTGTGAAGATAAATGCTGTGATGTGATTATTGATAGTGGAAATAATGATAATTTGGTTTCAGAAGAGATGGTGAAAAAGTTGAAGCTCAAGAGGTAGAAACATCCACATCCATATTGGGTTGCCTGGGTGGAGGATGACCACAAGGTCATGGTCAGTGAACAGTGCCTAGTGAAGTTCAAGATTGGTAGGTACCAAACTGAGGTACTATGTGATATGATATCTATGGATGCATGTCATATGTTGTTGGGTAGACCTTGATAGTTTGACAAGTGTGTTGTACATGATGGTCATACGAATACCTATTCCATGATAAAGGATGGAGTACGACATAAGCTAAAACCATTGAAGGAAATAGAAGAAAAGGTATGTGGTAATGCAAGAATAACTTTTGTTGATAGAGAAAATTTCTTAGATGATATGTGGCATGAGCATATGTGTTTTACCTTAATTACAAAGGCTGGGAAAGAGGAAGTAGAAGATGTACCTCTAGAAGTTGTAGAATTATTGAATGAGTTTCAAGATATTATATTCGATAATGTGCCTAATAGATTACCACTAGTAAGAAAGATCAGTCATCAGATGGACTTGATTCCAGGAGCCATTTTTTCAAATAAGGCAACAGACAGAATGATACTAGCAGAGAGTGAAGAGTTGAAGACAAATTTGAAGTTTAGTTCATCACATCATCCATAGATTGTATATGGAAGTAGTCGCAGAAATGCATTTGAGTTGAGAAAGATAGATAAAGGAGAAATATGTAGTGCTGAAGCTGAGAATTTTGTAGAACATTTGAAGAACATCCATGAGGATGTGAGGAAGTACATTACCAAGTTGAATGCGTAGTATAAGGCTAAGGCAAATGAGAAAAGAAGACATAAGGAATTTTAGGTTGAGAATGAAGTCACGGTTCATTTGCGAAAGGAGAGATTTCCAGTTGGTAAATATAACAAGCTGAAAATAAAGAGGTTTGGGCCATGTAAGATACTGAAGAAGCATGATTTTAGAAATGCCTATGAGGTCGAGTTGCCTACAGAGCTGAATATTTCACCAGTATTTAACATTTTAGATTTGATAGAGTATCATGAAGGGGGTGTTGAAGATGAGATCATAGCAAAATAGTGGAGTATTCAAGTAACTAGTTCAAATACCAAGGAGATTGAGGACATACTGGATAGTCATGTTGGCAGAAGCACAAGGAAGAGGGCATATGAAGAATATCTTATCAAATGGAAAGGATGACCTATTGAAGATTCATCATGGCTAACAAAGGAGGATGTTAACCTTTTTGGTTTTCCTCTTCACACCTGAGTCGTGACATGGTCACTTCTCAAATTACCCTGGGTGTAAGAGCAATCTTGCATCACCTAAAAATATTTTTAGTTTCTTTTCAATAAGGGCTATCTTGTGCAGAGCTACTATTTTTGGAAAGTTACTATTTGTAGTAAATTTTTTGTTCAGGCTTAGAATGGACTATTTTCTTCTCTAGAGGTTCATTTTGGTCATATCAACCTGCCAGTAAAGTTTCATTAACAGATCAAGTCTAGCTTTGTAGATATTGAAGATTTTCGGTATTGGTAGTAGGGTACAAAAACTTTGGACTAGGTTTTGAATGTTTTAGAGGCCCTAGATGAGGTTGAAACTTTGGCTAGATGAAGATTGTATGATTCAATTATTTTAGAGTGCTTCGTGCCCTTTCTGAAATGGGGTTATAATAGTCAATCGGGTCAATGGGTGATGACTTATGGTCTCTGAAATTTGAGTCACCAAAATGGCAGAAAATGATTTTCCTTCAAAATTTATTTTTAGGTTTCAGAAGTTATTCTGAGCCGACTCTGATGTACAAAATTGTAAAATAAAATAATTTTAATTTTGGTTGGCCTTATTAGCTAAAATTTTGAAACCTTCCAAGGCAGTGGAAAATTGCCTATATAAGGAAGGCTATAGTGTTGTCTTAGGCAGTTCGGGATAGTAGATCTAAGTAATAATTCGAGGCTTTGTCCTATAGAATATTATAATAGGAATGTCCATGTGGCTTTTCATATTATAATTCTTAAAATTTGTAATTCCACATTTGTGGAGATAATAAGAAGCCCATTTGTTGTTCTTGCAAATTGTTGTTGTTTATCTATTTCTGTTATGTGTTTTTGGTATTAAGGGGAGCACCCTTCATCAAGTGGTATCAGAGCAAGAGTTTCTGAGTGTGTAAATAGATCATCGATTGTGAGGCAATTTGCACCAGGATCATGGGCTAGGGTTTCTATGTAAACATATCGCTGACTGTGAGGTAGTTTGCACTAGGACCATGGGTTAGGGTTTCTGTGTAAACAAATCACCAACTGTGAGGAAGTTTTCACTGGGACCATGGTTAAGGTTTCAACATGCATCATGAAAATGCCTCTATGAAGGGAACGTGGTAGAAGAGCTGGTGTTGTAACACCTAAGGTTAGAGCACTCCAGAGACAAGTGCTAGCATTGCAAGAAGAGATTCGTAGAGGAATGACTCTTAATGTCAGAGAAGAAAGTGAGGATGAAGCTGAGGGAGAAGGAAATTCTAATAAAGAAGAAGGCAAAATTTTGAAGCAGGAGGAAGAAAAAAAATTTCGGGCCATTTCTAAGATCAGGAAAAGACCTAATATTGAGGTTCTTGCATTTTCAAGAAATCTTAACCCAGAAGAATTGATTGATTGGATCAATGAATGTGAAGAATATTTTGAGTATGAAGATATTAAGGATCCTGATAGGGTCAAATTTGCGAAGGCCAGACTGAAGGGTCATGCGAAGATTTGGTCGCACAAGATTCAATTAGAGTGAAATTGAAGAGGGAAAGATAAAATCACAAGATGGGATCAAATGGTGGATAAATTGAAGCAACAATTCATTCCTGTTGATTATGAGCTTGACCTACTGAAGAAAATGCAAAGTTTGAAGCAAGCAGGAAGATCTTTTCAGGAGTATACAGAGGAGTTCTATCGAATCCTCATCAGAATAGGCCATGCCAAAGTTGATAAGGAGAAAGTTGCACATTACCTTAATGGGTTGAGGCCGAGCATTCAGAAAGAATTGAGTCTAGTTTGAATGAACAATATTGAAGAGGCATACCAATTTTCCCTAAAAGTAGAGGAAAAGATGAACAGGAAGTTTGAGAGAAAACAAAGTGGAAGAGGTCATGATGGAAGATCTGGTGGGCAGTCATATGCAGATCGAAATGAAGATTCCAAAAAGGAGGATGAGGCCAGTAATAGTTAGAATTAGAGAGGAGACAATTTCAATCATTTCCATGATCAGAATAATAGAGATTAGAGAGGTAGAGGACAAGAATTTGGAAGAGGAGGCTTCCTTGAAACATGTTTTCACTGTGGGGAAGAAGGCCATAGGGCATTTGAATGTCCTCAACACCAAGGAATGATAGACATGAGGAATGAAGGCTAGGCTAGAGTTGCACATGTGGATGAAGATGCCAAATCATCATATTCTGAAGATGTTGAAAGAGAAGAAACATTGATTAATAAAAGAGTCATGTTGAGTAGTGAGAATGAACTTGAGCAAAGGAGGAGCCTATTTTGCACCAGGTGCAAGTGTGAAGGTAAATGTTGTGATGTGATTATTGATAGTGGAAGTACTGATAATTTGGTGTCAGAAAAGATGGTGAAAAAGTTGAAGCTCAAGAGGTAGAAACATCCACATCCATATTGTGTTGCTTGGGTGCAAGATGACCACAAGGTCATGGTCAGTGAACAGTGCCTAGTGAAGTTCAAGATTGGCGGGTACAAAGATTAGGTACTATGTGATATGATATCTATAGATGCATGTCATATATTGTTGGGTAGACCTTGGTAGTTTGACAAGTGTGTTGTAAATAATGGTTGTGCAAATACCTATTCCTTGATAAATGATGGAGTGAGACATAAGCTAAAACCATTGAAGGAAACCAAAAAAAAAAGCTATGTGGTAATGCAACAATAACTTTTTTTCATAGAGGAAATTTCTTAGATTGTATGCGGCATGAGCATATGTGTTTTAGCTTAATTCCAAAGGCTAGGAAAGAGGAAGTAGAAGATGTACCTGTAGAATTTGCATAATTATTGAATGAGTTTCAGGATATTGTATCTGATAATGTGCCTGATGGATTACCACTAGTAAGAAAGATCAATCATCAGATGGACTTGATTCCAAGAGCTAGTTTTCCAAATAAGGCAGCAGATAGAATGACACTAGCAGAGAGTAAAGAGTTGAAGATAAATTTGAAGTTTAGTTCATCACATCATCCATAGATTGTATATGGAAGTAGTTGCAGAAATGCATCTGAGTTGAGAAAGATAGATAAAGGAGAAGTAAGTAGTGCTGAAGCTGAGGATTTTGCAGAACATTTGAAGAACATCCATGAGGAGGTGAGGAAGTACATTACCAAGATGAATGTGTAGTATAAGGGTAATGCAGATGAGAAAAGAAGGCATAAGGAATTTCAGGTTGGGGATGAAGTAATGGTTCATTTGCAGAAGGAGAGATTTCCAATTGGTACATATAACAAGCTGAAAATGAAGAGGTTTGGACCATGTAAGATACTGAAGAAGCATGATTTTGGAAATGCCTATGAGGTTGAGTTTCCTACAAAGCTGAATATTTCACCAGTATTTAACATTTTAGATTTGAAAAAGTATCATGAAGGGGGTGTTAAAGATGAGATCACAACAAAACAGTGGAGTATTCCAGCAACTAGTTCAGATACCAAGGAGATTGAGGACATACTGGATAGTTGTGTTGGCAGAAGCACAAGGAATAGGGCATATGAAGAATATCTGGTCAAATGGAAAGGATGACATGTTGAAGATTCATCATGGCTAACTAAGGAGGAGGTTAACTATCTTAGTTTTCCTCTTCACACCTGAGTCATGACAGGGTCACTTCTCAGATTACCCCGGGTGTCTGATGCAGGACCATCCTTTATGTAAGAGCAATCTTGCATCACCCAAAAATATTTTTGGTTTCTTTTCAATAAGGGCTATCTTGTGTAGAGTTGTTATTTTTGGAAAGTTAGTATTTTTAGTAAGTTTTCTATTCAAGCTTAGAATGGTCTATTTTCTTCTCTAGAGGTTCATTTTGGTCATATCAGTGTGCCAATAAAGTTCCATTGATAGATCAAGTCTAGCATTGTAGATATTGAAGATTTTCAGTATTGGTCGTAGGGTAAAGAAACTTTGAACTCAGTTTTGAAGGATTTAGAAGCCCCCAATGAGGTCAAAAATTTAGTTGAATGAAGCTTTCTTGATTCAGGCATTGTAGAGTGCTTCGTGCCTTTTCTGAAATGGTGTTATAATAGTGAATCGGGTCAACGGGTGATGACTTATGGTCTCCGGAAGTTGGGTGACCTGAAATTGCGGAAAATGATTTTCCTTCAAAATTTCTATTTGGGTTTCAAAATTTTTTTTGAGCTGAGTCTGATATACTAAATTGTAAAATAAAATAATTATAAGTTTGGTTGGCCTTATTGGCTAAAATTCTGGAACCTTCCCAAGTGGTGGAAAATTGCCTATATAAGGAAGGTTGTAGTGTTGTCTTAGGCAGTTCGGGGTAGTAGATCTGGGTAATAATTTGAGGCTTTTTCCTATAGAATATCATAAGGGGAATGCCCATGTGGCTTGCATATTGTAATTCTAAGAATTTGTAATTCCACATTTGTGGAGATAATAAGAAGCCCATTTGGTGTTCTTGCAAATTATTGTTGTTTCTCTATTTCTGTTATGTGTTTGTGGTATTAAGGGGAGCACCCTTCATCTAGTGGTATTAGAGGAGTTCCTGAGTGTGGAAACAGATTGCTGATTGTGAGACAGTTTGCACCAGGACCATGGGTTAGGGTTTCTATGTAAACTAATCACCGATTGTGAGGTAGTTTGCACAAGGATCATGGGTTAGGGTTTCTGTGTAAATAGATCATCGATTGTGAGGTAGTTTTCATTAGGACTATGGTTAGGGTTTTAGTGCGCATCATGAAAATGCCTCCCTGAAGGGAATGTGGTGGAAGAGCTAGTGTTGTAACACCTAAGGTTAGAGCGTTCCAGAGACAAGTGCGAGCATTGGAAGAAGAGATTCACAGAGGAATGAATCTTAATTTCAAAGACAAAAATGAGGATGAAGCCGAGGGAGAATGAAATTTTGATCAAGAGGGAAAAATTTTGAACTAGGAGGAAGAAATAATTTTTCAGGCCATTTCCAAATCGGGAAAAGACCTAAGATTGAGGTTCCTGCATTTTCAAGAAATCCTAACCCAAAAGAATTGATCAACTGGATTAATGAATGTGAAGAATATTTTGAGTATGAAGATATTGAGGATCCCGATAGGGTCAAATTTGCGAAGGCCAGACTGAAGGGTCATGGGAAGATCTAGTTGTAAGAGATTCAATTGGAGTGAAATAGAAGAGGGAAAGATAAAATCACAAGATGGGATCAAATGGTCAATAAATTAAAGCGGCAGTTCATTCCTATTAATTATGAGCTTGACCTATTGAAGAAAATGCAAAGTTTGAAGCAAGCAAGAAGATCTGTTCAGGATTATACAGAGGAGTTCTATCGAATCCTCATCAGAATAGGCCATGTGGAAACTAATAAGGAGAAAGTTACCTGTTACCTTAATGGGTTAAGGCTGAGCATTTCAGAAAGAATTGAATGTGGTTTGAATGAACAGTATTGAAGAGGCATACTAGTTTTCACTAAAAGTAGAGGAAAAACTGAAAAAAAGTTTGAGAGCAGACAAAGCAGAAGAGGTCGTGATTGAAGATCTGGTGGGTGATCATATGGAGATCGAAATGAAGATCTGAAAAAGCAGGATGAGGCTAGTAACAGTCAAAATCAGAGAGGAGATAATTTCAATCATTTCCATGATTAGAATAATAGAGATCAGAGAGGAAGAGGTAGAGGACAAGCATCTGGAAGAGGAGGCTTCCGTGAAACATGTTTTCACTATGGGGAAGAAGGCCACAGGGCATTTGAATGTCCTCAACACCAAGGAAGGATAGACATGAGGAATGAAGGCCAGGCCAGAGTTGCACATGTAGATGAAGATGCCAGATCATAATATTCTAAAGATGTTGAAAGAGGAGAAACACTAATTAACAAAAGAGTCCTGTTGAGTAGTGAGAATGAACCTAAGCAAAGGAGGAGCCTGTTTCACACCAGGTGCAAGTGTGAATGTAAATGTTGTGATGTGATTATCGATAGTGGAAGTACTGATAATTTGGTGTTAGAAGAGATGGTGAAAAAGTTGAAGCTTAGGAGGCAGAAATATCCACATCCATATTAGGTTGCCTGGGTGCAGGATGAGCACAAGGTCATGGTCAGTGAACAGTGCCTAGTGAAGTTCAAGATTAGCGTGTACCAAGATAAGGTACTATGTGATATGATATCTATGGATGCATGTCATATATTTTTGGGTAGACCCTTGCAGTTTGACAAGTGTGCTATACATGATGGTCATGTGAATACTTATTCCCTGATAAAGGATGGAGTGTGACATAAGCTAAAACCATTGAAGGAAACAAAAGAAAAGGTATGTGGTAATGCAAGAATAACTTTTGTTGATAGAGGAAATTTCTTAGATGGTATGCGGCATGAGTAGATGTGTTTTACCTTAATTTGAAAGGCTGGGAAAGAGTTAGTAGAGGATGTACCTGTAGAAGTTGCAGAATTATTGAATGAGTTTCAGGATATTGTATCCGATAATGTGTTTGATGGATTACCACTAGTAAGAAAGATCAGTCATCAAATGGACTTGATTCCAGGAGCCAATTTGCCACATAAGGCAATACACAGAATAACACTAGCAGAGAGTGAACTGTTGAAGACAAATTTGAAGTTTGGTTCATCACATCATCCACAGATTGTATATGGAAGTAGTCCTAGAAATGCATCTGAGTTTAGAAAGATAGATAAAGGAGAAATAAGTAGTGTTGAAGCTGAGGATTTTGTAAAACATTTGAAGAACATCCATGAGGAGGTGAGGAAGTACATTACCAAAATGAATGCATAGTATAAGGCTAAGGTAGATGAGAAAAGAAGGTATAAGGAATTTTAGGTTGGGGATGAAGTCATGGTTCATTTACAGAAGGAGAGATTTCCAGTTGGTATATATAACAAGCTGAAAATGAAGAGGTTTGGACCATGTAAGATACTGAAGAAGCATGATTTTGGAATTGCCTATGAGGTTGAGTTGCCTACAGAGCTTAATATTTCACTAGTATTTAACATTTCAGATTTGACAGAGTATCTTGAAGGGGTTGTTGAAGATGAGATCACAATAGAACAGTGGAGTATTCCAGCAACTTGTTCAAATACCAAGGAAATTGAGGACATACTGGATAGTTCTATTGGCAGAAGCACAATGAATAGGGCATATGAAGAATATCTAGTCAAATGGAAAGGATGACCTGTTGAAGATTCATCATGGCTAACAAAGGAGGAGGTTAACCATCTTGGTTTTCCTCTTCACACCTGAGTCATGACAGGGTCACTTCTCAAATTACACTGGGTGTCTGATGTAGGAGCATCCCGGGTGTAAGAGCAATCTTGCATGATCAAAAAATATTTCTGGTTTCTTTTCAATAAGGGCTATCTTGTGCAGAGGTGCTATTTTTGGAAAGTTACTATTTTTGGTAAGTTTTTTGTTTGGGCTCAGAATGGTCTATTTTCTTCTTTGGAGGTTCATTTTGGTCATATCAGCTTGCCAATAAAGTTCCATTGACAGATCAATTCTAGATTTGTAGATATTGAAAATTTTCAGTATTGGCAGTAGGGTAAATAAAATTTGAGCTTGGTTTTGAAGGCTTTAGAGGCCCTGAATGAGGTCGAAACTTCAGTAGAATGAAGCTTGCTTGATTCAAGTGTTTTAGAGCAATTCGTTCCCTTTCCGAAATGGGGTTATAATAGTCAATCAGGTCAACAAGTGATGATTTATGGTCTCTGAAAGTTGGGTCACCTGACATGGAGAAAAATGATTTTCCTTCAAAATTTCTATTTGGGTTTCAAAAGTTGTTTTTAGCCGAGTCTGATGTACTAAATTGTAAAATAAAATAATTCTAAGTTTGGTCGGCCTTATTGGCTAAAATTCTAGAACCTTCCCAAGCGATGGAAAATTGCCTATATAAGGAAGGCTGTAGTGTTGTCTTAGGAAGTTCGGGGTAGTAGATCTAGCTAATAATTCAAGGCTTTGTGCTAAAAAATATTGTAAGGGGAATGCCCATGTGGCTTTTCATATTGTAATTCTAAAAATTTGTAATTCTACATTTGTGGAGATAATAAGAAGCCCATTTGTTGTTCTTGCAAATTATTGTTGTTTCTCTATTTCTATTATGTGTTTGTGGTATTAGGGGAGAGCACCCTTCATCAAGTTGTATCAGAGTAGGAGTTCCTGAGTGTGTAAATAGATTGCCAATTGTGAGGCAGTTTGCACTAGGACCATGGGTTAGGGTTTCTATGTAAATAGATCGCCTACTATGAGGCTGTTTGCACCAGGACAATGGGTTATGGTTTCTACGTAAATAGATCACCAACTATGAAGTAGTTTGCACTAGGACCATGGTTAGGGTTTCAGCGCGTATCACAAAAATGCCTCCATGAAGGGAACATGGTGGAAGAGCTGGTGTTGTAAGACCTGAGGTTAGAGTGCTCCAGAGACAAGTGCGAGCATTGCAAGAAGAGACTTACAAATGAATGAATCTTAATGTCAGAGATGAAAGTGAGGATGAAGCCAAGGGAGAAGGAAATTTTGATCAAGAAGGAAAAATTTTGAACTAGGAGGAAGAAAGACTTTTTCGGGTTGTTTTCAAGATCAAGAAAAGACCTAAGATTAAGGTTCCTGCATTTTCAAGAAATCTTAACCCAGAAGAATTGATCAACTAAATCAATGAATGTGAAGAATATTTTGAGTATGAAGATATTAAAGATCCTGATAGGGTTAAATTCGTGTAGGCCAGACTAAAGGGTCATGCAAAGATCTAGTGGCAAGATATTCAATTGGAGTGAAATGGAAGAGGAAAAGATAAAATCACAAGATGGGATCGAGTGGTGCATAAATTCAAGTGGCAGTTCATTCCCATTGATTATGAGCTTGACCTACTAAAGAAAATGCAAATTTTGAAGCAAGCAAGAAGATCTTTTCAGGAGTATACAGAGGAGTTCTATTGAATCCTTATCAGAAAAAGCCATGTCGAAGCTGATAAGGAGAAAGTTGCCTGTTACCTTAATGAGTTGAGGCTGAGCATTCAAGAAGAATTGAATCTAGTTCAAATGAACAATATTGAAGAGGCATGACAGTTTTCCCTAAAAGTAGAGGAAAAGCTGAACAAAAAGTTTGAGAGCAAACAAAGCAGAAGAGGTCGTGATGGAATATCTGGTGGGCAATCATATGGAGATCAAAATGAAGATCCAAAAAACAAGGATGACACTAGTAATAGTTAGAATCAAAGAGGAGATAATTTCAATCATTTCCATGATTAGAATAATAGAAATCAGAGAGGAAGAGGAAGAGGACAAGGATCTGGAAGAGGAGGCTTCTGTGAGACATGTTTTCATTATGGGGAAGAAGGCCATAGGGCATTTGAATGTTCTCAACACAAAGGAAGGATAGACATGAGGAATTAAGGCCAAGCCAGAGTTGCACATGTAGATGAAGATGCAAGATCATCATATTCTAAAGATGCTAAAAGAGGAGAAACAATGATTAATAGAAGAGTCCTGTTGAGTAGTGAGAATAAACCTGAGCAAAGGAGGACCCTGTTTCGCACTAGGTACAAGTGTGAAGGTAAATACTATGATGTGATTACTGATAGAGGAAGTACTGATAATTTGGTGCCACAAGAGATGGTGAAAATGTTGAAGCTCAAGAGTCAGAAACATCCACATCCATGTCGGGTTGGCTGGGTGCAGAATGACCACAAGGTCATGGTCAGTGAACAGTACCTAGTGAAGTTCAAGATTGGCCGGTATCAAGATGAGGTACTATGTGGTATGATATCTATCGATGGATGTCATATGTTTTTGGGTAGACCTTGGCAGTTTGACAGGTGTATTGTACATGATGGTCATGCAAATACTTGGTCCTTGATAAAGGGTGGAGTGTGACATAAGCTAAAACCATTGAAGGAAACTGAAGAAAAGGTATGTGGTAATGCAAGAATAACTTTTGTTGATAGAGGAAATTGCTTAGATTGTATGTAACATGAGTATATGTGTTTTACCTTAATTCCAAAGGCTAGGAAAGAGGAAGTAGAAGATGTACCTGTAGAAGTTGTAGAATTATTGAATGAGTTTTAGGATATTGTATCCGATAATGTGCCTAATGGATTACCACTAGTAAGAAAGTTCAGTCATCAGAAGGACTTGATTCTAGGAGCTAGTTTGCCAAATAAGGCAGCACATAGAATGACACTAGCAGAGAGTGAAGAGTTGAAGATAAATTTGAAGTTTAGTTCATCACATCATCCATAGATTGTATATGGAAGTAGTCCCAGAAATGCATTTGAGTTGAGAAAGATAGATAAAGAAGAAATAATTAGTGCTGATGCTGAGGATTTTGGAGAACATTTGAGGAACATCCATAAGGCTAAGGTAGATGAGAAAAGAAGGCATAAGGAATTTCAGGTTGGGGATGAAGTCATGATTCATTTGCGAAAGGAGAGATTTCTAGTTGGTACATATAACAAGCTGAAAATGAAGAGGTTTGGGCCATGTAAGATACTGAAGAAGCATGATTCTAGAAATGCCTATGAGGTCGAGTTGCCTACAGAGATGAATATTTCACTAGTATTTAACATTTCAAATTTGATAGAGTATCATGAAGGGGGTGTTGAAGATGAGATCACAGCAGAATAGTGGAGTATTCGAGAAACTAGTTCAGATACCAAGGAGATTGAGGACATACTAGATAGTCTTGTTAGTAGAAGCACAAGGAATAGGGCATATGAAGAATATCTAGTCAAATGGAAAGGATGCCATGTTCAAGATTCATGATGGCTAATAAAGGAGGAGGTTAACCGTCTTGGTTTTCCTCTTCACACCTGAGTCGTGATAGGGTCAGTTCTCAAATTACCCTGGGTGTCTGATGCAGGAGCATCCTAGGTGTAAGAGCAATCTTGCATCACCCAAAAATATTTTTGGTTTCTTTTCAATAACTATTTTCTTCTCTAGAGGTTCATTTTGGTCATATGTGCTTGCCAGTAAAGTTCCATTGACAGATCAAGTCTAGCTTTGTAGATACTGAACATTTTCGATATTGACAGCAAGGTACAGAAACTTTGAACTCAGTTTTGAAGGCTTTAGAGGCCTCAAGTGAGCTCAAAACTTCAATTGAATGAAGCCTACTTTATTTATGCATTCTAGAGCACTTCGTGCCCTTTCTGAAATTGGGTTATAATAGTCAATCAGGTCAACGGGTGATGACTTATGGTCTCCGGAAGTTGGGTCACCTGAGATGGTGGAAAATGATTTTCCTTCAAAAATTTTGTTTGGGTTTCAAAAGTTATTTTTTTCCGACTCTGATGTACTAAATTGTAAAATAAAATAATTCTAAGTTTGGTCGGCCTTATTGGCAAAAATTCTGGAACCTTCCCAAGCGGTGGAAAATTGCCTATATAAGGAAGGTTGTAGTGTTGTCTTAGACAGTTCGAGGTAGTAGATCTAGGTAAGAATTTGAGCCTTTTTCCTACAAAATATTGTAAGGGGAATGCCCATGTGGCTTTCAATATTGTAATTCTAAAAATTTGTAATTCCACATTTGTGGAGATAATAAGAAGCCCATTTGTTGTTCTTGAAAATTGTTGTTGTTTCTCTGTTTCTATTATGTGTTTGTGGTATTAAGGGGAGCACCCTTCATCAAGTGGTATCAGAGTAGGAGTTCTTGAGTGTGTAAATAGATCACCGATTGTGAGGTAGTTTGCACCAAGACTGTGGGTTAGGGTTTCTGTGTAAAGAGATCATCGACTGTGAGGCAGTTTGCACCAGGACCATGGGTTAGGGTTTCTGTGTAAATAGATCACCGACTGTGAGGCAATTTGCACTAGGACCATGGTTATGGTTTCAGTGCGTATCATGAAAATGCCTCCACGAAGGGTACATGGCAGGAGAGCTAGTGTTGTAACACCTGAGGTTAGAGAACTCTAGAGACAAGTGCGAGTATTGCAAGAAGAGATTCACAGAGGAATGAATCTTAATGTCAGAGACTAAAGTGAGGATGAAGCCAAGGGAGAAGGAAATTCTGATCAAGAAGAAGGTGAAATTTTGAACTAGGAGGAAGAAAGAATTTTTTGGGCCATTTCCAAGATCAGGAAAAGACCTAAGATTGAGGTTCCTGCATTTTTTGGAAATCTTAACTGAGAAGAATTGATCAACAGGATCAATGAATGTGAAGAATATCTTGAGTATGAAGATATTGAGGATCTTGATAGGGTCAAATTCATGAAGGCTAGACAGAAGGGTCATGCGAAGATCTAGTGGCAAGAGATTCAATTGGAGTGAAATAGAAGAGTGAAAGATAAAATCATAAAATAGGATCGAATGGTGGATAAATTGAAGTGGCAGTTCATTCCTGTTGATTATGAGCTTGACCTAGTGAAGAAAATGCAAAATTTGAAGCAAGCAAGAAGATTTGTTCAGGAGTATATAGAGGAGTTCTATCGAATCCTCATCAGAATAGGCCATGTGGAAGCTGGTAAAGAGAAAATTGCCTGTTACCTTAATGGGTTAAGGCCAAGCATTCATGAAGAATTGAATTTGGTTTGAATGAATAGTATTGAAGAGGCATACAAGTTTGCATTAAAAGTAGAGGAAAAGTTGAACAAGACGTTTTAGAGAAGATAAAGCGGAAGAGGTCATGATGGAAGATCTAGTGGACAGTCATATGGAGATTGAAATGAAGATTTGAAAAAGTAGGACGAGGCCAGTAACAGTCAAAATCAGAGAGGAGACCATTTCAATCATTTCCATGATCAGAATAATAGAGATTAGAGAGGAAGAGGAAGAGGACAAGGATCTGGAAGAGTAGGCTTCTGTGAAACATGTTTTCACTGTGGGGAAGAAGGCCATAGGGCATTTGAATGTCCTCAATGCCAAGGAAGGATAGACATGAGGAATGAAGGCCAAGCCAGAGTTGCACATGTAGATGAAGATGCCAGATCATCATATTCTGAAGATGTTGAAAGAGGAGAAACACTAATTAACTAAGAGTCCTTTTGAGTAGTGAGAATGAACCTGAGCAAAGGAGGAGCCTATTTCGCACCAGGTGCAAGTGTGAATGTAAATGCTATGATGTAATTATCGATAGTAGAAGTACTAATAATTTATTGTCAGAAGAGATGGTGAAAAAGTTGAAGCTCAAGAGGCAGAAACATCCACATCCATATTGGGTTGCCTGGGTGCAGGATGACCAAAAGGTCATGGTCAGTGAATAGTGCCTAGTGAAGTTCAAGATTGGCGGGTACCAAGATGAGGTACTATGTGGTATGATATCTATGGATACATGTCATATGTTGTTGGGTAGACCTTGGTAGTTTGACAGGTGTGCTGTACATGATGGTCGTGTGAATACCTATTCCCTGATAAAGGATGGAGTGTAACATAAGCTAAAACCATTGAAGGAAATAGAAGAAAAGGTATGTGGTAATGCAAGAATAAATTTTGTTAATAGAGAAAATTTCTTAGATGGTATGCGACATGAGCATATGTGTTTTACCTTAATTCCAAAAGCTGGGAAAGAGGAAGTAGAAGATGTACCTATAGAAGTTGCAGAATTATTGAATGAGTTTTAGGATTTTGTATTCGATAATGTGCCTAATGGATTATCACTAGTAAGAAAGATCAGTCATCAGATGGACTTGATTCCAGGAGCCAGTTTTTCAAATAAGGCAGCACATAGAATGACACTAGCAAAGAGTGAAGAGTTGAAGATAGATTTGAATTTTAGTTCATCACATCATCCACATATGGAAGTAGTCCAAGAAATGTATCTGATTTGAGAAAGAGAGATAAAGGAGAAATAAGTAGTGCTGAAGCTGAGGATTTTGCAGAACATTTGAAGAACATCCATGAGGAGGTGAGGAAGTACATTACCAAGATGAATGCATAGTATAAGGCTAAGGCAAATGATAAAATAAGGCATAAGGAATTTCAGGTTGGGGATGAAGTCATGGTTCATTTGCGGAAGGAGAGATTTCCAATTGGTACATATAACAAGCTAAAAATGAAGAGGTTTGAGCCATGTAAGATACTGAAGAAGCATGATTTTGGAAATGCCTATGAGGTCGAGTTGCCTACAGAGTTGAATATTTCACTAGTATTTAACATTTCAGATTTGAGAGAGTATCATGAAGGGGGTTTTGATGATGAGATCACAGTAGAACAGTGGAGTATTCGAGAAACTAGTTCAAATACCAAGGAGATTGAGGACATACTAGATAGTCATGTTGGTAGAAACACAAGGAACATGGCATATGAAGAATATCTGGTCAAATGGAAATGATGACATGTTGAAGATTCATCATGGCTAATAAAGGAGGAGGTTAACCTTCTTGGTTTTCCTCTTCACACCTGAGTCGTGACATGGTCACTTCTCAAATTACTCTGGGTGCTTGATGCAAGAGCATCCTGGGTGTAAGAGCAATCTTGCATCACCCAAAAATATTTCTGGTTTCTTTTCAATAAGGGATATCTTGTGCAGAGCTGCTATTTTTGGAAAGTTACTATTTTTAGTAAGTTTTCTGTTTGACCTCAAAATGGTCTATTTTCTTCTCTAGAGGTTCATTTTGGTCATATCAGCCTGCCAGTAAAGTTCCATTGATGAATCAAGTCTAGCTTTGTAGTTATTGAAGATTTTCGGTATTGGCAACAGGGTATAAAAACTTTGAACTCAGTTTTGAAGGCTTTAGAGGCCCCAGATGAGGTCGAAACTGTTGGCACCTGAAAATTCAGGCCAAAATACATGCAAAATTGTCAGGGAAGTATGATCTTAATTTTTAGTTTTATATAATTTCCCTGTGTTTAAAAATTAAAATGATAAAGAGCATGTATGTTTGTCTATTTTCATATATTAAGTTGTTAATTATTTCATTTCAACATATTCAATGTATATTCATTTTGAAATAAATAATAATTCTAAAAATAAAAACTAAAATAAGTTGAGCAAGAAAGGTGGCGAGAGAGAGTTGAACACTCGACCTCTCAAGCCGTCCTTTTTTCCTACCTATCTACCCTCCTACCCCCTAACCAATTACTCTATATGTTTTCTTCGAAAGGAATAGGAGAAGATATTTATTTATCTTTGTTTTTATGTGCAAGTGAGAAATAAAGTGCAACCTCTTACACAGGGAGTAACTTCTTCCCTAATTAACTTTCAAATTAAATAAGAATTTATTTATGCATTTATTTATTTTTTCAATTTTAGGAAAAAGAATGGGGAGAGGGAGTTGAACACTCAACCTCTCGACCCATTCCTTTTTCTAACTACTCAAACCTACTCCCTTTACCGATTTCTCTATGTTATTCCTTGAAAGCTTAAGTTAAAATAAAATATATATCCTTGTTATGGTGGGGTAAAATAATATTGTGATTGCATTTTTTTTTATATGAGGAACTTCATGGGATTCTAATTAAAGTGAAAATATGTTTTGGCTGAGAAATGACATATATTCTTTTTGATTATTTTTACCTTACATTATTACTTGTGAATTTTTATTAAGGTAAAGCAAATTTTCAAAAGCATAAATATTTATCGTATATAGGTGATTTATTGAGGATTGAGTCTTTTGTTACTAATTGTTACCCTATGAAATGTTCATGCAATATATATTTAGGGTTTCTTTAAGTAATGTTATAGTTTACCTTGTAATATATATTTTTTGAGATAATAACTATAAAGGTAAAACATAAAAATATTAATCCTTAGAATTAAAAATTAGAAGTAAATTATTTCCTAAGGATTAATTATTTTTATCAAAAGATTATTTTGATATAGTGGAATCATAATGCTTAATTATGTTTTTATATGCAGGAGGATTATTAAATGATAAATGAAATAGGTTATCCAAGAACCAAATATTGCAAAGATGGATATTTGTTATGCAGCAAAATGCTTTGCAAGATGAAGGACATATTATTATTACAAGAGCATTAATCAAAGATTTATTTATTAAGTATATTAGCCTTATGGTTAATATTTTTTTTTGTAAATATTTATTAATGTTGTAGTTTGTTGAAATTGGATTTTAGTTATGAACAAACGCATTGGTCTGAAGCTTGTGTCCATCCCCTGAACTTTATAAAAATGGGATACCAAGACCAATGCAAGGAAAATTACAAGAATTTCAATTTTCATAGGATAGGATTGTTCAACAATTGCAACATGGATTCTAGTGTACCAATTTTTCAATATCAATAAAAGATAAGTTGTTTTTGTTTTCCATCTGTGCATTGGTTTTCAATTCCCTCAACTAGTCCCTTGGATAAATCAATCTTGATTTCTTTATCATGATCGTTTAAAATGCTATGTGATCTTATTGCATTTTGATTTATTAATTGGTCTGCTCATTTTGCATGGTTAAGAAACCTTTTGATTTGTGGCCAAAGTCAATTGGGCTATCATTTGAGGAGTTAAATTCAGTTAATTATCTACAATAGTTCACACACATTTGAATGCAAATCAAAGTGGTGAGTTTTTTATGACTTCTCTTCAGAATTCGATGTACATTTCAATATTTTGAAAATTGTCCTTTGAATCAAATCCTTCCAATTTTCTTTGTAATGCAAAACTATCTCTAAGGTTGTACGTAGGGTTGAGGATTGGATTGACTCCATTGCCCAGGGTGAAACAGGCACTGGTCTTATTGATAAATGGAATCTAGTCATCTAATCATTTGTTGCTAGTTTTGGCATCCCATTCCTTTAATTTTATTTTACATATCCTATTTGTTATCTTCTTTATAAAGCATTCAATTAGGTTTAGCATTACTTTCTAGCCTTAGTTTAGATTTCAAGTTATCTGATGATTAGGATATTAGGTTGTTTTTCCTCCAAGGATTATTAACCCCTTTGGAAGGAATTTTTGTTGTTTATGCACGTGTTTGTATAGTTAGGAAGCACATTTGATCCAGGCCTACCAGCCTTGGCTAAATCAAGCTAGAATTGCAGAGGCACTTGTTGTGCCTGTCAGTTGGCCTCAAAATGGTCCAACATTTTTGAGCACCAACAGAAACTTCAACTGCATGAAGCTTGCAGGATTTAGGCATTGTAGAGTACTTTGTGCCCTTTCTGAAATGGGTTTATAATAGTCAATCGGGTCAACGGGTGATGACTTATGGTCTCTGGGAGTTGGGTCACCTGAAATGGTGGAAAATGATTTTCCTTCAAAAATTTTGTTTGGGTTTCAAAAGTTGTTTTGAGCTGACTCTAATGTTGTAAATTGTAACATAAAATAATTCTAAGTTTGGTCAGCCTTATTGGCTAAAATTCTGGAACCTTCCTAGGCGGTGGAAAATTGCCTATATAAGGAAGGTTGTAGTGTTGTCTTAGGTAGTTCGGGGTAGTAGATTTGGGTAATAATTCGAGGCTTTGTCCTATAGAATATTGTAAGGGGAATTCCCATGTGGCTTTGCATATTATAATTCTGAAAATTTGTAATTCCACATTTGTGGAGATAATAAGAAGCCCATTTGTTGTTCTTGCAAATTGTTGTCGTTTCTCTATTTCTTTTATGTGTTTGTAGTATTAAGGGGAGAACCCTTCATCAAGTGGTATCAGAGCAAGAGTTCCTGAGTGTGTAAACAGATCACCGATTGTGAGGTAGTTTGCACTAGGACCGTGGGTTAGGGTTTCTTTGTAAACAAATCGCCAACTGTGAGGCAGTTTGCACCAGGACCGTGGGTTAGGGTTTCTATGTAAACAAATCATTGAATATGAGGTAGTTTGCACTAGGACCATGGTTAGGTTTTTGGTGCGCATCACAAAAATGCCTCCACAAAGGGAACATGGTAGAAGAGCTGGTGTTGTAACACTTGAGGTTAGAGCACTCCAGAGACAAGTGCAAGCATTGCAAGCAGAGATTCACAGAGGAATGAATCTTAATGTCAGAGATGAAAGTGAGGATGAAGCTGAGGGAGAAGAAAATTCTGATCAAGAAGAAGGAAAAATTTTTAACTAGGAGGAAGAAAGACTTTTTTGGTCCATTTCCAAGATCGGGAAAAGACCTAAGATTGAGGTTCCTACATTTTCAGGAAATCTTAACCTAGAAGAATTGATCGACTGGATCAATGAATGTGAAGAATATTTTGAGTATGAAGATATTGAGGATCCTGATAGGGTCAAATTCCCAAAGGCCAGACTGAAGGGTCATGTGAAGATCAGGTGGCAAGAGATTCAATTGGAGCGAAATAGAAGAGGGAAAGATAAAATCACAAGATGGGATCGAATGGTGGATAAATTGAAGTGATAGTTTATTCCCGTTGATTATGAGCTTGACCTACTGAAGAAAGATAGATAAAGGAGAAATAAGTAGTGTTGAAGCTAAGAATTTTGTAGAACATTTGGAAAACATCTATGGGGAGCTGAGGAAGTACATTACCAAGATGAATGCATAGTATAAGGCTAAGGCAGATGAGAAAAGAAGGCATACAAAATTTCAGGTTGGGGATGAAGTCATGGTTCATTTGTGGAAGGAGAGATTTCCAGTTGGTACATATAACAAGCTGAAAATGAAGAGGTTTGGGCCATGTAAGATACTAAAGAAGCATGATTCTGGAAATGCCTATGTGGTCAACTTGTTTATAGAGCTAAATATTTCACCAGTATTTAACATGTCAAATTTGACAGAGTATCATGAAGGGGGTGTTGAAGATGATATGACAACAAAATAGTGGAGTATTCAAGCAACTAATTCAGATACCAAGGATATTGAGGACATACTGGATAGTTGTGTTGGTAGAAGTACAAGGAACAAGGCATATGAAGAATATCTAGTCAAATGGAAAGGATGACCTGTTGAAGATTCATCATGGCTAACAAAAGAGGAGGTTAACCATCTTCGTTTTCCTCTTCACACCTGAGTCGTGACAGGGTCACTTCTTAAATTACCTTGGGTGTTTGATGCAGGAGCATCTTGGGTGTAAGAGCAATCTTGCATCACCCAAAAATATTTCTGGTTTCTTTTCAATAAGGGCTATCTTGTGCAGAGCTGCTATTTTTGGAAAGTTACTATTTTTAGTAAGTTTTGTCTTCAGGCTTAGAATAGTCTATTTTCTTCTCTAGAGATTCATTTTGGTCATATCAGCCTGCTAGTAAAGTTCCAATGATAGATCAAATCTAGCTTTGTAGATATTGAAGATTTTCGGTATTGGCAGTAGGGTACAGAAACTTTGAACTCAGTTTTGAAGGCTTTAGAGGCCCCGAATGAGGTCTAAACTTTGGTTGAATGAAGCCTTCTTCATTTAGGCTTTGTAGAGTGCTTCGTGGCCTTTCTGAAATGGGGTTATAATAGTCAATCGGGTCAACGGGTGATGACTTATGGTCTCCGGAAGTTGGGTCACCTGAAATGGCAGAAAATGATTTTCCTTCAAAATTTCTGTTTGGGTTTCAAAAGTTGTTTTGAGCCAACTCTGATGTACTAAATTGTAAAATAAAATAATTCTAATGGTCGGCCTTATTGGCTAAAATTCTGGAACCTTCCCAGGCGGTAGAAAATTGCCTATATAAGGAAGGATGTAGTGTTGTCTAAGGTAGTTCGGGGTAGTAGATCTGGGTAATAATTTGAGGCTTTTTCCTACAGAATATTGTAAGGGGAATGCCCATGTGGCTTTGCATATTGTAATTCTAAAAATTTGTAATTCCACATTTGTGGAGATAATAAGAAGCCCATTTGTTGTTCTTGCAAATTGTTGTTGTTTCTCTATTTCTGTTATGTGTTTGTGGTATTAAGGGGAGCACCCTTCATCAAAATTTGACCTTCTCTAGAGGTTCATTTGTGACTTTAAATGCCCCACATTTGTGAAATGATGCCATGTTACTCTAGAATGTGAAATTTTATAAAATTTGGAAAAGGGTGCAATTCTGAGAGATAAAAGCTACATTTTTTATAAATATAAAGATTATTGTTATGTTAGATATAGGAAGGAATAAGTGTTTCACATAAGACAAATGGAAGATACAATATTAGAGGATTACGACAATAGCTTTCAATTTGTACACAAAAGATGTGCTAATAGGTTGGACAATGAGATTAGTAAGATAATATTTTTAAGAAGAATTGATGATGAATCAAGGGAGGCTTTGAATCTGATGGGAAAATGAGATATTAACAAGCTTTCTCTTGAAAACATTGTTGAAATCTATAGAAACTATTCCATATCTAGAGTGAGAATAGGAATTTTAGGAAAAATAAAGCTTCTAGCCCAGATGTAACAAATGGGATAGAGGAAATTGCCAACTTAAAAATTGAAACACTCCATCTCAACTCTCAACAAGAGAAGAAATCCACATAACCCTTAGAAGTTTATTATTCCAGGTTGTGTAGATGAAAACATCCATTGAGAGAGTGGACATTGAATCAAGTGGATTTATGTGAGATTTGTGAGAAATAACACTATGTGAGCTCATGTAACCTACCACCTGAAATTAAGAATCATCTTGTATATTCCTACAAATTTAGCACCCATAATTGGATGCTTTAGGATATATTAGGCTCCATTTTGGCAATTTCAAGGTCAGAATGCCTATTATGCTTGATCCTAGCAACCTATATTTTCTCCCCTTGATTCCTTTCTTCCATCTTAGAATTCACTAAGATTTTGGGCTCATCTCCCATGGTATAGGCTACTATTGGTGGCCTATCCAATGCATTTGGGGCCCAAAATTTTCCCAGGGTCTAATGTCAGGATATTATAGGATTTCTTGATTTGTGGTTAGCCTAGATCAAATTTGCATCCGAAAATGAGGGAGTAAAGTATATAAGTACCTCTTCTCTCCTCATTTTGGAGACATCAAATAAGTGCAAGTATTTTTACAATCAAGCTATCAAGTTTTCAAACAATCAAGAGAAATTGAGCATTTGGATTCAAGATTTGAAGGTAAGCATCCCAATCCAAGATCTTCAAGTCTCTATTTCTTCAAGATTCATCAAGTCAAATGAAATCTTCTCCAATTAAATAAATTTCCTCTTCCATGATAAAAAAGTAGAGGAATTCTCAATCAAGAAAGAAGATTCATTATCTCTCTCTCTCTCTCTCTTTGCAAGTTTTTTCAAGCATATGAACATTAAAGATCTAGGAGTGGAAATTAGAGATCCATGTATTTGTGAGAAAATCCTTGATTCTACATCACATTCCAAGGTCAAATATTTGGATTCCAAAATCATTCAATCATCTGCATGGGTATGAGTGATATAGATGTGCTATATTTTTCAATAAAAAATATGTTATTTGTATACCTAGGTTTTCTTATTTTTCATAGGTGATATAATTCAAACTAACACACTTTTCATACTGAATTATCACAAACACCATTCAATTGATACACTCACCTATCACCATCATCATAGTTAACTCTTTGAATCACCATAGATAAAATATTAGATCATTGCACTTTGCCAAATAGAATGATGCTCTTGTTTGAATTGGAAATTTCTCTTCTATCTCTATTCTTATTTCTCTATTGTGTGCCTATGCACTCTCTGTATTAGAAATTTGCACTTGATAACTTTGAAAGATGTACTCTTTGTAATGAAATGACACAATTTCTATTATGAAAAAAATGTAGTGGTACTCCTAAGCACAAGAAATTCAAGGTTTAAATTTCCATAGAATAGCGAAAAAGAGAGAGACATATAGAGGAGAACAAAGAATCAACTTGTAGATTTGCACTTGATCGATTGGAAGCAAAATTCAAATATGAAGGGATCTTTAATGCATACATAGACCAAGTAATCAAGCTATCAGATAAATATAATAATTTGTATGCTGATATGAGTACTAATTATGATTATGAGAACTAATTACTTAGGATTTTTGTACTAACTTCTTTTTTAGCATGTGGCTTGGAAACATGGTTATTCTTTTAAATCTAAATATTCATTCATATGATTTGGTGCTTTAGAAATAAACATTGCATGCATAAACATCACATTTCACATCTCATTTTGGTCCTTAAAATTGATGTGGTAGTTTAAAAATTTAACAGGGCAATATACATTTAAGATTGGTGCAATAAAATTGAACAAGTCAAATCTCATCTCATTTAGTGCTCTAAAATGATCTCACATGAATGTATGGATAATTTAGATTAGCAAACACTTGGATTTTTCATGTTTAATGTGATTAACCTAGTGTTTTGAGTTCTTGGTGCACTTGCACAATTTGTTAGATTAACAACTATTTTTATTTCTAGAGAGGCCCGTTTGGGGGGTTTGCTTAATTCAACAAAGGATGACCTCAAACTGAAAAATCCTTCTAGTCGATATATACATGAGACTCTAAGAAAACTATGGTCTTATCTCCTTAAGCTTGGGTGAGTTGCGTTGATGATAGTATGGACTAGGTGAAGAATCTCTAGGAAGCCAACATGGTCAACTAGGCTCTTAAGTGAGTCACATGCATAGAAACCGATTGGGGAGATGCAACAAAACTTATCACAACCTTATTAATTAGAGGCCGCCGGGTTTACCTCCAAACATTTATCTTATTATAGGAAAAGGAGAGGTTGAAATTGAATCTCCGTGGAATATTTCCTTCATATATGTCCCATGCATATTATGTTGTAATAAAGATCTTTGTTAACACATAAACAATACCCTAAAAAGGAAAAATCAAAGACACCTTCAAGAGGGATTTTAAGCTCTAGTTGTGTGGTAGATATGTTGTGTGAGATGATAGACACCCAACCAATGGACCTATAATATTTTATATGAAGCCAAATTTCACCATAGATTAAACTTCTTGTATACTACTTTCATTGTGACAGACTTCGTGAAAAATTGCAGCTTTAAAAAGTTGTTGAACATACAGTGATCATTTCCTTTTGAGTCAGTCTTGTAGCTACATATTTATTATGAGTTTTTTGAGTTTGTACATATCCAACATTTGTTCTACAAAATTTTCCTACCAAGAGAAAATTGAATCAACACTTTTCATACAAACATTTATCCTACCAAGAGAAAAACAGAGTCAACATTAATCTTGCAACATTATCCTACATAGAGAGAATCAATCCCATCACAAGTCCTAAAAAAATTAAATTGATATTTCCTCCTGGTTCCTTGTGATTGACATACTTAGATAAGCATAGCTTTCATTCTTAGAATCTTCCTTTTTTTTAGAGTCATCATTTTTAGTCTCAAAATCCAAAAATCACAAAAACATAGCTTACATAACTTAGGGTTAAAGTATTGCACTTCCTAGAGTCATTTTTAAAATTAGAGGGTGCATTTTCCTAGAACATTCCTATAGTGGTATTGTGTTTTATCTTTACTTTGTCGACACCATCTTTATTTACTTTCCTCAATAAAATCACCTTATCATTTTGGTTAACATTTGTCTTAGACAAACATTATTGCTAGAATTTATCACTTTTTTGACCTACTTTTTTTAGAGTCAAGATATTCCTTGTTATCATTTGGGTCTTTCCTTAGAGGGTTTACCTTTGAAATTTCTAGAATCTCTCCAAGGAAAGAGTACTTGCGCTTAAACATCATTTTTTTTATTCATTCCTCATTTGCATTAGCATCCTAAATCCCAAAAATAAAAAATAAATAGTTTCCCTTATTTTCATTTCCCTTCTTACAATCCAAAAAAATTTAGAGTCCCAATCCAAATATCCTAGTTGTGTTTCATATACCTTAGTCTTAGATTTTCATTCTAGCACATGCCATTCACACAATCCATGGACTACACCAATCAAGGACCACTCCTACTGGGGGTGCCTCAAAAATGACATCGTAGTGTTCTCCAACTAGGTGTCCCTTCCAACTTAGGACAACCCCAAATCAGTCAAGGGACACCTCTAGACAAGACTAAGTATTCAACATTCATAAAACTCTTTCTCAAAATAATGGTGAATAGGGGTAAAATGGCATCACACCTATTCAAATGTGTATGTGTATGAGTGTGTGTAATGTGTATGGGGGAAATATTAGATCCACTCCTAAATCCAAATTCCCAAAGGAGAGATCCAATTTGATCAAACAAAAGGTTAATGCACAATCGGATCAATCTATGGAGAATATGAAAGAGAGAGATAAACCCTATATTTCCCTATAGTAGAATTGAAGTGTTTGGAATTTGAAATAATTGAAATACAAGTATTAACCTCAAATTAGGGCAAATATGGAAAATGCCAATTTTTATGTCTATGTGTACTTTTAGATAAATCTGCAACCTGTTTCGGACTGGAAATGCCGAGATGAAGAAAACCCAAAAATATTTTTCCAAGATGAGATTAGGTCGACTTTGACCCTCATAAAAGGTCAAAGGCTAGATTCTTTATTTGAAGGTTGATTTTGACTTTGTTCACAGATCTCAAAAGTTCACCGAAAAGGGTATCCAAATTTGCTCTCATATCTGAAATCTCGCACCTGTACCTGCAAGAAAATGGGGGGTTTGCCTTGGTCAAACCCCAATTTAGGAATTAACCTTGAAATTGAATTGAAATGTGTTGTGCATAACCAAAGTAATTGAAACAAATCACCTCATTTATGTTGAAGTCCTTGTAGAGGATTTGAATCCTCAAATCCACAAGTAGGAATGCTTCAATGGATGTAGAATGAATGTAGGATGTCTCCAATCAATGGAATTTGATCTTCAACACCAATCTTGAATTGATATTTTCATATGAGAAGGCTTGGATGAATGTAGAAGGATGGATCTTCAAGGGGGCTCCAAAGAGATTGAATCCTTCAATGGCTAACAATGGATCTCCTTGATACTTGAACACTTGAATGCTTGAAGACTTTATTGAATGCTTGAAGACTTTCTTGAATGCTTGAATTCACTTGCTTGCACTCAAGACCTTACTCATGAAATTTCTTGAGGATGAGATGTGATTGCAAAACTTGATGGAGAAAATGACAAAGGAAGACCTCCTTTTATAGTGAACTAGGGCACAATCCTCTAGAGGGGCAGCTTGGAGAATTAAATCCCAATTAGGTCCTAACCTTTAGAAAAAATACCTAGATTAAATTAAATTAAAGGATTTAGCATTTCGAAACCTAAAATGGCCAACTCGGAGGCGGGAAAACAAATATCCTCGAAACCTGATACTCGAAAATCAAGGAATTTGGAAAATTTGAACAAGGGAACAAAATCAAGCTTGGGACTAACCTAGTCAGGATTGAGCTCAATTCTAACCTAGTCAAGGTCAAGCTTGATCTTGACCTAGTCAGGATCAACCTCGATTCTGACCCTGTGGGCCCAGATCCAGCCATAATCAGGATAGGAGGTCCCGAGGATGCCCAAAGACCTAGAAATGATACCAGAAAGGGACAAAATGCTAGGGATTGGCATAAAATCCTATGATGACTATGATGAAGGCTAGGAGGACCTATTTCTAAGTCCTACCTAGAAAATAGAGCCATGGAAGGGGGAAATTAAGGAGAATCCTTGAGGTCCTAACCCTAGTTTCACCTATAACAAAGAAAAAAAGAAGTGGAAAGTAGGGAGAAAGCCAAATACATGCAAAGACCCAATCAAGGCTCTTAACATGACCCCAGACCACTTACTCAGAGGGCTAAATGCTCTTATCATGGAAGTGATTCCATTTTAAGACAATACATTAAGCCCCCACTTTAGCAAGAGTATGGACTCGATGCAAACTCTTGGTAAAGGAGATCAAAATGAAAAGATAATCTTATCGTAATCCAAGGGACAAAGGGAAACCTTAAGCCCCTAGGGACTCAAGTCTTTTTTGACTCCTAGATCACAATAAGAGAGACATCTCTAGAGAGAGAAATAAGGTGTGATTACCTTGCCCAATGAGAACTTATGTCTAATTGTGAACCACACAAGAGAATGACGTAGCTGGAAAGATGGAATTGAACCACCTAGTGAATGTGGATACTCACTAGTCAACCCATCAAGGATTCACCCTTAGGCATATTATTTTCCATAAGAATAAAACCCAAAAATAATAAAGAGATCTAGTCTTAAGGACACCTCCGACCTTAAGGGATCAAAATATATGTATATTTGAAATTGGAGGGATCAAGAGATCCTAAAATATAAATCCATGCTTTGAGGATTAGTTACTAATCCAAAAAGGGAGAAAAAGGTATCTTGAAAAATATGTGCATATCAAAAAGTGCGTGTGTGCAATAGGTGAGTAGAGTCTATGCCCCCACGTTAAAGTCATTGCTGAAAATTTAATAGGAGCAATGGCTTTAATTGAAACATAAACAACTCCATTGATTACATTTCCACATCGAGATGCTCCCAGACAAAGAGAAATCAAGGGAAATATCACAAAAACATACAGAGAAAACAGAAGGGATCTACCTACCATGGGGTCAGTATGATCATAAGATAATATATATGATATTATTGCAAATGAATTGACATCATTCCCCAAAGAAAGTAGAACTACAATCACAAAGGAGGAAAGATCACGTAAGATATACAAAGGAGAATCTTTTTGGACCATGACATGGAGACCAAAAAGAATTAGTGCTACCATATCCCGAATCCAAGCAGGTTACACAATGAAACATTTACAAACAATAGCACAATTACAACATAACATTGAACAACGCATAGAAGAATAGAGATACATATAGAAGAATTTGAATAACAGTTTTGATTCCTTTATCACCTTGTACCAACTGAGTAACAAGGATCATATAAAAGAATCTAACAACATTTAGCAAACACATTACAGGAGAAACATAGTACAATAGACAAACACACAACAAAGCTACCATGAAGGACAAGCTGATCAAGCATGCCACCTACTCTCCCCATCTCGTTGTATATCATTTAGGGAAGGTGGGTAACTTGCAAGAGGGACTATATCTAGCACAGTAGGAATGATAGCCAGTTCCAAACAAGGATCCTCTTGAGAATCACAATGTTTGACACTAGGTGCAAGAGTTAATTGTGATGAAAGCATGTTAGGTAAATCAATATCAATAGTCTCATATTCATCATTAACATCATCGGTATCATCAAGAGTATCTTCTTCATCCAAATTAATCAAAATAGGATCTAAGATATGAATAGAATCATCATAATCATGCATGTGAACATCATTATTAGTAACAATCTCTTCTAACACATCATGCATAGGTTTATCCAAGGAAGGTAAAGATCTTTGAAGAATAGAACTACGAGCTTTAGCATGAGCATGATGCTTTTTACGACGTTCATTAGAAGATTGATTACATTTTGATTTATTTGAAATAGGTTGAGAAATAGGAGGAACAATCATAGGATCCTTCACAGGTTCTTTAGGAAGATCAATAGGATTATTAACAATAGGAGAAAAAATCACATGATCTTTGATAGGTTTGTAGAAGGAACTTGATTAACAGAACTAGAAGCCATAGTTAAAGGAGGTATAGAAGGTGTAGGCAAAAGACCAAAATTAAGATCCATGGGAGGAATGCTTAATTCAAGAATCTTATGATATTTATAAGCTTGATATGATTAAAAAATATTATCAGGTCGAGGAGGACATGAATTAGGTAATGAAGGCCAAAATAAATCAAGAGCAAAACAATCTCTAGGAAGAGAAGGTTGATATAAACTATGATTAATCATCTTCACTTCTTCATCATGAATGAACTTAAGACACTTATGGATAGGTGAAGCAACAACATGCATGAAATTCAACCAAGGAAAACCTATCTTAACTTGAAATTGATCAGAAGTAGGAACAAAAACAAAGGTAGTGTTCACAATTTTTCCAAAAAGTTCAACCGGTAAAGTAATAGAGCCAAATGATGGATAAAGAAAACCATTACAAGTTTGAATCCATACATCTGATGTATCATAAAAGTCACATTGTAAGCTTTTCATAAAAATATTTTCTTCAGTAATAACATTGACTAAGGATGTAGGATCAACAAGATAACCACAAGTAGGTATCTGAGAAATCCTAGCAGCAATGTAAAGGGGACAATCAGGAGCCTTAATAGTCTCAGAGTCATCAAAGGTAATCAAAAGTTCCTGAGGTCTTTTATTTTTAGGTTTTTGTCAAGGTTTAGGTTGAGTTTTCAATTTAGGTTTAGGTTTTGGTCAAGGTTGAGATTGAACTTGAGGTTGAATCTGAGGTTGAGGTTGAGGTTGTGGTTGAGGTGGAGATACAGATTGACCAACATGCTCCACTTGATTAACAACATGATTGAGATCATCCATCTTTGAATCATACACAATTTCCACAATAGATGGTTGAGCAATTGTATTAGTATCATGCGTAGGTAAAGGGTTTGTATAGATTTGAAGGTTTTGATTTGGAGGAGAGACATATTTGTTCCCACTACCATCAAGATTATCAACAGATAAGGCATTAGAATCAATTAAGTCTTGAACCTTATGTTTTAAAGAATAAAATTTCTTAGTATCATGACCATTTTGATGATGATATTGACAAAAATCATTTTCATCAAAAGATTTAGATGCAATTGTAGCAGGTAAAAGAGATCGAATAGGAGGTAAATTAATCATATTAGTAGATAACAACCTATTCATAATAGCATTTAAAGATTCAGAAAGAGGAGTAAACGTATGATTTAATTGAAAAGCAATGGATGCAGAAGTGGCATTGTGAGAAGCAACAACAACTTGATCAACAACTGCATTTGCTTGTTTGTTTATCCTGATATAGTTGTTGAATTTTTGAAATTTGTTTGGATTAGGAGCAGCATCACTCTTATCAACTAGAATAGGAGCCATTGAAGTGTTTCTCTCAATTGACTCACTTGCAATTGATAATGATGAAGTGCTGCACAAAGTTGTTGAAAAGAGGTAAATTTAGTAAGCATAATCTTATCTCTAATATCCTTTTCCAAATTTGAAATAAACATATGTTGAATATCAATATCAGGAACAAGATAGGAAATCTGAGCATACAAATGCTTAAATCTACCAATAAATTCAATTAATTTTTCTTTAGCACTTTGTTTACAATGCATCAAATTAGTCAAAGACACTTTTGGGCCAATGTTGTTTTGAAATTTTTGAATAAAGGCATTAGCAAGTTGTGGAAAGGAATCAATGGAATAAGGAGGCAAGGAACAATACCATTGTAAGGCCTTGTCATGGAAGGTTCTAGCAAACAGGTTGGCTAAAATCCTATGGTCATGAGAATAATCACTACAAAGGATTTGAAATGTTTTAACATGATGAACATGATCTCCTTTTCCATTATAATTCTCAAGATGAGGCATCTCACCTTGCTAAGGAAGAGGAGTATGAATAATGTCCTGGGACAAGGGACTTCCCATGTCACATGTAGGAATACAAAACTTGTTTTGAGTTAAGGAAGCAAGTTGTTGTTATAAGGATGACACAGTTTGAGCCATACTGATGATTGTTGAATCATTAGAGGAAATAGGAGGAGTAGCAACATTAGACACACTAGGTAAAGTGTAAGAAGCTGTAGGAATAGAAGACACAACTGGAGGAACACTAGGAACTATAGTTGGAAGTGGATTGGAATAAGTAAAAGGAACATTATGATATGAAGGTTGTGATGTAGGAGGGGACACAGGAGGAACACTCATAGGAATAGAGGGAACCGCCACAATCACCAAAGAATGAGTATAGGTAGGAATACTAAGTAAAGGATGAGAAGGAAGTTCAACACTAGTGATAGGAGGAATCAACCCTAAATCTTGAGCTTCTTGAGCTAAAGGTTTAACATTTGAATGCACAAGGTGAGTAATACCACGTAGGAGGTTAACACCTTGATCACTATCACAAAGAACCTTCTTAAGAGCCTCTATAGCTTGAATAGAATCTTGATTGTGGTTTTCTTGAATAAGCTAATTACCCATTTTATCAAGTTCAGTGGAAAGTTTTTGGACTTATTCAGGAGGAACTCTTAAAGTGTCATCCTCATCATGAGATGAGTGAGAAGATTTTTTCTCCATAGTAGGATTGGAATCATGAAGAATCAAATTATCATCTGGGATCCTAAGGAAAGGAGAGAAAGATTTAGGATCAAAGGCACCCATGAGGCTACAACTTCTTCTAACTGGAATATTATAAGTAGGACTAGTAGTAGTAAAGCTCATAAACCAATGTAATGCAAATGAACTAAACTAAAACCACATAAAGCATGAATTTTTTTGTATTTTTGAAATATAATTGGCATGCAAGATCTAACACAAAATAAAAATCTAATACTAACAAGATAAAAGGAATGCACAATAAGGCATCCAATTCCACAAAAGAAAAGAGAGTAAGTATGTTGGGTTCACCAAAATGAATAGGGGTAAAATGGCATCACACCTATTCAAATGTGTATGTGTATGAGTGTGTGTAATGTGTATGGGGGAAATATTAGATCCACTCCTAAATCCAAATTCCCAAAGGAGAGATCCAATTTGATCAACCAAAAGGTTAATGCACAATCAGATCAATCTATGGAGAATATGAAAGAGAGAGAGAAACCCTATATTTCCCTATGGTAGAATTGAAGTGTTTGGAATTTGAAATAATTGAAATACAAGTACTAACCTCAAATTAGGGAAAATCTAGAAAATACCAATTTTTGATGTTTGTGTGTACTTTTGGGAAAATCTGCCACTTATTTCGGATTGGAAATGCCGAGATGAAGAAAACCCAAAAATATTTTTCCAAGATGAGATCAGGTCAACTTTGACCCTCATAAAAGGTCAAAGGCTATATTCTTTATTTGAAGGTTGATTCTGACTTTGTTCATAGATCTCGAAAGTTCATTGAAATGGGTATCCAAATCCGCTCTTAGATCTGAAATCCTGCACTTGTACCTGCAAGAAAATGGGGGTTTTTTTTGTATGAGGGGTTTGCCTTGGTCAAAACCCAATTTAGGAATTAACCTTGAAATTGAATTGAAATTTAGTGTGCATAAACAAAGTAATTGAAACAAATCACCTTGCTTATGTTGAAGTCCTTGTAGAGGATTCGAATCCTCAAATCCACAAGTAGGAATGCTTCAATGGATGTAGAATGAATGTAGGATGTCTCCAATCAATGAAATTTGATCTTCAACACCAATATTGAATTGATCTTTTCATATGAGAAGGCTTGGATGAATGTAGAAGGATGGATCTTCAAGGGGGCTCCAAAGAGATTGAATCCTTCAATGGCTAACAATGGATCTCGTTGATGCTTGCACACTTGAATTCTTGAAGACTTTCTTAAATGCTTGAAGACTTTCTTGAATTCTTGAAGAATTTCTTCAATGCTTGAATTCACTCGCTTGCACTTGAGAGCTTGCTCATGAAATTGCTTGAGGATGAGATGTGATTGCAAAACTTGATGGAGAAAATGAGAGAGGAAGGCATGCTTTTATAGTGAACTAGGGAACAATCCTCTAGAGGGGCCACCTTGGAGAATTAAATCCCAATTAGGTCCTAACCTTTAGAAAATATACTTAGATTAAATTAAATTAAAGGATTTACCATTCTGAAACCCAAAATGGCCAACCCAGAGGTGGGAAAACAAATATCCCCGAAACCCGATACCTAGAAATCAAGGAATTTGGAAAATTTGAACAAGGGGGAAAAATCAAGCTTGTGACTAACCTAGTCAGGATCAAGCTCAATTTTGACCTAGTCAGGATCAAGCTTGATCCTCACCTAGTTAAGATCAACCTCAATTCTAACCTTGTGGGCCCAGATCCAGCCAGAATCAGGATAGGAGGTCCCAGGGATGCCCAGAGACCTAAAAATGATACCAGAAAGGGAAAAAATGCTAGGGATAGGCATAAAATCCTATGATGACTATGATGAAGGCCAAGAGGACCTATTTCTAAGTCCTACCTAGAAAATAGAGCCATGGAAGAGGTAAATTAAGGAGAATCCTTGAGGTCCTAACCCTAGTTTCACCTATAACAAAGCATAAAAGAAGTGGAAAGTGGGGAGAAAGCTAAATACATGCAAAGACCCAATCAAGGTGCTTAACATAACCCCAGACCACTTACTCAGAGGGCTAAATGCTCTTATCATGGAAGTGCTTCCATTTTAGGATGATACAAATAGAAAATGGATCAAGCACAACATCAATATAGAAATTCCTAGCACCTCAATATATCCCAACACCTACACATATCCCATCAAATTATTATTAGTATACCCCATCACCTCAACATGTCCTAGCACCTCAACAAATCCAAGCACCCAAGCATATCCTAGCACCTTAGCATATCCTAACACCTCAACATGTCCTAGCACCTCAATATATCCCAACACCTCAACAAGTCCTAACACCTCAGTATATCCTAGCACTTACACATGTCCTAGTAGCTTAGTATCAATATACCCTAGCACCTCAACAAGTCCCAGTTCCTTAGCATATTATAGTACCTTAATACATTTCAGTACCTTAGATTATTCAAACATCCCAACATATATCAACACCCCAACTTATTCCAACACCTCAGTACATTCCAATACCTTAGTATACCCCAACACCTCATCATATTCCACCACCTTATGTGCCTGCAATGCCTCAAAATAGTGGAATCTCATTTGTTTATCCTAACGTCATATATGCTACACTAAAACCCACTAATATACTTGGTCAATAGTTCCAAACCCTCCAATAGAAAATCATAAAAATACAAATAGGTGTTCCTAAAAGGTCTTACACCATAAAAGACCTTAGTCCTTATCCCTTTGATATGACGCTACTTATGCCACCTTTTACACATAACTTTGTCACACCCAAATTTGATAGGTAGAAGGAAAACGGTAATCTTCATGATCACATATGAGAGTTTTTCATGACTTTTATGGAGGTATCCCATGTTGACACATATCTAATGAGACTCTTCCCATGCATTCTTAGTGGGAAAGCCATGAAGAAGTTATCTAGAATCCCACCTTGGATTAAAACATGGAACAAACTAGTAGAGAATTTCATATCCCATTATTCACATAACATATTCATGGATGTAACAGTGATGGATTTTTGCACCGCCAAGAAAAAGAATGGGGAGGGATTTGCCTCATTCCTACAACATTGGATAAATGTTCCCTCTAAGGTATCCTTCCATTACCAACCAAATAAAAGATCCATATGTTCATAGAAAACTATCAATTAGACCTAATAGGTAAAATAAACTCACAACATATTGAGTCATTCAAGGAGCTAGTAGAGAAAGGGTTGAAAGAAAAAAGATAACTCATATTTAAGGGAATACTCAAGAAAGAGACCAGTAATTCAACATCCAATGAAAAATCTAATTACTGGTCCAAAAATAACAATTTGAAAAATAATGGTATTGTGGATGCTAAAATGGCTCAACTTGTCCTACATGTGTAAGTACTAGCACCTTTCCAACATACCCAACTAGCACCTATCCAACAAACCTAACTAGCACAAAATGTACAAAAATTTAATAACACACTTCTCCCAGAAAAAGTCCCAAATAAACCAATGCACTTACCAAACAAAAAAGTTATGCAATAAGGAACCCCACTCAACAACAGGAATTTACACCTCTTGCAGAACATCTTGAGATTATCCTGAAGAAATTTATATAGTTCCATTTAGTCACTTTACCCAAGATAATACATTATGAGGGTCCCAAAAAGCCAACATGGTGGGACAAAAATGGTTACTATAACTGTCACCAAAGTAAGGGGTTCAAAACAAGTAGTTGTATGCAACTGAAGTACATTGTCCAAGATTTCATTGAATGTGGTGAAATCAAAGTTGTCACAAATTCTGGAACCATCAACCAAGACCATAAGATCTTCTGAAATTCATTGATGTACCATGGAAAAGACAAGGCCTCCACATATGGATAAGCTAATATGTCTAACCTTGCATATACAAAAGAAGACCCCAATTTGATAATTAATACCATCACTATTAGAAGTACATAAAATAATTATGTTATTACTAATAAAGAATACCCCAATAATTCACCTAATTAGGAGTTAGATATATGTCAAGACACCATTCCAAAATATGATTAAAATTATATACCTATGCCAAGAAAAGTCCCACAAGGAACCTCCATATCTCCCACCATTTCTTCATCCACACTCTCTCCACCTAGAAATGCATCTAATGATGAAACATTTCTAGCCTACCCACAAGGGATATCCATGATATAAATTCCAACTAATCCATTCTTTAAAGCTAGTCTCATCTATAATTTAGAAGTCTTAGACCCAATGCCATCATATGCCCCATCCCCAAGAAAAGCTACTCCATTGAGTCCCAATCAAATTTCATCCCCATCATTCCCAACCATCGATTCTTTTCAAGAATCCACCATACATATCCAAACTCATACCCCATGTCAAGAGGGTTATCCAAAATCTAAAGAAATAAGTCCTAAAATTGGTCAAGATCAAGATACCAAGAATGTCTAAACCCATCCAATATTGGACTGGAATTCCATATCCCTAGAAATTTATGATGATCTTCTTCCATCCCAAGAGAAAATTATTCCTCCCAGTCCCATGCATAATACCCTTCCTAAGTAAGACCATGATGTTCCTTATACTCCATCTAATGATTCTATCCCATGTCAATATCAAAGTAATCCTCCTTGTCCACCACAAGATCTCATTGTCCCTCCATTTCCATGTCATAATCCTCCCCATTTGCCACAAGATCCCATCACCCCCCCTTATCCATGTCATAATCTCCCATGTCTACCTCAAGATTCCATCAACCCTATCCAAGTTATTAATAATCCTATTATATATCAAGTTGGTTCATCCACTTTCATTTGGTTGGGTCTACTTTGTAGTCCTATTATTCCATATGTGCCCCCCCCACCTTAAAATGGACTCCCATCTTGTTTAAAAAATAATCAGTATCCCATTGCCAAGAAGATTTTTTAAAACATGAATTATTAAGGAAAGGGGTTAGGCTTTAATGAACAAGGTATTTTATAACTCCTTGATACCCAATAAAATCCATACTATTAGGGCCTAATATACATAGCTCACCATAAATATTTGGATATCCCCCTACATATGACATTCCCTCATATAAACCTAGCCATACACATTCCCTATCACCTCCATCTATTTTGTGTCCTCATAACCCAAAGTCAAATTATTTGTCCCTCCATCCATCTTAGGTCCATATATTCCTCTATCCACTAGATCACAATCCACTTACCCTTTCAAACATGCAAGGTAGAAAAGGAATACATCTTTGAGAACCATATACCCATCCAAAAGGCCTCCATACAATTCCTATCCACCCATGAATATGAATTTCCTTCCAATAAATTTGGATGCCAAGCACAAAATCCATAAGTCAATTAATCCACATGCAATCAAGGATCAACATTTCTTGTCTAATTGACATGTAAAAACAAAGAAAAATATGATCCAAAACAAAAAAGAAAAGTCCAAAATGCCACAATGGCTAATCAAGAAAAAATAAAATTAAAAATCTATATGGGTTCCTAAATCCCCTATGCAAGCAATTCATTCCAAGGACCCACAAAATAATGAAAAATTAAAAACCATGTAGATTCCCAAGAAGCTCCTCAAAGCACAATATTCCAAAGAAAAATCAAAATTGACATTCAAGTTTTCTATCCCAAAGGCTCCCATCAATCCTCCACATAAATTTATTCCATCTTCCAAATCTATTTTGCGTCACCATGTCCAAAAATACACTACCTTAGATACTCCATCACCTCCTTCATCCATTTTGGGCCCTTGTATCCTAAAATCCATGTCCACTCCATCTAAATCCCAAAATCCAAAATCAACTTTCCTTCCATCACTTCACCACCCATTGAAGTTTGTGCCAACATTTTACATCCACCAATACAAAGTCTTCCAACACACCATACACCTACTTTCCATTTTTCCATCTCCCTTATCCAATCCTATGCATAAAACCTTACCCTAGTCCATTTTGTCACTCATTTCATCCCCATTTATCATCACCCTATCAACATCTTTGAGTATACTTTCAATAGCCATGGTCCATTATAACACCTCCTTTAGGAGTACTATCCAAAGAACAAGATTCTTGAGTCCTTCCTTCATGTCATTTACTATGTCTAGTGTCTTGAAAAAAGTCAAAAAGTAAAAAAAAAATTGTCACCTTCATGAAAACCTAGAAAATAGGCATCTTGTGTGATAGAAAAAAAATGAAATCAAGATAAATAATTCATCCTATGATGAAAACCACTTCTTGTGACACCTTGGCAAATGACCATGATGAAAACCTAGAAAACCAACATCATGTGTTATCCATTACCCTTGGGGGAAGGTTTCATTCATTCAATCCTACCTACCACATCCTTCATGATCATGCATCCATCCATATCCCTTTTTCCATCTTTGATCTTGACAAGGCTTCTTGTATCCTATCTATGTAACTTTAATCCATACCCTTTAATACATATCATTTATCATATCCATCCATTACTTATCTCATCCGTTGTCATGTTTCATGTTGCCTATCCTAAATCCCTTCTTGGTCTTGATCAAAATTAAGGACATAAAACATGAAGAACATATTTTTAGAAATCTCTTGACATGTCCATTCACATAGACTACATGTCATTCAATGTGTCATATCATTTCCTACGTAACCATATATCTAGTCCCTTAGTTTGGTTAAACATGTTATCCCATTGTGAGATATTCCTTACATCCAAATTAAATATGATTCCATTTTTCACTTATCCATTGCCATCCCATTAGCTCATTCATCCATTCATAATGTTCCATGCTTTTCTAGACACTGGGGGAAATAAATACAATCATGTTTGAAGAATAAATCCTAACATATGCCTTTCACCTCATTCAGATAAAAAATATCTTGAAAAAATCCATTAAAATAAAAAATGTCATCACCCATCAATATTATGAGAAAATACCAAAAATACAACATAATTTTTGAAAAAAGACCAAAAAAATTTGCAAAAGTCTTCAGAAAACTATCAAAGACAACCAAATAAATTAGAAAAACAAAAAAATCCTACAATAAACTCCTTCGTACACAAACCAATCCTTTTGCGTGAATAATAGGCATTGAACAATGTCAAATAACAAGTATGAGCTTCAATAGAACCAAGTCAAAATAGTCAAACTAATCAACAGGTCCTCAACTACACTACCCAAAATGTCTTATCTATCAAACCAATCCCACAACAAAGATTTTTATCAACAGTCATGTTGTCTTGGACAAGGGAAGCAATACTTGAAATCAAACGAAGTAGTCTAAGATGGGGTACTTTTTTTCTTGGAATTAGATAGCATTAGCAATACATCAAAATTAAATAACCAAATTACTACAACAACACAAACACATAATCAATATGGCTGCACTTGTTGAGTCAAGATAGTCTTATTATGTCTTGATTTTATCAAGTCACATTCTTATGCATCTCTAGGACATCCACAAGTGATTAAAGATGTCATGATAGCTCATGACTTATTTTTCTTGTCTGCTATTTGTGGAATATTTTCCATGAAGTCTTAAAAGAGAAATTTGGGTGTCTACGATAAGAGCCTTCACATCTATATATAAATATCCAATTGTAACATTGCAATGGATACTTTAGTTGTGATGCACTATACATACCTCAAATCTGAATGTTTGACCTAGATGGATTGGTTCACATTCCTTGTCTGTTCAGTGTCCCTATTTTTTAAGGCAAAAGGATAATCATTACCTAGATCATTCATATCTTGGTAGGATGGTATCCATGTTTTATATAATAAAGTGGATCAATGATGCAAAAGAAAAACCTCAATTCAGTTAGAATTCAAGAAAGGTTATTATAATTTAAAAGATCTTTGTTTACTATAATCTAAGGGTTTCAATCAAGCATTCATTCTTATTCTTTCATCCCCTAACTATCATCTTTTAATGTTTCATTACCAACATTATATCAATCGGTACTAACATTCTATCAGTTAGTCAATCAATCTATCTATCAAAATGGTCAAATCAATTTGTAAATCAGTCAAATTAATTAGTCAATCATTCCATCATTATTTATCTTAGACAAGGTATATCTTCCCTAAAACTAGACGTCATCATTTTTCTTATACATGATGTATATTTCTTGAAACCAAACATCATTTTTTTTTATACATGATGTATCTTTCCTGAAACTAGGCATCATCATATTTCTTATACAAGATGTATCTTTCCTAAAATCAAACATGATTCTTATCAACAATTTCTATGTCCTACTGTAAGGATATGCTGGAAAAAGAAAATAATCAAGAGATTGCAGATTCTGTGGAAATTCAAGACCTAAAGGGAGATGAAAATATTATGGAATTTATAAATAAAGCCAAAGATAGAGCTAATATTGGGATGTTTATGGACAACTGGGTGTATAATGAGATTAAAAAATTATACATATCTTTATCTTCCTTGCAGGATAAGACCCTTATTTTATAGGATAAGCTGGAAGAGGAAAGTAAGAAGTGGAGGGAGTTGGAAACTTTGGTCGGGAACATTCCAACCAAACTTCAAGATTATGAAGCTACTCTTAAAAAATTGACCTACTCATTGTCAATGTTCTACTCTTAAAAAATGAAGCTACTCTTAAAAAATTGACCTACTCTTAAAAAATTCCAACCAAAATTGACCTACTTCAACAGAACATGACTAGTCAAACTAGATAAAGTACTAAAAAAGATGACCTACAACTTACTACTAAGAATATTCAAGATTCTTTCAATGAGGTTACTATCTTAGGCACTTCTATTTCTAGTGCTATTAACACTAGTAAATTTTTGCTTGTTTTTCGATGAGGTTTAGTCGATTATTAGATGCCCATTGGTCAGCTAATCGACCATAACGGTCGTCAGAGTTTTTTAGTTGATAATACGACACATGAAATCTCCCTCAAAATTGCAACGTCAATAGTGGTTGAATTATTAACAGAAATGACATCAAAATCATTGCTTCAACCTGGAAGAATTTTTGACTATAACGTTTATCTCTACAACCAATGTTGGTCGAAATTACAACGTAAAATCATCAGAATAAACGTCAAATATGTAGCTTTCTCATCGATGTCTATTCTTTGTTGGTCGAAAAAGTGACAATTTTTTTTTTTTTTTAAATATATATATTATCAAATTAAGCACATCAATATTATGTCATTGTTGTTTACTGTTTATAAACAGTCACACATTTTCTGTCTTATTTCACACAAACATGTTCTTTCTCAAGGTCATTAACCTTTCAATAAAACTTTCCACTTCTAAAGACAGAAAGAATAAGCCTCACAATATTTCAATGACATTCATAGGAGATGACTAAGCAATCTACAACTATGCCAAAAATAATACTTAAAGATTATATCTAAAACCAATCTCCCAATTTATTAGCCAGTTGGCTATTTACCTTCTTCTTGTTTGTGGGCTTGATTTGTCAGGTGATGAGAAAGAGGGGGATTCTTTGAGGATTGAATGGGTTGTGGGAGATTTTGGGAAAGGCTTTCTTAGACTGCCACTCTCCACTGCCCACCATTTCCACCTTAGCATTCCCATTTCTTGGGGATAATTCTCACTGCGTATGACAAGGTAGAGCTCCTTGTCCATTTCCAGCTATACATCTTCTTTCCTCAATCCTACATGCAATACATATTTAGTTCCAGCAAAATACTTTGAAATTACAACCTTTTAAGGATAGGAACTCAAAAATAATAGCAAACATAAACACAAGAAATACTAGATTTATGTGGAACAACTTGTAAAGGGAAAAACCATGGAAAAGATTGCTCTCAAATATGTGCACACCGATTAAGGTGAGTTACAAGAAAGAATAACTACCAAAGGGGCTATGAAGAATGATAAGAGAGAATAGATCCACCACTAATGTCCAACCCACTCATTTTTTTCAATACTACAGAAACTAAGATAAATATATTTGTGAAGGTTTTATAGACGTAGGTTACTGAATCACCATCTCTGCACTGGTACTCAATCTAGAAACCCTCGTATGTATATAGCCACTCTATAAAATCTCTACATCTATAAAATCTCCACAAAAATCCCTTCTGGCCTCCACTGCATATACGTCTTCTTAGAATCTAAAAACTCTGGTCCATCATTGATTCTCATCAATGTACCAATTTGGCTAGAGTAAGTCTAATTTAATTTTTCTATGGTCTGAGACCTTAAATTATTGAGCTTCTCTTTGTTTTGAGAAGACTACAATATTATTTACTTAACAGGGCCAACCATGTGAAGGTGGAAGCTCATCTGGCCCCTCCTAGGAGCCTCTTATGACCCTTTACGACATTTTAAGACCTCTAAGATGTATTCTTAGGGATCATAAATGGTTGTAAAGAGTCATAAGGGGTCTTGGGACACAATAACTGAGAAACATAATTGTAGACATCATGGTCACAATTTTTTGGAGACAACGTAATTGAGTTGTATACCCAAGCGATGGAGAGAAACTTCTACACCTTTGATTCCAAGTTGACACTGTGGGATCCAAAGACCATAGATAAGGAATAAATTTAGAGAGTGGAGGAGGGACATAATGACAAAAATAATACAATATAAACCTCAAGTTAAATGAGCTGTCAACTGCAAACATTTTAATATATTTTTATTATTAAATAATGAAATTTGCATATACTAGTGTTCTAAGCCCCCTCATTACATGATTTATTATTGTAAGCCCCCTCTAACTTACACATCTAGAAAATGAAACTACAACCTATTGGGATTGAGACAAACCTCATAGAACAACAACAGCTAGGAAGGATCGCTTGCCAACATTTGTTGAATACATTTGTTGGAGGACCTTGTATGAGACCTAAACCTTTAAAAATGTATTAGGGGTTAGATTAAAGATTGGAGTCTAGTTGTTAGAAAATGCACAAAACTAATGGGCAACTAGTTTGAAAGTCAGTTATAGGCATTTGCACCTGTAGAAAACTATGCCCCCATGTACCATGTCCCATGTCCCATGGGATACCATGCCTCCTCCAATGTTTATGTCATACACCTTGCGGTAGTCAAACCATGTGTCGTGCCTGTGCAGAGAGTATTTATTACATAATTTTCAAAGATGATATAAAGATATTATATTTTATACTTAGCAAGATTTTAATATTAATATGCTTAGCAAGATCTTGCTAAGTATAAAATATAATCTTGATTATACATAATCATGCTAAGTAAAAAAAAGGTGAATTTCATTTCTCATTTCATTATTTCATTTGCGAAAAAAAGAAGGGCAGTGCGTGCGCGAAGGAGATTTTTAGGGTTAGTAGTTGAAGGAAATTTGATGATAGCAGTCAATGGAATTTTGAAAAGTTCATGTCAAAATTGGTGTTTTCCCTTTATGTAGAGGAGGTTCAAGCCTTGAAAATGCATTTTACCAGAATAAGCTCTTTAATTTTCAATGGCTATTGAATTTAGATGCTAATTATTAGCAAATTAAGGTGTTTTACAAGAGTTGTCAGTGGTTGCATACTTAACTCCTTGAAGAACCTTGAAAATTTGAATTTTTTTTTGTGTCGTTTATATATGGTTGGTTGGAATATTTTGTATTTTTATGTTCATGTAAAAAATTTAGTTTCATGTTAGATTATTTCAGATGAATCACATAGACATGTATCAATATCAAAGCATAGAATTTACGGTTTAGGCTTGTCATACATAAACAAATCAAAACATAGAATGTACTGTTCAGGCTTGCCCAGTTTTCAACTGAATAACTTACCAATCAAAACATAATACGCTATTTAAACTTGTTCGATCTATTTTAAACCTTCTCAATTTCTTTTTAATAGTTCTTTTAATCTATTTATGACAAGATCTATTAGATTTGCACAATTCATAGGTATAATAAATACTTCTGAATATGATTGTGCGCAAACTTCTTTCTTCATCAATATTTCTGATTGTGATCCATTTATAATAGTCAATAATGGTTTTATGGAAACATGTCAAGTGAATACTTTAGATTAATACTTTATGATTAGAATGTTCAATGTAAGATTGGAGAAGTCTGCAAATTTGATTTAGACGTACTGATTTTTTTTAAATGATAGGAAGACCTCAAAGAATCACTATGATCATATCATTGACTAGCTATAAAAAAAGAGAAAATAAGAGCTTACCAACACTCACAAAATTGATGGTTATTCGATAGTAACCATTTTCAAATAACAAAAAAGATAATTAGTTGAGAATTGATGAATAATTTCAAACATAAATTTTCAAGCTCAAATGATTCACCACCAAATTTAACTTCTACATAAATGCAAGAAATTTATATTAAGTTAAAGAGATTTTCAATATCATTAATCTAGGAAGGATTAATTTTTAGAGGTGAAAGAGGGAAAGCAAGTGGAGATAATATTTATAAATTCTTTTAATCTATTTATAAGCTTAGATGTATGAGAGTGATGATGCTTGGTTGGATTTTAACTACACAGGTGATTGTATTCTTTGAGGCTTGCATGGCACTTTGTAGTTTCAGTTGGAAATTTGAAGTTGGGTGAAATTGAGCATCTCTTGATATCACCCACTTCTTCGAGACTATGCTGATTTTTTTCCTAGTGATACTATTGATTTACTTAAAATTACTCTCATTAATTTTTTGTCACAGTCAATACCACTTCATTTTTTGGGTATCCTAATATCATCAATTTTTTGTTGTCAAGACTTCCATTATCATTCATACTTGGGACTGGTTTTGTGACTTATTGACTATCTTTATCAAGAGTGTTTTTTTCTATGTTGATAAGTATATTTTAACTATAAGAAGGATCTTAACACAACCATTTTCTACATTTTCCTTGTAGGGATATCCTTTGACTATAATTAGGTATTTGTGACCAACATAAATGACTGTAACATGATCTCAGATGACTTCTCTTATCTTTAATGAACATAATCACTTCTTTCTCTGCTATCAATTATTATGTTTTCATACTTTCAATATCCCCATACTTATATAGATACCTCATTTATTTTACTTGTCAATTTTTTTGACAAGAGATTACCACAGGATGATTCTTCCAACTATCAATCTCCTTGAATGGAACTTGCAAAATCTTTAAGTAACAATATTTCTCTCTCTCACCAGTATCAATAGCATACCTTTCTTTAATCAATTCCTAACTTCTAACAACTATTACAATCTTGTTTATACTTCCTAGGTTACAGTCTCACAAACCTGTAAGGCACTTCCAACTGCCAAACATATAATACTTTGAATTTTACTACTTCTTGATTAGTCTGCAATAGTACTCTTCCCTGAAAATATATTGATAGATTTAGTCATAATTACTTAGCATGGGTTTCCTACTGATCTTTGTTTCTATCTCGGATCCATAAGGCAATAGCAGTCAGTCTTATCCAGCGCCTTCAACCGGTCTCAGGATAGTCTAGCCTAGTTGATCAAGTTAGGTTAGGGTCAACTGGAATGGCTCGAAGGTGGGTATTGAGATTGATGTCATTGTCTTCAATGACTGTCAAGGACCCCGAATTAGATGGTCTTCAAAATTAATACACTTTCAAACTACTGCTGCAAACATTCATTTCTTCCACTGGCTAAATACATGAATTTTATTTTTCTTAGGGCATCGACCTTGAAGTATTGGAATAGTCTTCCAGATTCTGAGTGTTTCAAATCTTTATGTACATCACCTTAACTTGATTTCCATCCAATGGAATTGAATTCCCATGGAGGAGTCACAAGTTAAGGTCTAAACTCCATAATAGAGCCAAGTGGAGATTTCTTCAAACTCAGTTTGTCAGGGAATTGACTGTCCCACATAGAACTAAACAAACTCTATTCAAAATGAAACTCTAAAATGTAAATGCATAAAAGTGAACTTGCTGTAAAATCTAATTCATCTATTCCCTTCATAGCAGACTGTGTATAATGGAAACACAAAAACTAATCAAATGAACACCTGACACCATGGATTCATTGAAAATGAACTTCAATACCCGTAAATGCATAAACAAATTTACAGAAATATTAATTCTATTTATTCATTACAAGACCGACTGTGCTTATTCATTATAAGACTGACTGCACTTATTCATTACAAGTCTATTTATTTATGCTTCCAAGGTAATCTCTTATTCAAAATAATGCTATCCGTCAGGTATTAAATCTATTGATAGGTTCCATGGGAAAGAACTAATCCGATTCAAACCAAGGATAAAAGGATTAGTTGTTGCCCATGGAACAAAGATTTACTATTATTCTTTCCTATAAGTCTATTGACATAGATTTTCTTAGGGCATCGGCCTTGAAGCAGTGGAACCGTCTTCCAAATTCTAAGTGTTGGATGTATTAAAATACATTACCCTAATTTTCTTTTCATCTAGTGGCATTGGGAATCCCATGGAGAAGATGCATATTAGGACCGTGACTTCATGACAGAGCTGAGAACAAGGGTTTTGAATCTAGTTTTGAACATAACAGAACTTGCTATAATAGTCAAAAGCTACTTATTCATTTCATGTTCGACTGTGTAAAACCAAATGCCACAATCCTATGCATAAACCCATAGATAGACATAGGATCTCAAGCCCTTCATTATTTTTAACACCCAGAAATAAGAACATTTAAGGAAGCCCTTGTTCAATACTTAGCAAAGCAAACAAGAATGCACAAATTAATAATCCTCTACCACATACCTTATGTAAAGATTGAGCTCAAGCTCCTATTGCTACCCCACAATATCAAGTTGGGACGTATCTCCTTCGCACGCATGTTGCCCTTCTTTTTTTCACAAATGAAATAATGAAATGAGAAATGAAATTCATCTTTTTTTTAACTTATGCCCATGTTTGTCAAAATTTTGACCACCACGGAATTTGTTGCTATTTCGACAATCATGGGCATAAATTAAAAAAAAAAGTTTTCCTTCTATAATCCGACCAAGAAAAACCTTCTTATTTTTTGGTCAAAAATTTTGGTAGAAAAACTAGGTCAAATGTAAGTGTAAAGATCTAGTTTAATTAGGTGTGTTCTTCTATTTTTTGTTGCTTTTCACTAGTTATTATCTAAACTTTAGGTCCTTGTTCATATGTTGAATTATGTTGGTTGTTGGTCCCTATAAAACCAGTTTGACTTGGTTGTTGGTCCCTGTAAAACCAGCCTTCGAATTATTTTTTGATACTCTGGGTTGCTGGTCCCTGTAAAACTAGTTCTTGACTTTGGTTATTTTTTGTTTGGAGTTTCGGGTCCCCTTCAAACCTACTTTTACCTAATCAAAACAATTTCTATGTCCAATATTGATCAAATAGTTATCACAATCTACCAACATTCTTCACTTCTATTATTTGTTCTTTTCTTGAATCATTTAATCTAAATATTATTTCAAGAGATAATTCATGCCTTCCTGGCATCACAAATATTTTGAGGGGGCATCATTTACCTTTCCATCACATTGTTCTCATTGGGGCATACACAGGCATAATTTTATTTTCTTTGAAACAACACCTAAAAATAATTATATCAAAAAGGGGAAAAATATAGACACTTTAAAATGGCATGTTGCTCTAAAGGCAATGACATTAAAAACATTATTCTTTAATTTATTTAATCTTTATTATTGTATGCAATAAAAATAGAAGTTAAAGGAATACAATAAACACATTAAATCATTCAAACAACTAAGATATTACACCATATATGATAAGACCTACAAAATAGAACTAAAAACCAAAAGAGAATGAAAAACTCACACTCCAAGTAGCTCCAATGTAGTGTAGATTTGTCCAAGTAGAGGATTGTGTGCTCAAATGCTTGCTCAAATCTTTAAAATGTGGAGGGATTTTGATAGTATAAGGTTATGATTTGTAGTTTTTCTCTTCAAAATGGCATGATAACAATGCATAAAAGGTGGATGAAAATGAAGGAGAAGAGGGTTCAATTTATAGGCAAGAGGAGAGTTGAATGGACAGTCAAGATGGAAACCTGAGAAAGGGTGAAGATGGGTTCGAGAGAGAGCACGCAGATTTTTCTTTCTCAAATGCCTCTCATTGTGACAAGTATCACAAGGAGAGAGGTTGGGAAGTATGGGGGAATGTGACTATTTGGGGAGATGTGAGTGAATAAATGTGTAAGAAGGAGATGGAGTGTGTAAGGGATGTGTGAGAGCATTTAAGGTTGACATGATGTGAGAGATTTGGGGGATGTGAGGATGTGACATGACAATTTCCTTGGGTTAGGTTAGGATTTCATAATCCATGGATTGTGATTGTGAAAATGTTTAGGGAATGATTAGGTTTGGATTAGGAGGAAAGTGGAATAATTAGAAGGATGTGATGGGAGGAAAAAGAATGAGTGGAGGATTGGATTAGCTAATCATGGGTCATTAGCTACTTACGGGTGATTAGCATGTGTGAATGGGTTAGGTTAAATAGGAACTCAAGTTAGGTAGTTGGGATAGGTTAGGTTAGGGTTTGAAGTTAGGAGCAATGTGCTCAAATTGGATTAAATATTTTATTTAATTCCAAATATAGGAGGAAAAGGGGATTTGTGAATTAATTTAAATAGATAATATATTTATCTAAATTAATAGAGGAAGGAGTTTTTAATTAATTATGAGACTATGAGTTTCCATTTAGATAATTAATTGGACTGTAGTTAATTAATTAAATTAATTAACTAGGGGATGATATAAATCAATTAAATAATTAATATTTAATTAATCAGTGCCCTTGGCGAGAGCTAAATAAGATTACTTAATTATGTAATCAGATTCAGGTGTCTACATTTTTTCCCTCTTTGACATAGTGTTAAAATAACATTATTTCGAAGATGTTTAAAATAATAAATGATGAAAAAAATTTACAAGGTGACGAGGTTGCCCTAGAATATAGGTAGAGAAGTTTAGAATGGGTGATATCTCCTCGAGAGGGTGATGGAGAAAGAAAAAGGGGCCTAAGAGGCATCTCAAAAGGAAGGAAGGGTTTGGCACAACTGGCTAGAAAAGGGCAAGAAGGGGTGAAAAGATGGTTAAAGGGATAAGAAAATGAGGGTAAGAGGGGAAACAAGATGAATGGGGGGAATGGGGGCTATGGGAAGGAAAAATGGCTCATGGGAGGCCCTTAATAAGGGTTAGGAGGGATAGAAAGAGGTCATTTATGCATATTGGAGCTTGACGAGATATTGATTTTTTGAGCTCTGATATTGCATATAGTGATGGCAAGAGGAGGGAGACTGAGGCACAAGGCTGACATTGTGAGGAGTGTCTAACAACATCAAGCATCGGATAAGTAGGTAGGATAAAAAAACCTACCCCTATATTTTCCTATTTTTATTTTATTTAAAGTTTTAGCTTGCAAGTTTACAATCCTACAGGTTTGAGATTGATGAGACCACCATTGGGACTTGCGAGATCGCGATCCTGCAAGAAATTGCTGGTATAGGGGGTCAGGAGGGGAAAAGAGGGATTTTTGGCAGGATCGCAAAATCCCTTGACTTCTTGGGATGTTTGGTGAGATCACGGTCCCATGATAAATTTTTGGTGGGATTGTGATCCTAGACCAAATAGGTAGGGGAGAGGAGAATTATGCGATCTCATGAGGGGTCATTGGGGTAGGAGACTATTGCATAGGAATGTATTCCTGTAATCATACGGTTAAAGGTAGGTTTCATGATCCTATGCCTGCGGGATCACAAGGACTAGGGGTTTGTGGGATCAGGGAAAAAATGTGTGGGATTGCGAGTGGAGGGTGTAGAAAAGAAATTGGGAGGGGACAAGGCTAGGGGAGAACATTGGGGCTAGAATAGTTAGAATTTGATAGGAAAGAAAATTGATGCGACTGACTTGGATTGGTTATAGTGGTCCATAGACCAATTGACTAGTTGGGAGAGGCATACCACAGTGCTGGAGGTGGCATAATAGTTTACTCCTATAGATAAGGTGCGAGCAGATACTATAGGACTCAGATACTTGGCGTGGATGCCCTATAGACTGATGTACATGGTGATGGTGATGACACTTTATGAGTGGTGGCATTCGGAGATGGCCACCTTTCATCTCCTAACGGGAGAGATGACAGCTACACTTGAGGATATATATAGGATTTCTGCTTGTCCATTTGGGGCACAGAGTGATCACGGGTGATACCACCCAACAATAGGTAGTGACAACACTAGTAGGGCTGGGGGTGGTGCCGATGTTGTGGCACAAACATTTATCTTTGGCTAGACATTTAGTAGTGGAACCTCCATCATGTCAGGTTTAATTATATGTATGTGGGCTGGTTTTGGGGTACATTGCCCCTAACATGAGAGGGACGAGTGTGACATTATCTCTCCTCCAGATGATCTTGCAGATCATAGATGCCAAAGTACTTGTGGCATGGGGGATGCTCATGTTAGCTGAGCTATAAAGGGACCTACACCAAATAGTATATCATGATGGGGAGACACAGGGTTGGAGCATAGGCTTCACCACCTTATTACAAGTTTGGGAGTTGGAACACATTGTTGTGCTCAAGCCGATTGGATAAAGGGACTGATAGGTAGATCAACCTATAGTTTATAGCTAGGGGGAGTTGTTGACATACCATGATGTTGATGATATAGATTATTGGAGAGAGACCCTAGATGGTATCCAAGATGACATTACATGGAGGTTGTATATGGGACTACCATCTTGGCTAGAGGATCAGCTACATCTACCATTTTCCATGACACCCACATACCTAACAGGATGTTGGGACTATATAGTAGATAAGTACATGACATACCAGGTGGCTAGATAGTTTGGATATACATAGGGCCTACTAGATGTAGAGCGCTAGTATCAGCATACCACCTAGGAGAGGCGGTTAGAGTTTGGGGTACCTATAAATAGAGAGGGTTTGGTGGTAGTATGGCATACCCTATAGGTCATCCACTAGAATTGGGTATGGCATCTGACATATGAGTGGAGTATGGTGGAGTACCATGCTTGGTTCCAGAGGTTGGGGGTAGTGGGAAGAGTAATTTTACCACCTCAGGCAGAGAGGGTTAGGGAAACAACACAAGTGTCCAAGGGGAGGGGGAGGATTATCATAGGAGTGCTTGGGGGTAGGAGAGGATGGAGGTTGGCCTTGAGGATGGTAGGAAGGAGGGGTGGAGGAGGAGATGGTATGGACATAGATAAAGGAGGCAGAGGGGGAGGAGGAGATGGGGGAGGTGGAGGGGAAGGAGGAGATGGAGGGGGTGAAGGGGGAGGAGGAGGTGGGGGGAGATGGGGCACATGTACCAATAGGACCACCACCAGAAACAACACCACTAGGGGCCCCAGGGGTTGGATCATCTAGAGGTGAGGGAGGAGGATATCTGACCACCTAGTTTGCATCCTTGTAGGCCACATATGATAGGAAGAGCCAGATGTTATAGGATACACATGGACAAAGAGACCCTCTTATTACTCAGCTGGTTCAAGCCCTACAAGATGGGTTGGATATAATCGATGAGAGGGAGAGGGGGATATATATATATATATATATATATATATATATATATATATATATATATAGAGAGAGAGAGAGAGAGAGAGAGAGAGATGGGCTACATTATGAGAGGAACAAGTTGTAGGGGAGGGAGTGTGGTTGGGGGATCTCAAGAGGTGGTGAGATTACAAAGAGATATGGAAGACCTCTAAGAGAATTTGGGTTGGTAAAGAGTGATGTATCATACTGTTATACCACTGAAGAGGAGAGAGAACTATAGGTGGGCCAACCAATCAGGATCCACTAGCACAGGTACCATAGTGGGGGCTGGGAGTAGCAAGAGGATAGGGGGCAACAATTTTGGGATTGGGCCATCATAGAGGGTGGGTCAGGAGAGCCACTAACCCATTCATACACAAAGCCAATAATAGTTAGCCAATGACTTGGTACAGATGGTAGAGGTAGAGGGATTAGGGGTTGGGATGGATGTGGATGGCATAGGATGGGATAGGGAGGTGACATGACCACCATAGGTACCATAGGTGCAGGATATAGACATTCACAACATAGTGGAGAGGTCACAACCTAGGGTGATGTAGATAGAAATCTCAACCACACCATCATAGGATCTGTCATAGGTTGCCCCAGTCCCAGATGTCGAGATGCAGCCTCCCACGGGAGAGGCAGATAGGCAGTGATATGCTACATTATTTTTAATGTATATGTATATTGTTATTTTTTAGGGAATTATCCCAGATATTGTATATGTATTCATTAATAGACACTTCATGGGACAATCATAAATTAGGGATGTGAGACATTATTTTATTCTTTACGAGATATATACATATGATGTTGAGTTGGGGGGATGTGTTATGTTATGAGCCCATTTTTCTTGATGCAAATGTATGATTTATGTTATACTAACATGTGATGCAGGATGGGGTGATTATAATTATGAGATGTGACTAACATGTTTGTGATGCAGGATGGGATGTGTTATCTAAGATTATATATATGTGATGTGTGTGATTAATGTTTTATGTAGGATGCAACTACTGATGATGTGTGGATACAGGATGGATATGGTTTATGATGTTTATGCATGTGATGGATGTAGTTTCTATTTACAATGTTTATGCATGTGATGGATGTAGTTTCTATTTATGATGTTCATGATGTTTACTGAAGTATTGATGTATTTTCTATTTAAATGCTTATGATGTTTACTGATGTATGGATGTATGAGTTACTTTACCATGTTTAAAAAATGCAAATGAATAGATGAAATTTTAAATAATTTTGGATAAAATGAATGCAACTAAATTGATGTAACAATGCAAGATAAAATGAAACTAAATGTTTTTAACAATACAAGATTAAAATGAATCTAAATGGTTTTAATAATGCATGATTAAAATGAACCTAAATGTTTTAACTATGCAAGATTGAAATGAATCTAAATGGTTTTAAAAATGCAAGATTACAATGAATCTAAATAAGATTAATTATGCAAGATCTAAATGATGTTAAAGATGCAAGATTAAAATGAATCTAAAATGGATTCTTAGTGTAGAATTAAAATGAACCTAAATGTGTTAAGAATGCAAGATTCAAATGATTCTAAATGATTTAATCAATGTAAGAATAAAATGAATCTAAAATAAATTAATTAAGCAAGATTAATGTAAATGAGTTAACAATTGATGTGATTAAGTGATTTAACTACAATGGATGCGATTTAAATATGATGGATGAAATTAAATAATGTGGAATAAATGCAACTAAATGCAAGGTAAAATACGAGTGATTATGCAACCAAGCGTAACTAAATCCAACTTAAAATGTAAGTGATAATGTAATTAAATGCAATCTAAAGAGTGACAGATAATGCAATCTAAAATGTGAATACATATGAGATGGAATGCATGTGAATGAGTGTGGAGATAGGGGAGATAGTATATGCAACATATGAAGGCCTAACTGAATCCTCATTGTGAAAGGTGACAACAAATAGGTGGGGAGGGTGTGTTGGTTCTTTTTTATGCTGTGATAAAAATGACAACAACCTTCATACTCTGTAATGGATCTTTAAGAGAAACCAACTCCAAGTATTTAACAAATGATGAAAAGGACCAATTAACAAGGATGCAGATCCATCCTTCTACACTTCTGGTTCTGCATAACCAAGGTGAGTATACCCTTCAACACCTTCAGATATTCAATAAGGTATAAATCTACAAAGATCTCACAAAGGCTCAACAAATCTGGGAGATACTAGATTAATGGCTAATCAATCCATTGAACATTGACCATAGACTGGAGCATGAGATTAGTACAACACCACAAACTACATAAAACACAAGATAATTCAGAGTTTATTTTCAATTTGCAGAACATAGCTAAGACTGATCTATGATGTATCAACAAGGAATATATTGATTTCTGACTAGTGCCTTGTCCATTGGGCAATACTTCTAGTTCAAGAGCAGCATACAGAAACAAACTACTGTCATAGACTCAAAGCCATAAATACAATGCTATCAGACCATACACTACTTGCAATAAAATCCTTATGCAAAACAATATGAATTAATGTCATATCCATAGCTTTATTTAATCCGATCGTAGATCAGAACTAGGGACTAATAACACATACATAGATGAATCCATGCAATGAATCAGAAGATTCATAATCCAACTGAACAACACATAGGAGAGACTTGAATCTGAGATAAAACTATATTAAGTGTAATGAATCTTGCTTCTATAACAATCTGATCTACAACATTTACCACTTCAATAGTACGTAAAAGATTTGGAAATACTTCTATTCTATCTGATAACAAAACTGAAACAATCAGAAAGCTACATCCTAATGGAACCAGGAAATGACTGAAACTCCAGGAGTTAAGCTCAGCTTCAAACCCTTTATGGAGACCAGGATTTCGGAACCCTTACAATAATGAGAAGATTTTGTATATATCCCTCAGGAAAGAAAACCTAAAAGATACTTCTATTATGACACCTGTCTCTTCCTGGAAAGATCAATTTTGCAAAAAATTCATTTCCCACCAAAACTGACCTTCAGAGACAAAACCACTTACTACTCTTTCCTGCTTATCCAAACCTGATTCTAACCCCTGCCATTCAATTCATAGTTTCGCAGTGTTTCCAACGATATATTATACTCATATGTTTGAGTAAAAATTCAATCTCCAGCATCATTTTCAATCTCCAGCTTCATCAACAACTGTCAAATTAGAATTTCTAAAGTTTGGACTATTATAACTTGTTAAAACCTTTGCACATAGATTTAAAATCTGTGGTTCCCGCATGTGCCACATGGTGCCATTAGATTGGTCCTACAGACCAACTCATGGCCACCTCATCGGGCTGACTACCACATCATCGGCCATGCCACGTGTCACTCACTGGTTCACTCTTAGCTCCAACCAAGCACCAGACTGCAACATTTCACCACCTCATCCAGAGTGCCATATGTCGGTCTGTTGCATGTTCGCAAGGGCTAAATTTGGCCCTTGCGATCATGCGACCACCGTCAGATGATTGCGCGTACCTCAAGGCATTCAACTTGTCCACCTATCCACTTTGTCAAAATTGAACTTACCTTCCACATGGGCCCGCATGCTTTGTCACCACCAACTGGGTGCCAAATCATCACAAATCAGATGCCTCAATTTTTGCACACATGAGCATGCCTTTATTTCAAGCGTCCATTCTTGGACAATAGCATATTGTACACTTTGGGTTATAAACAACTTACTTTCCCTTGGCATCATGAATGTGGGACTAATTTCTTTGCATTTATAAACTTTCCCTTTCAAACATGTGCTCTGTAGTGCATTCCCAGCTAGCACGCACTAATCGGGCCCACACAAAGCCTCCCTTCCTATTTCTTCTTACTTCTTTACTAACCACTCAAGTGTTATTTCTTATTAATGTCTTGTGTGTTTAAAATAGGGAAAAAGTGGGACAAAACTCTTAGAATCAAACCATTGAAAATCTCTTCCCTGTGCCTTGCGCATGCGTTGGCTTCCATGTGCTAGTTGCTTACATCCCCTTTGCACTTAACGCAGGGCTTATAAAGTGTGTGAACTTCCTTACGTGAGCACCTTGCCTTCAACTTCATGCAAGGCACCAACACTTAGTTTAAGTACTTTACCCTCCAGGAAAGCTCACGCCATTCTCCTACCTTGTGTGAATCACTTCCTTTTACTGCAAACTTCCTACGTAGGGCATACTTTATGCTCGCATGTGTTCGGAGATCTGGAAACAATATTAAGAGAAAGGCATGTGCATTTGTTGAAGAACTCCCACTCAGAACCTCATGCAAGACTCCTTAATCCACATGGCATAATGGACAATGTGTGCATCAGTCCCTTATTACTGCACATACTAACATGGTGCATCTAGCACATCATAAACAATGTTCCTCTCCTATTTTTCATTTTTGCCAGCACTTAAATCTACTGGAATGATGACATTCTCTTGATCTACACAGACCTCTTTATATCATACGCTGGCCTCTTTACATGTTACGTTGGCCTCATTCATACAGTGGCATCCATCATGCACTGGTCTTCTTCATTTCTTTAAAACTTTTCGCAAATCCTGCATCATCTTTTATCAAACACTAGCTATGTCCATTGCTTGCACTAGCATCCATTACATTCAAACACTGGTATCTCATTGATTCACGTTGGTGCTTACATTGCTTATGCTGGCATATACCATTCAAACTTATGCAAGGTATAGTTACGTTGGTTCTTTCTTATCGAATGCTGGCTTTTTTCCATCTTTTGCGCGAATCCTCTTTTCATCCATTTGCACAGGCTATCATTGCAATTGCATGTGATGTGGAAAATCATTTGAGGACTTGCGCAAATCCTACCTTTCTTCTTTTTTGTCAGAAAAATTGGTGTGCAATGCCTGGTCTTCACATTTCATTTCTCGCTTAACCCTTACGTGCTCCATGTTGAGAGGTTTACACAACCCAAACTATTTTGGTGTGTGAGTTTTACAATACTTGCGCAAATTCCATTTGATCCATGCTGGTATGTTTTATTCAAACTTTTGCGTTAAGTGACTGACAACCTTCAAACATGTGTCCATCCCTCAAATATCTACACTAGCCTCCATACATTTTCTATGCACTCTGCCAGTATGACACAATGCAATCATCCATATGTTGCGCATAAGGCCTGCGTAAGCATAATAAGATTGTGTGAGGTCTTAAAATAATGTGTGGACCCTCCACCCATACTTACATGAGCCTCCAACTACTGGCATCTCCTTTTCTTGATACACTGGTGTATACACATTCATGTGCTAGCATTTACATTGGTTACAATAGTCTCCATGTTGCTCTGTCAACAATTCCACTCTGATCACTAAAACATGTAGACAATCCCCTTAGGCTCTACCCCTTGGTAGTTCACTTAGATATGCAAGAAGATCCTTTTCAACAGCCCTTAACAGTTTGTATTGAATTATCTATCACTTGTGTTTGATTGCCAAGTTTATACATGACTTCATCCTTTAATGCATGAACTTATTCAGACTGATCTTGTACTTTGTCTTTTGAAATTGTCAAAAGTTGTCATCATGTCTACTTTACTGGCAGATATTTTTCCCTTAATAGATCCAACATATGAACAAACTTTAGTTTCAATCTGAAAACCTTTTACCACAATTTCTCCACTTGATGTTTTGTATGCAATGTCACACTTGACTGGTATGCACCCATTCCATACTGTGTGCCACCCATATTTTGTCTTTTACACCATCACAGGCCATTTTCAAAATAATGAGGCAGGCGGGACCCCAAATGGGTTCAGCCTAAAATTTTTTCAAACTCAAACAACCAGTCTTGAAAACTATCTAGAACGACTGGCACTTGCAACCGGATCCAATCAGAACAACCGGATACCTTTAAAAATTTTCAATTTTTAATACCTCGCGAGTCGGCAAACTTGAATAAAATGCCCACAATCACGCCATTAAAATACTGAGCAAAACTTGTTACTGGAAGCCAAAAACTGGCCGACATAGACTTTGTAGCATAGAGACTCACCTTGCCAAAGGGATTGCATAAAGATGAATGGGCTGAAGATTTTAAAACTTAAGAACACTCATTTAGAAATTTGCCGGCAAGTCACAAACTAAAAACACTGTCGATTGCCTCAGAAGGAGATGGTTGAAAAATAGTAAACAACGAGCTGAGGGCACACCATTGAAACCGGCAAGAAACTCATATGCAAGGAAAATGACAAAATAACCACCATCTAAAAACATGCATCTGACATCAAGTTATGAAAATTTGAAAGTGGCTACTTGTGAAGTCGATCCTACCAGCACTATCCAATTCACACAAATCACCTCCAGAACTGGTCTCAAAAACTTACCCACTGAAACTTTCACAAATCGAAAACTTGGGCATTGACTCACCTCAATACAATGTATATGAATCCATAATTAGCTCACCCAAAAGATCAAGTTGCCAATTTCAATTAAACGCCAAAGTCAACACATTATAAATATTCAGGATTCAAAACAAAAAAGTATGCATAGACGAGGTTTAGAATTGGCTTTAGAAAGTGGTCAGATGGATTGGCAGAGACTTGAAAATCTTTAGAAAAGTACTCAATATGGATCATCCTTTAATTATGCTTGACCTTGAACCGGGTACAAATGGAAAGACCCCAAAGTATGTCACTTAGAAAACTGAACTATGCACACTCAGTAAAACTTAATAATCTGCAAATGAAATGACCTTGGCAAATAGGTCAAGAGGGCACATGGGGGGCTGAAAATTGGTGTGAAAAATCTCTCCAATGCCTATAGCATAATGCAACAACCGAAACACAATGAATAATCACACTATTCTAGATGCAACATCACGAACAGGGCCTCTGACTAAACTGTGCAACTGATCTTCATTAAAATGTTAGAAACTACAAACAGAATTAGATTTACAAATTACCCAAATAGATTCATCATGTCCTGAAACTCTTCAAAGTGGCACATTTCCATGATTATAATATAGAGGAATATTCAATTATTCATTCCACTCAATCTGGTGCAAGTTGCAAGACTTCACTGTAGGGCATTCAGAAATCTGCACTTTCACATTCTGAGAAGCTTAATTAATTGCAAATAGAATGGTTGGGAAAACCTATCACATGAACTCATATGAATCTGAAAATGGAAATGGAGATTCTCTCTCATGCCTACAACACCTTAGACCCATCCTTATATCATGAAACACTATCAGGTTAGAGATGCAAGCATGCAAAGTAGGCCATTTGCTACAATCAAACAATATGCAGAATGCAGATTTTAGGTGAACACCTATAAACAACTATCTCCAAAACTCATCAAAACTGATAACTGAAATTTTTAACCCACTACATTTACTCCATGATAGGTTTGGCACATGTCCCCTAATTGGCATGTCATGAAAATCATCAAGTCACACTTTTCTTGCACTTCAAGTAGGCATCTTCGAAAACTTTTCAGGGGTACTCACCTTGCCTTAGAGAAAATTTTGAATTGGTCACTACAAATTTGGGAAAAATTTGTAAGTACTAATAGTGGCTCTGTCTGGGGGACGCGTGCCCCTTGTGAGCACATAGAGAATTTAAAATCTCATGGTGAAGTAGACCACTCAAAAAGGACATTAGACTCCTCGCTCTCTTCTCAAAACTAGGGAACCTTTATTGAAAGAAACACACCACACAACTAAAAATAAAGAGACTATACAATATGTACATTATTTACAAATGACCAACAACCACCAAACTGAAATCACCTCTTACCCCTATCAAAAACTTGATTCTCGTTTCCATGGATTAGAGGTACGCTAAAATTACCACTGTCATATGCTTGATTAATCATGCTACAACTTCTTATCAGCGCATCATAGTATAAACCATCAGCATAATCATTATCTCTAAATACTTGGGAATCAAGAAAATAATGCAAATGCTGATCATTGTGTAACACATAATTATTACATTCTTTGCAACCATTAACCACCCGAGAAGAAAAACAATCCAACTCATTCACACAGCCGACATCTGACACATTTTGGACATTAGTTTGCATGAAAGAAGAAACCATAGTCATAATAGAAACTTGCAAACTATCTAAATAAAAACTTGATTGCAAAATATTGGAGACATCTTGCTGTTCAAAACTTTTATCAACCTTCTCCAAATCTAAAAATGTATTATCAACAAATGACTTACCAATCATTTGCAAATTTGAGAAAGAACATTCAGATTTATTATTCTCTTCAAAAGAAAAATCAAGACCGGATTCTTTCATGCTGTGTTCATTGGATTCAAAACTTATCTCCGTGTATGAGTCTTCATACTCATTATATATAACTTCAGCAAAATTTTTACACTCATGTGCATTTTGATCTTGCATATCATTTGACTCAAAAGTAGGAAAGGAAGATTTAGGATATTTTTCAAACTTTGCAACCATCAGCATGTCTTCATTATCAAAATAGATATCAACCAGGTACCGCAAAATGGAGGCTACATTTGGCACATACCTTTGAAAATCAGCAGCCAATACTTCTAAAATTTGTTTGCTACTCAAAGAACATTGGACTTCACCTTCATTGCCTTCAACCTCTCCTTTACTGTTGCAGATATCTTCACCATTGGGAACAAGGATTGAAGTCTCCTGGCTCACATCATTTTGGGAAAAAGAATCATCACAGACACTCTCATCCGCATAATAATTACTCTTGCTGATCACAAGACTCTTCCCTAAACTGAGAATAGAGGTATGTCCTACCATGCTGATAATAAAACAAATCTTCGAATCCAACAGAAACATCTGCAGCTAGATTTTCATCTTCGACATCTTGATATTCATCTACTTCATTATTAGCATCATAGTTAGCATTACAAGCACAAATAGAAACAACATAATCATCAGTAGCTTCTTCATCATTTAAATGAAGAACAACCATTTCTTGTAACCTCTGCTCTTCTTGCAATTGCCAACACACAACATCATTTTCAGCAAGTTTCTTCTTGAGAGCATCAATTTTGATGAGCAGATTTTTGTAATCAGAATTATGGACGGTGGGATGAACAAAGACACTAATGTCTTATATATGATCTTTACCTTTTATTCCACACACATCCAAACCAACTCTTTCATCAAAATGTTCTATGAATGCTGCTCTTAATAGCTCCCAAGAAGGGATTGAACATGATGGAAGGGATAAGAACCAATTCCTTTCATTATGTGAAAGACACTGCACAAGCAGCCTCATGGCAACATCTTCATGCTCAATTTCCATGTCATTAAATAAATCCATAAGATTATCCACATGTTGGCTTGCCAAAACTGATCCATCAACCATAAAACTTGGCCAGCCTTCCCCATCCTCAGTAGAAAACTCATGGGGGGCACCTTCAATGCCATCAAAACAAAAGGGCCTATATTCCTCCATAAGGAACTGCCCACTTACTTTCATCCCTTTACACTAGTGCTGAACACTTGATAGGGAACATTCTTCACTACTGATTTTCATAAAAGCAAGGTACATGAAAATCAAAATACCTAGAAGTACTACGGTTGAAAATTAACTTATTGATTGAGAAGCAGGGCATATCTAGAGCTCTCTTTGTAGCTCCATCATGTTCTTTTCTTTGTAGAGTCACCACTTCCTTGAAGAGGAAAATATTTCACTTGTTTTTTGTATTTCCTTCCAATCAACACCAAAATTTACCAAGACGTATACACTATTTATCAGATCTGGATACATCATATCTTTTATTCTAAATTTGCACTGATCAAATAGAGAACCTCTCAGAGTCACCACTCACAACTTGGTGAGATGATATTTAAAACTTTTTAGATATGACTCTATACTTCAATGGTAACCACTAGATACATAAATAAGCTGGCCAAGAGTCTAGCTATACTCATACCCGCATTATTTAAATCTTGCTTATCAGCTCCCTAGTAGAGTCACCATTTTGTTGGTTCTTTTTACACTGTGATAAAAATGACATCAACCTTCTCACTATTCAATGGATCTTTAAGAGCAGCCACCTCCAAGTATTTAACAAATGATAAAAAGGACCAATTAACAAGGATGCGGATCCATCCTTCTATGCTTCTGGTTCTGCATAACCAAGGCGGGTATACCCTTCAACACATTCAGATATTCAATAAGGTGTAAATTGGCAGAGATCTCACAAAGGCTCAACAAATTTGGGAGATACTAGATTAATGGCTAATCAATCCATTGAACATCGACCATAGACTGGAGCACGAGATTAGTTAAACACCACAAACTACATAAAACACAAGATAATTCAGAGTTTATTCTCAATTTGCAGAACATAGCTGAGACCAATCTGTGATGTATCAATAAGGAATATATTGATTTCTGACCAATGCCTTGTCCATTGGGCAATTCTTCTAGTTTAGGAGTAGCATACAGAAACAAAGTACTGTCATAGACTCAAAGCCATAAATACAATGATATCAGACCATACACTACTTGCAATGAAATCCTTAGGTAGAACAATATGAATTAATGTCATATCCATAGCTTCATTTAATCTGATCCTAGATCAAAACTAGGGACTAATAACACATACACAAATGAATCCATGCAATGAATCAGAAGATTCATAATCCAACTGAACAACACATAGGAGAGACTTGAATCTGAGATAAAATTGTATTAAGTATAATGAATCTTGCTTTTGTAACAATTTGATCTACAACATTTACCACTTCAACAGTACGCAAAAGATCTGGAAACACTTCTATTCTATCTGATAACAAAACTGAAATAATCAGAAAGCTACATCCTAATGGAACCAAGAAATGACTGAAACTCTAGGAGTTAAGCTCAGCTTCAAACCCTTTGTGGGGACCAGGATTTCAGAACCCTTACAATAATGAGAAGATTTTGTATATATCCCTTAGAAAGAAAACCTAAAAGATACTTCTATTATGACACCTGTCTCTTCCTGGAAAGATCAATTCTGCAAAAAGTTCATTTCTCACCAAAACTGACCTTTAGAGACAAAACCACTTACTACTCTTTCCCACTTGTCCAAAACTGATTCTAACCCCCACCATTCAATCCGTCGTTTCGCAACGTTTCCAATGATATATTATACTCATATGTTTGAATAAAAATTCAATCTCCAACATCATTTTCAATCTCCAGCTTCATCAGCAATTGTCAAATTCGAATTTCTAAAGTTTGGACTATTATAACTTGTTAAAACCTCTACACATAGATTTAAAATTTGTGGGTCCCACATGTGGGACATGGCCCCATTAGATTGGTCTTGCAAACCAACTCATCACCACCTCATCAGGCTGACTGCCACATCACTAACCATGCCACGTGTCACTTACTGGTTCTCTCTCGGCTCCAACCAAGCACCAGACTGCAACATTTCACCACCTCATCTAGAGTGCCACATGTCAGTCTGTCGCATGTTCACAAGGGCCAAATTTGGCCCTTGTGATCATGCAACCACCATCGGATGATCACACGTATCTCGAGGTATTTAGCTTGTCCACCTAGCCACTTTGTCAAAATTGAACTTACCTTTCACATGGGCCCGCCTACTTTGTCACCACCAACTGGACACCAAATCATCACCAATCAGATGCCTCAGTTTTTGTGCACATGAGCATGCCTTTATTTCAAGAGTCCATTCTTGGACAACAAGATATTGTACACTTTGGGTTATAAACAACTTACTTTCCCTTGGCGTCACGCATGTGGGACTAATTTCTTTGCATTTATAATCTTTCCCTTTCAAAAATGTGCTACGTAGTGCGTGCCCAGATGGCAGACACTAATCGGGCCCACACAAAGCCTCCCTTCTTTCTTTTTACTTCTATACTAACCACTGGAGTGTTATTTCTTATTCATGTCTTATGTGTTTATAATAGGAAAAATGTGGGACAAAATGCTTAGAATCAAACCATCAAAAATCTCTTCCCCATGACTTGTGCATGCATTGGATTCCATGTGCTGGCTGCTTACATCCTCTTTGCACTTAACGTAGGGCTTATAAAGCACGTGAGCTTCCTTACGTGAGCACCCTGCCTTCAACTTCATGCAAGGCACCAACACTTAGTTTAAGTACTTTACCCTCCAGGAAAGCTCACGCCATTCTCCTACCTTGCGTGAATCACTTCCTTTTATTGCAAACTTTCTACATAGGGCATCCTTTATGCTCACATATGTTTAGAGATTTGGAAACAATATTAAAAGAAAGGCATGTGCATTTTTTGAAGAACTCCCACTCAGAACCTCACGCAAGACTCCTTAATCCACATGGCATAATGGACAATGTGTGCATCAGTCCCTTATTACTATGCATATTAACATGGTGCATCCAACACATCATTAACAATGTGGCTCTCATATTTTGCATTTTTGTTGGCACTTCAATCTACTAGAACGATGGAATTCTCTTGATCTATGCAGACCTCTTTACATCATATGCTGACCTCTTTACATGTTACGCTGGCCTTATTCATACAGTGGCATCCATCATGCACTGGTCCTCTTCATTTCTTTAATACTTTTCGCAAATCCCGCTTCATCTTTTATCAAACACTGGCTATGTCCATTGCTTGCACTAGCATCCATTACATTCAAACATTGGTATCTCATTGATTCACGCTGGTGCTTACATTGCTTATGCTAGCATATACCATTTAAACTTACGCAAGGTATAGTTACGTTGGCTCTTTCTTATCGAATGTTGGCTTTTTTCGATCTTTTGTGCAAATCCTCTTTTCATCCATTTGCATAGGCTATCATTGCAATTGCATGTGATGTGGCAAATCATTTGAAGACTTGCGTAAATCCCCCCTTTCTTCTTTTTTGTCAACAAACTTGGTGGGCAATGCCTAGTCTTCACATTTCATTCCTCCCTTAACCCTTACATGCTCCATGTTGAGAGGTGTACACAGCCCAAACTATTTTGGTGTGTGAGTTTTACAATACTTGCGCAAATTCCATTTGATCCATGTTGGTATGTTTTATTCAAACTTTTGCGTTAAGTTACTGCCAGCCTTCAAACATGTGTCCATCCCTCAAATATCTACACTAGCCTCCATACATTTTCTATGCACTCTGCCAGTATGACACAATGCAATCATCCATATGTTGCGCATAAGGCCTACGCAAGCATAATAAGATTGTGTCAGGTCTTAAAATAATGTATGGAGCCTCCACCCATACTTGTGTGAGCCTCCAACTACTGGCATCTCCTTTTGCTTGATATGCTGGTGTATAAACATTCATGCACTAGCATTTACATTGCTTACAGTGGTCTCCATGTTGCTCTATCATCAATTCCACTCTGATCACTAAAACATGTAGACAATCCCCTTAGGCTCTACCCCTTGGTAGTTCACTTAGATTTGAAAGAAGATCCTTTTCAACAGCCCTTAACAGTTTGTATTGAATTATCTATCACTTGTGTTGATTGCCAAGTTTATACATGACTTCATCCTTTAATGCATGAACTTATTCAGACTGATCTTGTACTTTGTCTTTTGAAATTGTCAAAAGTTGTCATCGTGTCTTCTTTACTGGCAGATATTTTGCCCTTAATAGATCCAACATATGAACAGACTTTAGTTTCAATCTTAAAACCTTTTGCCATGATTTCTCCACTTGATATTTTGTATGCAATGTCATACCTGATTGGTATGAACCCATTCCATACTGTGTGCCACCCACATTTTGTCTTTTATGCCATCATAGGTCATTTCCAAAATAATGAGGCAGGTTGGACCCCAAACGAGTTCGACCTAAAATTTTTTTGAACTCAAACAACTAGTCTTGAAAACTATCTAGAACAATTGGCGCTTGCAACCGGATGCAATCTGAACAAGGGGATACCTTTAAAAGGTTTCAATTTTTAATACCTCGCCAGTCAGCAAACTTGAATAAAATGCCCTCAATCACGCCATTAAAATACTGAGAAAAACTTGTTACTGGAAGCTGAAAACTGGCCGACATAGACTTTGTAGCATAGATACTCACCCTAGCAAAGGGATTTGTCTAAATACGAACGTGCCAGAGTTTTTAAAACTTAAAACACTCATTCAAAAATTTGCCGGCAAGTCACAAACTAAAAACACTACTGACCGCCTTAGAAGGAGATGATTGAAAAATAGCAAACGACAAGCTGAGGGCATGCCATTGAAACTGGCAAGAAACTCATATGCAAGGAAAGTGACAAAATAACCGCCATCTAAAAACATGCATCTAACATCAAGTTACAAAATTTTGAAAGTGGCTACTTGTGAAGTCGATCCTGCTAGCACTATCCAATTCACACAAATCACCTCCAGAATTGGTCTCAAAAACTTACCCACTGAAACTTTCACGAACTGACAACATGGGCACTGACTCGCCTCAATACAATGTATATGAATCCATAATTAGCTCACCCGAAAGATCAAGTGGCGAATTTCAATTAAATGACAGTCAACACATTATAAATATTTAAGATTCAAAACAACAAAATATGCATAAACTGGGTTTAGAATTGGCTTCAGAAAGTGGTCAGATGGATTGGCAGAGACTTGAAAATATTCAGACAAGTACTCTTCCAGGTCTACAATATGGATCATCCTTTAATTATGCTTGACCTTGAACTGGGTACAAATGGCAAGACCCCAAAGTACCTCACTTAGAAAACTAAATTGTGCACACTCAGTAAAACTTAATAATCTACAAATGAAATGGCCTTGGCAAATTGGTCAAGAGGGCACATGGGGGGCTGAAAATTGGCATGAAAACTCTCTCCAATTCCTATAGAATGATGCAACAACTAGCACGCAATGACCAATCATGCTATTCAAGATACAACATCACGAATAGGGCCTCCGACTAAACTATGCAACTGATCTTCATTAAAATGTTAGAAACTGCAAACAGAATCAGAATTACAAATTACCCAAATAGATTCATCATGGCCTGAAACTCTTCATGGTGGTACATTTCCATGATTATAATATAGAGAAATATTCAATTATTCATTCCACTCAATCCAGTGCAAGTTGCAAGACTTCAAAGTAGGGCATTCAAAAATCTTCACTTTCACATTTTGAGAAGCTTAATTAATTGCAAACAGAATGGCTTGGGAAAACCTATCATATGAACTCATATGAATCTGCAAATGGAAATGGAGATTCTCTCTCATGCCTACAACACCTTAGACACATCCTTATATCATGAAACACTATCAGGTTAGAGATGCAAGCATGCAAAATAGGCCATTTGCTACAATCAGGCAATATGCAGAATGCAAATTTAAGGTGAACACCTATAAACAACTATCTCCAAAACTCATCAGAATTGATAACTGAAAGTTATAACCCACTAAATTTACTCCATGATAGGTTTGGCACATGTCCCCTAATTGGCATGTCATGAAAATCATTTAGGTCACACTTTTCTTGCACTTCAAGTAGGCATCTTCGAAAAATTTTCAGGGGTACTCACCTTGCCTTAGAGAAAATTTTGAATTGGTCACTCCAAATTTGGGCCAAATTTGCAAGTACTAATAGGGTGATTTGCACAATAAAAATCCATGGGTTAGGGGTTAGAATGGAATAGACGTGTTTTAGGTTTGCATCAGGATGAGGGGTTGTTTGTGAGGAGAGGATGGATGATGGAGATAGGTACATAAGTGATGATTTAGGTCAATGAGTATATGAGATAGGGTTTTGGATGGTTATGGATTTTTAGGATGATTTGGTTGGATGCATGATGGGATTTTAGCTAGGGATTGATAGGGGATTTTTCTTGAAGCTTGAGCATGGGGTATTCTGGGATGGAATACCACCATGTAGTTTGAGCACTTAGTTTGATATAAAAAGATAAGGGACCTTCCAAGGTTACTATGAACTCAAGGCATTATCACTAGCATTGCATAGGACTGACACAAAAAGACACGCAAGGGTTTCCCCAACATTACACACGGACCCAAGTAGAACCATGGTGGAAAAGATGCCACAGAACCCACAATAAATGACACTTCACAACTGCATCATGGAGCCCCAGGGGATTATATGATGAAAAGGTCACATTCGAATGACTCACATATAGAAAAAAAAAAGATCGAGAGACCCTGCCCCAGATTTCCCTCATTCGTAGCACACCATGATATAAAGGATCGTGGTGATCTTGAAGAGAGGAACAATAAGAAGCCATACAAGAATAAGAAAGAACCAAAGAATCAATTAAAAAATCAAAGTGATAAATCCAAAAGACATCCTTTTCCAAAAGAGATTGACTGATTGAGAGATGGTGGGATTAGGTCAACCATGAGGAAAGATGCATCCTACAAGGCCCTCTTTGTTGGGATCGACTGTAAATTGGGTCTTAATGGTGAAAGAGAACTTTGGGATAATTGTAATGACTAAGAATTTTTGCTGAGGTACTTGATGAGAAACATGACTTGGAAGGATAGTGCAAGTGACCATACTTCTGCAAGACAAATGAAGGTATGTACAAAGATACCCGACAACATCGTACAAGCAAGAGACATGACACTATATACAATAGATTTTTTACAAATCTTAGGAATAACGATAGGTCATTACATGAAAATTATGTATACAACTCAGGATTTGGGGAAAAAGGACATGCCTCAGTATGTACAAGAAGCCTAGGATACTAGATAGTAATTCAATCTTTTCTCTGTGATGATAGGAACACCTTGGGAATATGGTTTTGTAGAAGAAACTTAGGTGGGGAGATGATGGGTGGAGGTGTGCTTGGTGGGGGGATGGGAGTTTGATAGATAATAGAACAGTCCACTATGTATGGTTCCTATTTCCAAGTTTTCACCAACATACTTGTCCAAGGCGCTTGATTGCTAAGTTTTCACCATTGGACGATTATTTCTCTTTACTTTTTTCCCTTTTTTTTATTTTTAAAATTTTTTTTTGCATTTTTCAATTGTTTTTTATATTATCAAGGTGCATGTTTACCAGGTTTTCACCAAGACAATAATTGTTTTAGGACATTTTGCAATTTTTATGGATTTTTCAGATACACAGGGGATGGTTCAAGTATAGAACCACTTCAGATGGATGATATTGATGGGATCATTCAGGGGCTCCCCTTCAAGTGTAGACAACTAATTTTCTCTTGAGCCAAAACATGTTGTGACAACATAAGGACCTAGCCAAGTAGATTCAAACTTGCCTTTCTTTTATCGACCCACTTGTACTTTCTGGTTCTTTTTCAAGACCATATCGCCCACTTGGAACTATCTTGGATGAACATTTTTTTTGTAGCTTCTTTTAAGCCAATTTTTGTATACAACTAGATGATAATAAGCTTGTTGCCTCTTTTCATCTAATAGGTCCAGATGGGTGAGGTGTGCAACACAATATTCTTGATGAGTAGTATGATTTTTTATAGACACGCATAATGAAGGTAGCTCAACCTCAATTGGTAAGAAAACCTCTACACCATATACTAGGGAGTATGGGGTGGTGCCTATGGGAGTGCGATATGCCTAGAGGGAAGGATTGATTTGGAGGTGTCAATGACAACCAAAATTATTAACATCCTTTTTGAGGATTCTGAGGATGGTTTTATTGGTTGCCGCAGCTTGGTTGTTTCCTTGAGGGAAGTATGGGCTGGATAAATGGTGATGGATGTGGAATCTGGCACATAGATCTTCCATATGTTTATTTTCAAAAGGTGCATCATGATCTATAAAAATGGTGGAAGGGATGTTGTAGAAGCATATGATGTGGTAAAGGAGGAACTTGGATATCTGAATGCCAGTGGTGAGGGTGAGAGAAATCATTTCAACCTATTTGATGAAGTATTCTATGGTGGTTATGATTTACTTATGTCTGTCTGAGCAAAGGGAAGTGATCTTACCAATTAGGTCGAAGCCCCAACATGAAAAAGGCCATGGTGGTGCAATGGGCTGCAAGTATTGTGCTGGAGCATGGATAAGATTAGCATGTTGTTGACATGGCAGGTATTTTTTTACAAACTCACATGCATCATGTTCCATTGTTGGCCAATAGTTCCTGATTCTAAGAATCTCCTTTTCTAGGACCATGCTTCTTATGTGGGCACCGTAGATTCTAGTGTGAACCTCTTGTAAAGATAGGATGGCCTCATTTGAATCTAAACACTGAGAGAGGATGTTATGATATCTATGATGATATAGGGTGTTAGCTACGAGAGTGTAGCGGCAAGCTCTACAAATAAGGTTTTGGCATTAGGTGTTTGTGAGGTGAGGGGTATGTACACCATTTCAAAATTGACATTCTCGTAAGTGGGTGTATGTAGCTACTCGACTAAGAATTTGTACTACATTTAATCTCAAGGGATTTATAGTAAAGACCCAATGGTCAATAATCAAGTTGGTGCTAGCTATTCAAATGAAGATCACATCCAAAGGTTCACTGAGGGGGGTGAATGTGCACTTCTGATTATTTTGGATGTGTGGCTTATTATGAACTTGGATAATTGATATTGCATTGGCTTGATTGGCTTGGGTTTGGAAAGGCGGTCGGGGTTGTTGGTAGGCAAGTGCTTGTTGCTGACATATACGTGCAGGTGGACTAGGACCAACTACAAAAACCTAAATGTGTTTGGTGTCAGTGGCCCCGTCTGTGATGACGTTCTTATTTTTATTCCATTATTGATGTCAGTCATTATTGGGGTTATCTAGTGAGATTTCCTTATAATTCCTAATGGTACCATCATCCAAGAGGCCCCTTTCATTATCCATCCCTTTTCCCTTAATATCTTGATAGGTCTACATGCAATTCATACACATGAAATGGGATAATTTTGAGTGCAGATTGTCAATGAAGATTTTGGTGGGATGTTTCTCTGGTGGTTGGTATAAAAACCTCATGGTGAGGTTTTTCCATCTTTGCAGATAGTCATCCAGGCTCTCACCTCCCTTTTTTTTTTAATTGCATAGGTCCAAAAGAGATAGCTCGTTCTTGACATTGTGTGCATATTGAACAAATTTTTTTTTAGAAAGTTCCACAAATGTTGTTATTGACCTGTATGATATCTTATAGAACCACTCGATAGCGGTTCCTTCCAAGCTTTTGGGAAAGAGGCACATGAGAAAATTTTCATTGTACATAACCTCTTGGAAAGCCATGTAGAATTCCTTAACATAACTAACTGGTTCTCTCTTCCCCCTATACTTGTCAAATTTAGGTGTCTAGAAATGCTTGGGGAATGGAACACTGTAATAGATCTATCAAAAGGATAGGGACAAACTTCCTCAAATTTGAAGGTTTTTCTTTCTATCCTGAGACAGATCTCCTTGAGAGCATTCTTAATTTCTTCTCATTTTGAATTAGCAAGCATTCGAGTGGGTACTCCCATTGGGAAGGGATCTGATAGTGCAGGTGAATATGGATGGCTCTTGGAGGGATATAGCAGGATTTGAAAGGGAGATTTACCTACTAAGTAGGCAGCTTGGAAGTGGTTCTATGGTGGTGGTTGGCTAATATATTATTGCTGAGGTGTGGAGGTGTATTTTTGTGCATGGTATGACATTACTTTATGTTGTTGGGGAATGTGGGGATGTTGCTGGTGTGTAGGTAAGTACTACTGTTATGTATGAGGTTGGTGGAATAGTGTGGATTTCTAATGGGATTGGCTTTGTGCTTGGCCAATATAGGTAGGGTACATTCCTACATTGATGAGTGGTGGAATAGGTCCTTGGATGCTAGTGATGGAAGGTGGTTGTGCGAGATAGCTAGCGAAATGAGAGGAACTTTGTATTTTTGGTGGTGATATGGTTTGAGATATGGCTACTGGCATGGATAAATAGTTGGTGAATGTTGGGAGAGATGTAGTTTAAGGAGGTTGCGATGGGGGTTGTGTTGTGAATGAAAAAACTATTTGTGGGTTTGTAGGGTTGGAGGATTGTATTTATATCCCCAGGGCAATCATTTGTGCTTGAGTAAGGCCACAAGAAGAACCTATCCTTGTAGTGGGTTAGGAAATGGAGATGGTTGGAAATGTGAGAGTCATGGTGGGATTTTTTGATGTGGATGGTTGGTTTTGAGATCCCATAAATGGAATTCCTTTCATGAAATTAGGTTGTTGGGCTTGTGTGTTGGCAATGAAAATATAGAGGGACACTTGTGTAGAGGCAAGATAAGTGATAGGCATAATGAATGCTTGAGTGATGACTTAATGAGTGGTGGAAGGAGGTAACTTTGTTTCCCCATGGGAGAGTGATGTCGACGTGGAGTCTTGGCTCATGAAAAGTGGGGTTACTATTTGCATGGATCATTGTGTAGGAGGTGGTGCTTGTGTGAAGTTTTGTGCCTGAGTGGTAGCATGAGATGTTGTGGGTGGAGGTGGTGGTCCCATGATAGAAAAAGGAGTAGATTGTGTCATTGTGTGCACTATAGGAAAAGTGGCACTAGATTGCAAGAGATGGGGGATGGGAGAGGCCACTTAAGTTACTTGGTGGCTAGGATCAAGAATTTTTTGCACAATGGTGTGGAAGGAACTAGAAGGGTTAATGAGATTGAAGAGCTCAAGTTCTGGTAGAATGGGAGTACCCTCCTACGTTTAATTATCCAAGATGGCAAGATGATTCTGGACTATGATTGCACTGACCATTTGGGCATCACCAAGATGACTCATAAATTCTTCCATGGAACCCATGGTGGGTGTTTGAGTTGGATGCACCCATATATTCTTGACTTGAGGTGGCCAGGGATTGTATTTTACCATGGTGATGTTAGGATTGTTGGGATCAGATGAACTAGTGATGAGATTTGGGTCCATATTCTTTCTTTTCTTTGATCATGTCTCAACAGGCATGAAATGAAAGTCCTAAGAATGGGAAAAATGAAGGTGCAACAAATAAATGAGTGCAATGTGGTTCTAGTATATGGATAAATGCAAGACCTAGGCTAAGCGAGGATGTCTAGACGATGGTTGTTGATGTCCTAAAAGACCTAAAGATTACTAAGTGTCAACATGAGTTACTTTTCCTATTGTTGGATCAAGATGGTGGGATTGTCAACCTTAGATAGACTTTTGATCTTTGAAAGACAAAATCCTTGTCAATGTAATCCAATCTTTTGATCAAGATGATGAGGCCCACAAAGATAAGTACTAGCTACCCTATACAACACTAAGTCGAAAGGGGTGGGGCTATAAGATGATTTTTGATAAGGATTTTAAGAAGCTCAAGAGGGATGTGACACTAAGTGGATGGTTGGATGATTTGGGTTTTGGATTCTTGGATTTATTTGGATAAGGATGACTTTGGGTTGATGAGTTTTCATTTGAGGACTTTATTCTCTCGACACACATGGGTTTTTGGTAACTTTTCTTTCTTATGCTTTGTTGAATCAGTCATAAGTCCAAATTTTCTAATCTCAGGAAGTGATGATGAACACAAAAGTTTCGAATCTTTCCAAGCTAGGTAGTAACTATGGTAAGAGTACCTTGACTCGATTTTGAGAAATGTTCTTGGATTCTTTGGAAATGATAGGCAAGAAATCCCACAAGAGACAAGGCAATCTTGTGGGGACAAAACACAATAAGATTGATCCCTTTGGAAAAAGGACTTGTGACCCCATTTGTATATATTTGAACAAATATTTTCACAAGGTCTATAACATCAAAGAAATTCACAAGAACTTTCTACCTTAAAGGATTGGTTTACCTTGATAACCTTTGCTCACAAACTTAGGCACACACCCAAGAGCTAATTAGAATATGGTCATTACTGACCACACAATGGATCAACAATGTTACATTAGGTGACTCCAAACACTCAAGGATGATACAATATAGTGAGTGTCTTGGGGAGGTTACTATTCTCCTTACACAAAGATTATCAAGCCTTCAGGAGTAGATCAAGTGGCTCTCTGAATTAATGGCTTCTAGTAGGATCTAAGGCATCCTCCCAATCAGTTTGTATGCATGTGACTCACTTAAGAGCCTAGTTGATCATGTCAAAATCATAGGGATATTCACCTACCTTGGACCACCATCAACATGCATCTCTCGAGCTTGAGAGAATAAGGTGAGAGTTTTCTCAACACCTTGTTTATATACCGATCAGAGAATTATTGTTTTGAGGTCATTCTCTAAAGAGGAAGCCCTTCTCTCTAGATAGGCCTTGCTAGAAGTAAAAGCAATTGAGCTTGATCTTTCTGTTCACCCAAGTTCCACGATAGCAAGAGGAGAGGATACAAATACAAGCTAATTATTTTCACGTCACTTACTTTAACAAGGTTTGCAAAAATTAAGTGAGCTCCAAGGAAGTGTTGAGAAACACTCCTTCAAACACACCAAGCAATCTTCATTCCAAATTGAACCTAAGTTAGACTAAGTGTTTATTATCCTAGAACTTCAAACACTTGTTTTTTTTAGCAATGTAAGGTTCTTTTGAAAATAAAGTACTTGGAAGATAAATTTTGCAAATGTGTTACTCCTTTTAAGTACTCAAGATTTATTTTGCAATCTCCTAAAATTGGTCAAGATCAAATCATGTGAGAAACTAAGGCAAAATAAAAGAATTAATTTCAATCAAGCCAAAATCCAATATTAATTGAAATTAAATCAAAAGAATCAAATAAATCAAGGAAATCAATTGATTATGTAATTAATCTAATTAATTGTATAGCTCAGTTAAAATCAAATTCAACCCATTCAAGAGGTACACATGGCTAAAGAAATTAATTAATTTCTATTTTCCCTCATCCACCACATGGGAGGAAATTACCTCAACCAATAGGAATTGAGGATTGGACTCACATGGATTAAGCCAAAATTGAATCTCAATCACTCATAAGGTGAGAGCATCTTGACCACCCATTTTGTCTCATTGTCCCAAGCTTTGAGGACAAAATATTTAAAGTGTCCCTATATTTGAAATAATGATTAAATCAACTCCACCCCTAATGCTTGCAAAAATATATAAAAGCAAGGCTAAAACCAGGACAAATGGATCCACACATTTGAGAATTGCATCCAAGTTATTGAGAATTTAAGCTAGAAAGACATGTTTAGGCATAATTGAGCATCGTTTCATTGAAATAGGCTTAATTTTTTTAATCTTTTATCATTTTATCATCTTAGGACCGTCACTAATGGAAGCTTGATGAGAGCTTTGCACTAGCATTCTTAATTAGAGATCCATACAGTGCTTATTGACTTTATTTGCATTAAATAGCTCACTGATTGTGGTTTATTTTGTTCAATTATTGTCAAAATAGCCCTATGAAGGTACTTTCCTAGTACAAAAATGGTACCCACTGTGGGGCATTAGGCCTCATTTATCTAATTTTTAGAAAATTTGATAAAATTTTAAGATTTTATGCTTAATGTCTTTGTTTTGCAGGTGAAGCAATGCATTTAAGCATTTTAGCAGCACATTTGAGCAGAGAAACAATGCATCTAAGGCCTGAAACTACACATCCAAAGTAAATTTTGGCGCATTTACACAAAAAAATAATGCATTCAATATTTTTTTTGTCTTTTGTCTATTATTCTTTCAGCGCTTTTGCCCTAACCCCACAACACATCCAACTCATCCTAAAACACTTTTAATGTTTTCTTTATGCACATTTAATTGTTAAAATAATGCATTTAATTTCTATAATAGCACTTTTGAATTTTCCTGTAGCGCTTTTAAGCTTTTAAATAGCGCATTTAAGTATTTTTGCAGTGCTTTTGACTATTTTTCAAATTTGTTAAATCTGATAGTCAAAAATGTTTTCTCTATAGTTTTCTGATGGTGGGGCATAAAAGAGTAAAAAAACCAGAGAGTTGAAATAACACAGAGGACAAAGACATTGTGAAAAGGCTAAAAGAAGAGAAAATGATCCATATCAACAACTTTTTGGAGGATTCCAAGTAGGAAGGTAAGGATTACGAATGATACTTGTAAATAATTGAGTCATACAAATCAAATTTTATATCCTTAAATTGGATTTTCATGCCTTGATGAGTTTTGTTTAAATTGGAAAAATAGGCTTAGAATTCAGTTTTTCTTGAATTTCTTCACTTTTCTTGGTTGTGTTGGACTAACGATTTCAAAGGGGATGAAAAGGAGCTGGAACAATCATCACTAGGTGAGTTAATTATTGAAAAATTAACTCAAAAATTCCCCTAGCCTTTTCTAGCTTTGAAATGAGGTAAGCCTTCGTCCTTTTTGAATTTTTTCTTAAATTGTGGCATTTTCACTTTGAATCTAGTAATTACAAGCCTATTATTGTTTGAGGAATTTAGTAGTAGGCCTATGCTCTTCACTTTTCAAGTGAATCAAAATTCAAAACCTACTAGGTTTCTTGATTAAAAGAAAGGATAGTAAATAAACAAGAACTAAGTTCAAAGCCTATTGTTTGTGGAGGAGAGTAGAAATACTCAATTCTCATTAGACTAGAAGGCTTGGTAAATTAAACATTGTTAATTGTGCTTGGAAGTGAAGAATAGTAGGGATGTGCTCTTCACATTTTGGTGAATCAAACTCCTAAACCTATCTTTTCACTTCACTTATTTATTTTCAAATGAATATGCTAGAACTTTAGTGGGCTCGCCTCTCAAGAATTTGCCTTAACGAGGCTGGTGAGAGGGACAGCCCAAAGTGGGATACAATTTCCTTTTCCAAAATAATCCAACCAAATATAAAATAAAATGCATTCATCCTTAATGGGGTGAGTGACAAAAGGATATCAAGTATCAAACTTCCTCAAGTAGTCCTTTGGGATTGCGCAAAACTCTGATATACTAGTGGTAGGAAGCCCCTAATTATTGTGGGATGAAACTTGATATTCCTTTGAATGAAATCATTACTATTACCTTGTTAACTTAGAAAGACTACCTATTTAAAGCCATGTTTATGAACCAATTTGACTATAGGTAGATTGCTTGAAGTTACTTATTGTGCAAAAAATTGTGATAATGTTCAATACATTTTAAACATTTTGTGTTTAGAGGGTTAAAAAGACAAGTGTACTTGTGGTTTCTTCATTTGAAGATACATATAAAAAGTGAGAAACATCCATTGAAAATCATCTTACACTTTTAAATATCCTCTCAAAAGAATAATCACCAAAATAGGGGAAAATCAATTTGAATCAAATCTTTGTTGATGCCAATTTTTACAAGATCACATAAATTGAAAATATACTTACAAGAAGATGACACTTGCACAACACAAGAGGTCCCTAAATTTGTATTTTGAACTCCTTTTTATCAAAACTCAAGAGCAAGAAGATAGTCTCCCTAACCTATTTGAAGAAAGAGTCAATCTAATGACTAGAAACAACAAATGTTATGACTATGTTCATGGGGGAAACAATGAAGATCATGGACCAACTAACCAAGGAAACCAAGGGACAAAGGAAACAACCAAAGATAAAGCCAATAGGGCTGCCCAAGATCCTGAATTCCTTGAGATAATGGAAAAACTTTTAGAAAGAAATAAGGAAAGATACTTCCTTAACCTATCCCAATCAGGGGTCAAACTTTCTCATGATTACAACACTACAACATTAAAAAAGATAAGGAAGAGGATAATCCATTAGGTGTGATGAATAAACAAATTAAAATGTTTCACAAACAAATTGACACCATGAAGAAAGTGGCTGAACCAAAACCCTTTTTCCATTGAGGCTTTATGCCCATTTCCATTTGATCAAAATTTGGTTATGTTACCTTTCCCACCCAACGTGGTCTTTCCTAGATACAAAAAATATATGGGTAAATCAAACCCACAAGACCACCTAAGAGAATTTTGTGCTTTGAGTATAGAATTCATGCACGATACCACTTATTTAATGAGACTATTTCCAAAAATCCTAGGAGGCCAAGCCATGGAGTGGTTTTCAAAGTTACCACAAGGAATAAAAAATTTCAAAGAGCTAGGCTCCAAATTTGTGACTCGCTATTCTTATAATATAGAGCACAAAATCACCATGCTTAACCTATGCACCACAAAATAAAATGATGGTGAACCTTTTATAGGTTTTCTCCAAAGATGGAGAACGGTTTTTGCGTGATACCCTAGAAGTATACCTAAAAAGGAAAAGATGGAGATTTTCATGAACAACCTAAACATGGAAATGAACTATAGACTCCAACTTCAATGTCCCCCCACATTTGAAAAGATCATTGAAATGGGGTAAAAATTGAAGAAGTGTTGGTAAAAAGAGGAGAGATTAAACTATTTAAAGAAAACAAAGATTATACCAACACTAATAATAACAATAACTTAAATAATTATAACAATAATAAGGGAGCCAACAACAATAATGATAAACCGAGGTTATGGTTTAAAAACACAAATAAGAACCTTGTAAATGATAGGGTTGTAGAAGTACACAACCTTAAGGCTACCCCTTTTAACTTATCAAGTGGGTCAAAACAAATACATAATGTCATTCAAATGACCAAGGCTCCTTTCAACAACAAAAACAATAATTCTTTCAACAACTCAAATGTAAACAAACCTAAGCCTTTCTTTCCTTTGTTTCAAAGAAGAAAATTCACATTCTTAGGTGAACCCTTGGAAAATTATTTGAGAACACTTGTGGCTAATAAAATCATTTTTTTACCCGAATAAAGCCATATGAACCTCAAGTTAAACCCACATGGTGGAATGATGCATACCATTATGAGTATCATTGAAACAAGGGACATAAAACCAAAAAATGCATGAAACTTAAGCATTCAGTCCAAGACCTAATAGACAATGGTACCATAAAGGTTGAAGGACCTCAAAACAATGAAGACCACATGGCTTATAAGAACCCTTTCTTGAATCATGAAAAGGGAGAAACATCAAATGCCAACCAAAATAACAAGAGGGGTAATGAAAAAGTAAACTTTTCTCATACCTATGATAACACCATAAACTCTTTAAGTGGTTGCAAAAATACAATAAATGTAATAGTGGTAAAGGAAAAAAAAAGGAAGAAGCATCTAATGTCATGACTAGGGGGTAAGCATCTAAAATTACCTTATCAAGAGGTGCCCCTAGAATCATTCTACCTAATCAAACATCTCCTTCATCAAAATAATACAACTTGGTAGATCAACTCCAAAGAACTCCCACACAAATTTATATTTTGGAGTTGCTCAAACTTTCACGTACTCATAAAGAAATCTTGTAGAAAGCCCTTGTTGAAACCAATGTGCCTTTGAATTTGGATGTGGAAAAATTTCAAAATATGGTAGGACACCTAGTTGCACCTAATTGTTTATCTTTTTCTGAGAAAGATGATATGTCCTTAAATCATCCCCAAAACTTTCCATTACATATCAATGTCTTGATCCATAAGCATAGGGTTAAAAGAGTCCTCGTTGATGGAGGAGCTAGTCTAAACATGTGCACTTTGAACCTTGTCAAAGCCTTATGGTATTTGGGGAAGCTATAGACCCTAAGAGAACAATAACCATAAAATCTTATGATTGTGAAGAGAGATCCTCCCAAGGAATAATAGTACTCCCTATCTGAGTAGGTCATATGCAAAAGGTGACTATTTTTAAAGTGCTAGATTTGAAACTGACCTATAACATCATATTAGGAATGCCATGGATACATAAAATGCAAGCGGTACCCTCAACGTACCATCAATGCTTCAAATTTCTATATATGGGACAAGAAGTCATGGTGAGTGGAGACCTAAATCCATTCCAATATTGTAATAATATTAAACCCATAAATGATTCATTGGTCCCTCATAATGCATAAGGCTCTACATCGACAAAGATAGAACAAGGAAAAAGTTAAAAGGACCTTCCATCCTTAAAAGGAAAAGAAAAGATAGAGAAAGAAGACATTTTTTTTGAAAACCATCAAATTCCCACTAACTTAGCTACATTGACTAAGGGAAAAGAGAAAGTTAGTGATGAAAGTGCTAAAGAAGAAGAAGAAAATAAAGAAAAATTTACCCAAATTCATACCAATGAGGCTCATTACAAAAAAAATGAATACCATGATGAAGAAATTCGAAAAACAATAGAAAATAAAACATAATGGTGTGGGAGAATATTATTTATCTATGATGGATCTACCATTATCTCCAAAGTCCCATGGAAAACCCTCTAGCTTAAATCCACCTCAAAAATACAATGACCATTTTGTAAGGGCTAGTACTTCATCCATGGATGAAGAGGAAAATGAAATTTTGAAGTGGATATATAAATATGATGAGTCAAGTGCTCATGAAAAAATAATCCAAAACATTAGCATACCTACTCATCAATATGGCAAAGGTTTTCAAATTATGCAAAAGATGAGTTACAAAGAATAAGGACCTTTGGGTAGAAGAAATGAAGGGTTGATTGAGCCAATAGAAATGTCTTGGAGAGATATAAAGGAGAAATAAAGATTGGGGTATCTTGAAAAAGGATATACTCAAGAGAGACACCCCATATTCTATGACCAAATTTTGCAATTAGATTCACAAAGTGATGAAGATTCGAACCAACAGGAGTGGGATTCATTATCAAGTGAATATTTACAAGATAAAGAAGTGGATGTAGTCCACACTTATGCTCCTAATAAAGGAAAATAGAAAGAGATAACTTCAAGATCAAGTCCTAACCAAGCTTTGAGTTCTAATCAAGAGGCTCAAGAAAATGTACCAAATCAAGAAGTTGAAGACACTCAATGGGTAGGAGAACCCTGTGTACCATCATGGACACCTATAAGAGAAGGATCTAGCAATAGGTTCAATCCATGAGATTTTTACACACAAGAAACCCAAGAGGATTCGAGTGAGGAGGATTTTGAATCGAGTTCTCTAGAACACTTAGAAGAAGCACATGTTATTGACTTAAGCGATGCAATGTACGAACCTTGTAACAAATTCATGTCCCTAAGTCCAGTAACCCAAACCAAAGAAATGATTCTTTAAACCTTGTATATCTGAAACTTATTGAATGAGATTCCCTAGAACTAACTACCCTTCCCACATTCCTAAATGATAAATCGGTGACCCAATACCTACATGCAGTTGAACCTTCTTCTACTGACAAATATCAAAAAGAAATGATGAAGGAAAGTATCCAATCTCTCAGTTCAGAAATAAGAGGAAAAAATGAAAAAAATAAAAATTGAAAGAGTCTAATGGTGAAAACCACAAGGTGGTAGTATTATACCAAAAAGAGAAAAAATAAAGAATGTTTCTGAAGGTGAAAACCCAATTGTGGGACCTAAGGAAGAGAGATTAGATACCTTACCCGAACACTATGAGGAAAGGTCACCTATTCTAATAGAACCAACATAAAATATCAACATTGGAACTGAATCAGAGCCAAAGGTCATACATCTAGAAACATCCTTATCAAGAGAAGAAAAAAAGGAATTCATAAAATTCTTCAAAGAAAGGAAAATAAATTTTGCATGGTCTTATGATGATATGTTGGGACTAGATCCAAATTTGATCACGCATCACTTAAATATCAAAGGAGTAAAACCCATCAAGAATAAGTTGAGAAAGATACACCCACGCATAGCACTTCTTGTCAAAGTAGAATTATAAAAGTTATGTTCATAAGAGAAATCAACTATGTCGAGTGGATATCAAATATTGTGCCTATTTCAAAAGTAGAGAAGTCCATTAGAATTTGCATGGACTTCTGAGATCTCAACCTCGCATGTTCGAAGGATGACTTTCCTTTACCAAGTATAGATTCTATAATGGATTTGATAGTGGGTCACTCAATGTTGTCTCTCATGGATAGATTTAGAGGATATAAATAGACCAAAATTTTACCTGAAGACCAAGATAAAAAACCTTTTACATGTGCATGGGGGACATTTTGCTAGAATTTTATTCCCTTTGGTCTTAAAAATGCAAGAGCAACCTATCAATGATTCATGGCTACCATATTCCACGATATGATGCATAAATTTCTAGAAGATTATGTAGATGAAATACTTGAAAAATCCCACTCAAGGGATGGACATCTACCTATCTTAGAAAAAATATTTACAAGGTTAGAGCAGTTCAGAGTAAGACTCATTCTAAAGAAATGTGCCTTTGGGGTACAATTAGGAAAGCTACTAGGATACATAGTATCGGCTAAAGGAATAGAGGTAGACCCCATGAAAGTTAAAGAAATAATGGAAATGGGGGCACCTAGAAATATAAGACAAATGAGATCACTCCAAGGGAGAATTCAATCAATCAGAAGGTTTGTATCACAATTAGCAGAAAAGTGCCATTCTTTTACTCAGCTCCTCAATACAGACACATTATTTAGATGAGATGATAAGTGTGAAGAAGATTTCACATTACTCAAAAAGTACCTAATGAAACCACCCACTTTGATGCCACCCATAAGAGGAAAGCCCTTGATTTTGTACATTTCAGTGACAGAACATTCTTTAGGGGCATTCTTGGTTCAAGAAGATGAAACTGGAAAAGAAAAGGCCATTTACTACTATATCATATTAAAATGGAAGCACTTCCATGTTAACAACATTTAGCCCTCTGAGTAAGTGGTTTAGGGTCATGATTGGAATCTTTGCATTCTCCCTTGTCTTCCACTTCTTCTCTGCACTTGATTTCTTCATTCTAGGTGAAATTAGGGTTAAGGTCTTAAGGACTTTCCTAATTTTCTCTCTTCCATGGATCTATTTTCTAGGTAGGGTTCAAAAATGAGACCTCCAAATCCTTCATCATATCATTTCAGGGATTTTTTATCTATTCCTGACACTGGGTTCTGCTCAAATATCAAATTCTGCATTTCTAGCACCCCTGGAACTCCTGTTGCAGAATCTGGCAAAGTTAGGGTTTGAGGTCAAAGTCAACCTCAACCCTAACCAGTTCAAGGTCAACCTAAACCCTGACTAGGTTAGGGTTGACCTTGACCTTGACCTCTTCTAGCTAGATTTTCAAAGTTTCATTTGTCAGTAATTTATCTTTTAGGATAGTTATTTCCCGCTTCCGGGTCGGCTGTTACGGGTTTTGAAATGGTAAATCCTTTAATGGTATTTAATCAAGGTATATTTTCTAAAGGTGAGGACCTAATTGGGATTTAATTTTCCAAGGTGGCCTGTCTAGAGGAGTGTGTCGTAGATCACTATAAAAGGAGACCTTCCTCTCTCATTTTCACATAAAGTTTTCTCATCTCATCCAAGCAATCAAGCTCCCAAGCTCTCAAGGTGATCAAGAAAGCATTCATTCAAGTATTCAAGTCTTCTTCTTCATCCAAGTTCTCCATTGAAGATCAAGGATTCAATCATTCAAGCTATTGAAGGGATTTGGCTCAAGCATTCAAGATCTATCATTCAAACCCTAGATCTAGCCACCATGGTGGTGTGATCTTCCTTCAAGATCCTTTGTTCATCTTCAAGATCCATATCATTGTTTCCTCAAGGTGGATATCAAGCATACAATCATGGAGGTTTGATGTTATGTTCAAGCTTTCATATCAATATATTTGATTACATTCCAAATACATTAGCATAACTATTAAATTGCATACCTTCATTGTTAGATTCATTTCTACTACTTGCTAGCATTCTCCTATTTCAATTTCAATATTAAGGTTGATTCCAAACCGGGGTTTGACCAAGGCAAACCCCCCCAAATCAACAACAAAACCATTTTTCTTGTAGGTACAAGTGTGGAATCTTGGATCTGAGAGTGAATTTGGATAACCTTTTTGGCAATCTTTCAGGATCTGCGAACAGAATCAGAATTGGACTTCAAATAAATAATGTGGTCTTTGACCTTTTAAAAAGTCAAAGTCAACCTGTGTGAATTTGGAGGAAAGATTTTTGGGTTTTGTCCACCTCGACATTTCCAGTCTAGACCAAGTGATGAAATCTTTAGAAAGTTCATACAGAAGCCATAATTCAGCATTTTCCAGATCTGCCCTAATTTAAGGTTAGTATTTGCACTTCCATTATTTCAAATTTCAAGCTTGATCCAACTATAGGGAAGTATAGGATTTATTATTTCTTTCATATTCTTCATAGATTGATTCGATTGTGTATTAACCTCTTGGTTGATCAAATTGGATCTCTCCTTTGGGAATTTGGATTTAGGAGTGAATCTTACATTTTCCCCACACACATACACAAATAGTGGTGATTCCAAATTACCACTTTTCAACTACATAAGAAGAACCTTGGTAAAATATGATTTGAATTACACTTTCATAGAAAGAGAATGTTTCACAGTATTTTTTACTTCCCAAAAGCCACGACATTATATGTTATCTCATAAGATCAAACTCATAGAAAAAATTGATCCACTAAAGTTCCCTCTAAGCAAAACAAATGTAATAGGAAAATTGGTAAATGGGTCATGGTGTTGAGAAAATTTGATATAGATTATGTGGATAGAAAGGAAATCAAAGGCCAAGTCATAGAAGATCAATTGGCGGAGGCACTGCTACAAGATGAACATCCTATTCAGGTATAATTTCTAGATTCAGAGATAATCAATGTTGAAGCAAAAACATGGAAATTATACTTTGATGGCTCTTATACTCAACATGGCTTGGGAGCGGGACTAGTATTGATTACTCCCCAAGGATTGACAATCCCTGAATCATATAAGTTTCTATTTCCATGTACAAATAATATAGTTAAATATGAGGCATTGGTCATTGGCAAAAAATTGGCCTTAGAATGGAAGGTGACAAAATTGAAAATATATGGGAATTCTCAATTAGTCATTAATTAGATAAATGATGAGTATCAAACTAAAGATGACAAGTTGATACCTTACAAAAATATGATATAATATTTCAAGAATTATTTCACCTTGATCACATTTGAGAAAGTGCCGAGAGACAAGAACAAAGCAACAGATGCCATGGCTACATTGGCTTCACTCATCCAAATATTGGACCAAAGTGCAAGATACAAATTATTGGTAGAAGATATAGGACAACCCGCATTTGAGCCTTCCAATTCCCATATCATTTCCTATTAGTGGGACATGACTCACCTGGGTATGGATCCATCTAAATGTACATAAAAGACCAAACCTTACCCTTGGATCAAACCCCAAACCATAAAAGAAATTTTATAATACAAGCCTCTCATTACACCCTTATATCCGACACATTATATCGCAAAAGTCTAGACTAAATTGTTTTAAGGTGTTTAAAGAAGGAGGAATCAATATTAGCCTTACAAGAAATACACGAAAGAATTTGTGGGTCATATTCAAATGGGTTAACCTTAGTGAAGAAACTTCTAAGGATAGGATATTATTGTTGGAAGTATAAATGGGAAAGTAATACTAAGAGGGGGGGGGGGGGGTGAATTAGATATTACTTACTTTTACCCTTTTGATCTGATAGAACCTTATGCATAACATAAAAAAAACTTGATCATTGTAAGAAATAAAACATATAAAGTAGCATACATGAAATCACTCATAACACCAAGATTTTGGTAACCCAAAAACCCTTGAAAGGTAAAACTGGGGTGGGGATGAAACCCACAAATCTTCACTACTACAATAATAAATTTTGCCTGTTAAGTCTTACAAAATGTGATCAAATCATGATCTACCCTATGAAAGGTCTACTCTGTCAAAAGCTAAAAGACTTATATAGTCTACCTTGTTAAAGGATTTATAAACTTACAACAAAGTAAGCACTCGGTAAAGAGATTTACAAAAAGTCTGCTAAGACTACTCGGTTAATAGATTTACCTTGATACATTGGTCAAAATGTCTCAGTACCTGATCTTTTGGTTTTCACTAGTATGCAGATTATAGATCTCCTCTTTACTTTATATTTTGATCTCTTATATCTGATCTTTCTTGATTCTATCCTTTCACTGCTTAGCTCGGTCACTGAACTCTTTCTGAATACTTCGCTATTATAAATATTCTTCTCTGATCATCTTCTCATACTAATTCAATCTTATCTCTCTAATTCACACACACACACACACACTTCTCTCTAATCTAGATCTTGCCCTTATATAACAACAAAAACATTTTACTATTTCAAGATCTATGGTTCAGATTTATTTCTATTGCCACCTAAACTATACAATTTTTTTATTGGCTCTAGGTTTTACATAGGGATCAATGATAATAATATGGATGCATAATTACCTCCATAGTTACCTCATTAGACAAAATACAAAACATCATTATCACCAAAAATGGTTTACCTCAATCATTGTGCCATTCCAAACTTGTATGTCAATTCTGGCTAACTCGGCAAAAGTTATTCCTGGCACTCGACATTAACTGTACTCGGCATTGGTTGAACTTCTCTATCACTCGATAATCATTGATATATGTAACTTGGCAATAACTATACTCTCAAAATATTACAAACATATAGTGACCATGACTTTACTCAGCAGTACTACTGCTCGGTAAGTATACAATACAAAACTTGGCCTTTACAAAATGACTCGGTCATAGTGATGACCGACCATCATTTCCTAGATATATGACTAAGTATGAAACACTAATGGTCAACAAAACTATAGAGATCTACAATCTACCCCTTTGACATTAGTGGAAAAAACACTTTGTCATGACATTGGTATATACAATTACAAAAGTATGTTTGTACTAGCCTAATACTCCCCCTGAGATATATATACACATTCAAAATTTTGTTACCTATCCCTGTTCTATCTTTTTCTGAACTCTGTACTTGTGTCATGATGATTCCCCCTTTTTTTTGACATGACTAATCTCTTCATCAGTAGGTAGCCCACAAATTTTCTCCAGAAAAGGTTTATGCAGCACCGTGATCATGTAGAGTACATCCATCCAAGCAGTTGAAGCAAGGTTCAAAACTTCTATCTGCACTTCTAAATCAACAGCTAAACTGATAAGGCTCTCTACTGTGGACAAATGTGGATCACTCTGGATCAATGTTTTAGCCTTTGCTAATTTTCTCTGTATAGCCTCCAGATGTGGTTGCAAAATAGTTTGAATAGAGAGTAGGTGAGAATGAATCTTCCCATCATTAGCCATCAGCTCGGCTAACTTACCTTGTGTCTGCATGATTTTTACATAATGTGCAACACTGGTGTCTGCATCCAAGGTCAAGGACTGACTTGTAGCTTTGATCTCTTGCTTGAGAGTCTCAAGCAATTGTTGATTCTCCTCTGTGAACAGTTCAACATTACATATTTTGGCCAATAGAGACTATCCATTCACAACTAATCCCTCGGTCTCCTTTACCAAATTGGATAGCTCAACCTATTTTACTGCTATCTCAGCAGATATCTTCTCTAGCATTTTGGTCTCAAACCTCCATTCTGACCATTCAAATAACTTATCACTTGCACAGCTAACTTCATTATTGACTTTCTGAACAATGTGTACAAGTTGTTCCAATATGGGAACATAACTATTTACATCTGATAAGTCATATACTTCATTAAATATATCTTTGATTTCATGAAGAACCTATTTTTGCTGACACTCTCTTCGATGTTCTGCTTGCCTGCTCTTTCTTGTCAATAAATATTTCATTATCTGTAGTTGCTCATAAGAAAGGTTATCTGTATCCCATTTAGGAATAACAATTACTTCATCAATTGTTACCTCATCTTTCTCCTTTTGTGCTCTTAGTGGGGTGCTTCCACTCGGCATCTGTACAAGAGCTTTTATTTCTTCTTGTTCCTTTGGCTCTTGTTCTTCAATGAGTTTTCCTTTGATGTTTTCTTTTCCTTTCTCCTTCTTTTCGGCATGAGGACTAACAACTTGTTCATCTAATTTGATTCCTTGTTCTTCTGTGTTGTGTTCTTCCTTAGGAGGACTTTGAATTTTGTCTTTTGCTTTGACTTCTTCCTTGACAGATTGAGTTAGTGGTACCGACTTGATGGGTTCCTTGGTAATACTTGTATCGACTAACTTATCAATAGTAGCAACTCCAAGTAGTGTAGGATTATCATCGACAGATTATGTGCTCATGATGGTGGGATAATCCATGACTTTCAATTGTACAATGTTGCTACCTAGCAGGGGTGTGTCAGTTGCTTTTGTGTTCTTTAAATCATCCTCAGTTAAGAACAAATTCTTAATGGAGCTCTCCTCCGGTATGTCAACAATGTGAACCTCAAAAGTATCATGTGATTTCACTTCCTTAGGAGTATCAGTCTCCATTTTATTTTTCTCATTTTTAGGTTTAACAACTATTGAAGTGGTAGCATCTTTTCCTTCATTCTTTCCTTCATCCTTGGTGGGTATCAATCCATACAATACCTTCCAAATTTTTAAACTTTCTTGCACAACATCTTCAACCTTATGTTGAAGAATTAGATAGGCTCTATGTTTAGGATCAAACTTGCCTCTGTATTGCTTAATTATTTATTTGATGTCTGCAGGGGTGAGAGTGGATTCAACTTGTGCTAATGTACTCTCCCTTATTTCCTTCTTTGTTTGCAGAGCATACTCCTATTTATGTGCGACCCTGTTGCATAATTCCTTTGGAATTCTATTTTCAATTTCAATTGGCAGCATCTTGAAAATGCATAACATTTCAAGAATAGCATCCTCAACTTTCTCTTTATCTCTAATGCTCATTTTTCCAAACTTTAATCTTTTCACCTCATTGACTGCAACTGTGCTAGTAATCTTAAGACATAATTCATCAATAGTGAGTTGATGTGTACCCTGTTGTGTAGCCTTCCCCTTTATTGCTTCATCACTTTTAATTTCTTCATCATCATCCTCTGTTAGAAAATGTTTTCTTCTCATCTTCTTCATAGCCTTGGTCGGCACTACCTTGGGTTGAGCGGATTTTCGCTTTGTAGATGTAGGAGTCTTCTTAGGAGTCTCAGTAGTAGTTCTTCTAGTCCAAGGCCTTAGTGATGGTGTCACTGACACTTTACGTTTCAACACTCTTCTCTTCACCAGGGACTCAACAATTACAGGTTTCTTCTCTTCTTCTTCTTCTTTCTCACTACCACTAGTTGCACTCTTTTCATCTTCTCCCAATCCTTGGGTCAACTCTAGTGGTGCATCCTTCTCAGATTCTTTAACATACTCTTCCAAAATTTTCACTATCTTCTTTCTTTTTCTCTCAGTGGTGGCAGCCAATAATCCCAAAGAGATCTTGGATTTGGCTTCTTCAAATGTGCCAAAGTAAGGTGCCTTAGTATCAATTTCCTCAGCTAAGAGGGTTGTGATTGTTTTAGTAGCTTCATCCATGTTGAGTTCATAGGGTAATGGCATTAACCATGAAACCCTAGGTAGGATTGCCTGTGCATAGGTAAAGTTTGTGTCTACCAAAAAACATATATCTTTACTGTATTTTTCAATCAAAGACACGGGGACTCTAGTCCTATTCCTCATCTTCTTCTTAAACTCAATGAAATAATTATCCATTATCCCTTCAAAATCATCACCAATCTAGTTTATAAAATCATGAATTTGAATAGTGATGGGCTTCTTCTTATCCCATGTTACGTCACCATGTGTAGGAAAACACTTCTTGACATAAAAGAATATATAGATTAGTAGGGAACCAAACTTACACATAGATTTCTTCACCATCTAGATGGAGTTCAAGTTCTTAGCAAGTTGATTCAGTTGGAGCTCAGCAAGGTCATATGTGAGCCCTTTCTTAATTATCTTCCATGCTTGGTCCACTACCATATAGGGGATGTTGTCCAACCGATTGGATTGGTAAAACTTGTGCGAGATGACTCTAACAGCAAAGTCAATTTCTGGATTAGTGATGGTGGAAATTGTCATTCCGCATTGTTCAAAACTACCTGGGTGTTTTCTTGAATATCCTCTTTTCCTACACATTTCATCATTCTCTTTCCGTCAATTGTAGGGTAACCAGTGACTTTGTGTATCATTTCCTTTGTGATCTTCACCGGTCCGTCTTCCAGCCATAACTGCATGTCATGTACTCGACCCAAAATGATCTTTATCCATTCCACTTTGAAATTTTGTGGGAAATTTAGCGCATGCACTAACCCTTGATCGGCAACAACCTTATGTTCTGGCTTCAACACTCTGTTGACATATAATTTTTTATATGCTTCCCTGATCTCATAATCACCAATTTCTCCAATTTTGCACATATAGCAAGACCTAACATCATTCATCAATAACACATTCTCTGAAATAGAAGATAGGGCTTCATTTAAATCTCCTTTGACAGCACTTCAGATATTGCCTTGAATACCCTCGATTTGAAAACTTCATTCCTTACAAGTTGCACATTGAAAACTTCCATCCCTTGTTTCTTGATTGGTGTGGATGAAGATGATGCCATTTTAAACAATAATTTTTGAAAAGAAAATATTTTCTCGGTAAAGTAACTTTTTGTCAATAACCCCATAAATGAATTTTGCTGATGGCATGCTGAGAAGATTCAGAATCGCTTTGCTTAATCTGGTTGCACAAACTCTAAATCACTCTTTGAAATCTTGAATAGCCTGGTGAAATGAAATTAATGAAAACTTTATGCCTTATAGAATCTGAAAAAAATAGGATTAGGGCCTCATAAATGCTCCGTACAGATTTAGGTAGATTACAGTTGTCTCGGCAAACTCAAAAGCTTAGTCGATATAACCATTGCGATACAGCTCGACATACATAGCATTTTGGCCATAACAGGTGCTCAGCATACATTGATAGCTTGGTCAAGACACTGATGCTCGACATAAAAAATGAAATTTTCTATTTTTCTCACATATGTCCTAATGCATCTTTATCTATGCTGATGTGGAATTTTTCTCACTTCTATGTTAGGAACTAATGAAAGATAAGGCTTTGCAAAACTCATTTCCGAACATACCTTTCAAGCATAATTAGAAGAAGTGTGATCACCTGATCCATTGGATTGGGTGATCATCGATGTGCTAGCTTCACTTGAGTTTTCTTCTTCTTTCTTCCTCCATGTCTTTTCCATCTGACTCTTCAGTTTCTCATGGATACATTCATTCTGATTATTATCATTGCTCAGCATAGGTGATCTACAATCTTTCTTTAAGTGATTGACCCTGTTACACTTGTAATAGACCATTCTTCCATTCATCCAGCTTTTAGATTTTCCTCTAAAGTGAGTCTTCATGCAATTTTCTCTGATGTGTCCATACTTACCACAATAATGGAAATTGTACCAAGTGTTGTAATCCCAATTGTAATAGTTGTGATTTGTGACTAGCTTGGTTTGCTCATTTGATGACCACCTTGGTCTTGATCTGCATTCAAATGCTTTGTGCCCATATTTCTGACAATTGAAACAACTTCCTTGAAACTTAGGTGAGGTGAATGAATTTCTAGCTTTAGATCTACATTCATGTGCTTGATGTCCATGCTTTTTGCAGTTAAAACAATGTCCATTAAACTTAGGCTTAGAATCAGACTTACCATGTTTTCTTCTGCATATGTTGGTTGTATGTCCTGGCTTTCCACAGTGATGACAAGTGGGCTTGGTGTTCTTTGGTTTAGCAATCTTCTATTCTCTATTCATTGATGATTCTCCTTCTTCAGTAGATGAATGTTCATTCAGTCGAAGTCTAGATCTATCACCGGATCTCCTAGGTGATCTTAACAACTCTTCAAAATATTTTGCAGCTTCATTAGGTTTGTTCATCCTTTCATTTATCTCTTTTTCAATTCTCAAATCATGTTTCAACTGATCATTCTCAGACCTTAGTTGATTGATTTCCATATCTTTTCTGCCCAATTCTTGATTAACCATCAGTAGCTGATTTACCATGTCTAGTTGATTATTAGTCAACCTTTTCATGTCACTAGTTCTTTCATCTAGCCTGATTGAAATTTGTCTTTTTTCTTCCTCAGCCATTGTCTTATCATCTTCAAATTTCTTTTTCTATTCCACAAATTCACAAAGTCTAACAGATTGAATTTCTTGTTCTCCCCTTACAGTTTTGATGTCATCATTTAGTATGGTATTTTTCTCCAGTAGTTCTTTTATAGCTTTATCACTCTCGGAAAAGTTACCATTGTCAAATATTCCAGAGATGTCTTCCTCTTTGTACTGTGACTCATTTTTTTGAATTGCAATCTCTCTTCTCTTGCTCAAGGATTTCTTCAATTCTCCTCTAGCTACTTCTAGTTGCTGTAATGCCAGTTGTACTTCAATCTTTTGATTCTCTATGATCTTCCCTAGTTTATAAGCTTCCATTTTAAGATCTTTTTCCTCGAGTGGTTAGACTTCCTTAAGAGAAACCTTGCTGCTCTGATACCAATTGTTGGAAGTATAAATGGGAAAGTAATACTAAGAGGGGGGGGGGGTGAATCAGATATTACCTACTTTTACCCTTTTGATCTGATAGAACCTTATGCATAACATAAAAAAAACTTGATCATTGTAAGCAACAAAACATATAAAGCAGCATACATGAAATCACTCATAACACCATGATTTTGGTAACCCAGAAACCCTTGAAAGGTAAAACTAGGGTGGGGATGACACCCACAAATCTTCACTACTACAGTAATAAATTTTTTCTATTAAGGCTTACAAAATGTGATCAAATCATGATCTACCCTGTGAAAGGTCTGCTCTATCAAAAGCTAAAAGACTTGTATAGTCTACCTTGTTAAAGGATTTATAAACTTACAACAAAGTAAGCATTTGGTAAAGAGATTTATAAAAAGTCTGCTAAGACTACTTGGTTAAGAGATTTACCCTAATACACTGGTCAAAATGTCTCAATACCTAATCTTTTAGTTTGCACTAGTATGTAGATTACAAATCTCCTCTTTACTTTATATTTTGATCTCTTCTATCTAATCTTTCTTGATTCTATCCTTTCACTACTTAGCTTGGTCACTGAACTCTATCTGAATACTTCGCTATTCTAAATATGCTTCTCTGATCATCTTCTCATACTAATTCAATCTTATCTCTCTAATTCACACATAGACACACACTTCTCTCTAATCTAGATCTTTCCCTTATATAACAACAAAAATGTTTTACTGTTTCAAGATCTACGGTTCAGATTTATTTCTATTGCTGCCTAAACTATACAATTTTCTGATTGGCTCTAGGTTTTACATAGGGATCAATGATAATAATATGGATGCATAATTACCTCCTTAATTACCTCATTAGAAAAAATACAAAACATCATTATCACCAAAAATGGTTTACCTCGATCATTGTGCCATTCCAAATTTGTATGTCAATTCTGGCTAACTCGGCAAAAGTTATTCTTGGCACTCGGCATTAACTGTACTCGACATCGGTTGAAATTATCTATCACTTGGTAATCATTGATATATGTAACTTGGCAATAACTATTCTCTCCATATTACAAACATATAGTGACCATGACTTTACTTGGCAGTACTACTGCTCGGTAAGTATACAATACAAAACTCGGCCTTTAGAAAATGACTCAGTCGCAGTGAAGACCGACCATCATTGCCTAGATATATGACTAAGTGTGAAACACTAATGGTCAACAAAACTATAGAGATCTACAATTATTGGCGTTTTATGGAGAAATATGCATGCTATTTTGTAAAGACTTGTAAAAAATGTCAATACCATGGAAACCTAGTTCATGTGCCAGCTCAGGAATTGCATCCAATGACTACACCTTGGCCCTTTTATCAATGGGGGTTGGATTTAATAGGGATGATTTACCCACCTTCATCCAATAGTCATAAATCAATTATTACTGCAACTAAATACTTCACCAAATGGGTCGAAGTTGTACCATTATCCACTACAATGAGAAAAAATCTCCATGTTCATATTAAACCACATAATTTGTAGGTATGGTGTCCCTCAAGAAATCATAACTGATAATGCTAAACATTTCAAGAATAAAGACTTGAAATAATTGTGTGCAAAATTCCATATGATACACCATTCATCTTCAATATATTACCCGCAAGGAAATAGACAAGTAGAGGACACTAATAAGAATATGTTAAAAATATTGAAGAGGACAGTTGACAATTTAGGTAGAGATTGCCACATTCAAATAAATCCTACTCTATGGGGATATAGGAGAAGTGTGAGAATGCTAATAGGAGCTACACCATTTTCATTGGTTCATGGAGCTGAAGCGGTATTACCTCTAGAGGTTGAAATCCCATCCTTAAGAGTTTCACTACATGGATTTCTAAGTGAAGAAGACTATAGGGTTTCTAGACTACAAGAATTAAAATTGTTGGATGAAAGACAACAACAAGCCTTTGATCATCTTAAAGTGTATCAGAATCAAATATTGAGAAATTATAATAGACACATCAAACCAAGGATATTCCAAATAGGTGATTTGGTATTGAGAGAAAATCCTAAAAATCAAGAAAAAAGAGAGAATAAAGGGAAATGGGAACCAAATTGGTTAGGTCCTTTTTTGATTACTTCTTCTTTTGGAATGGGTACATACAAGCTAGTTGATTGTGATGGAGAGGAACTACAAGAACCCATCAACAACATACACCTGAAAAGGTTTTACACCTAAAGCAAACGAAAGGGTATAAAGAAAATGAGTATTAGAAAATCAAATGAGAAAGCATCCTATTTATTTTACATAGTCAAAAGTGATCCTGAAAAATCTCAAAAATATTGAAAAATAGAAAAAAAAAATCAACAATGTAGAAAAGTTCAAAAACAGTGGAAAATTGAGCATGAAGAAATCGAAAAACATTCAAAAAAGGATCCTCAAAAAGATGTTGTCTTGGTGAAAATCTAACAAATAGTCACCTAGATAATAAAAATTGAAAAAAGAGAAAAATACAAAAAAATTGAAAAAGAAAGAAAAGTGCCTTGGTGAAAACCTAGCAAATAGGTGCCTTGGTAGAAAAAAAAGTATAAAAAGAGAAAAAGAGCAATAAATTCAATCAGGGAAAACCTGGTAAACAAGCACCATTGAAAGTCAATTCAAGTCTTATTTCTAGTCAGTCTTGTAGATATTGCATTCACTAGAATTTGTAAATATTGCATAATAAAACTCTAGAGATACATTTGCAGATACCTAAAGCTTTTGTCATAGATCTGAAAAGTGTCCAAGTCTAACAATGCAATGACATCAAATTGAGGGAAAATCTATTCTAAAAGCAAGAGAGATTCATTAAACCAACATCGATGGACACAAATCAATGCATCAAATTACAAGAACAATACTTAGATGATCGACTCAAAACCCTAATCCAAATGTTGATTCAACATAGAAAACTTTTGATCCATGATCTCATAATGACTTTACCCTTTATCAAGATTAAAATAAATAATCAAATATGAAATGGATGGAACAATACTTGAAATATGGATTTGAAAAACAAGACAATTTTTTTTCTAAGTGATTACTTGATTGGTGTAATCATGTCTTTTCAGCAAATCAATGAAGTCTTGGACCAGATAAGCAATGATAAAAGCATGATATTTTATTGATTTTTGCATGAGTGTCTTAAGATCAAGGTTTTAAAATAGGTATCATTCGTCTAATGAAATGATCATCAAAGAATCATCGAGGACATGTACATATGGTGAAACCAAGATCTTTGTTTGTTTACGCAACATGATACCTTGGATATTTTGATGTTCAATATCATAATGGAAAAATCCACTTGCAACATTGAATCAAAAAAAGTAGGATTCAAACTCTCATGGTTGAATCCAACAAGTGATAGTTTTACCGACATTAGGCATGCAACACGAAAAGGAAAAGGTATTCATATCATCATGGTAGAACCAGTGATGATTGTGCTAATTTCAGGTATCAAAAGTACTTAATGATGAAAATAAGCTTCCTAATTCTGAATAGTGACAGCTAGCTACATCCATATTAGATTAAATGCATTTAGTTTGCATGGATTCTTATCTTGAAAACTAGTTTTGAAACAGAAAAAGGGGGTGGAGCTAAGATAAAATTGAAAAACTTCATCATTACTTTATATGATAGAATATGTTGGAAATCAAAAAAAAAATTCAAACTTAGATTAAGGTGCATTGCATTAGATTAATTGCATCATTAAATCAAAAACATTTTAGTTGCATTAAAGTTGCATCCATCATATAATTTGCATTCATTTTAAATCATTCTTAAAAGTGCATTCATCATTAAAAGTTTCATGGCATTAGATTGCATTCATCATTATAGGTTCATTATAGTTATTTGCATTAGATGGTATTATTAACATTTCATACCAATAGATTCCATTAATCATCATTTGGTTGAACCATTAAGTTGTATTCATTTAGGGTTCATTAAATTTTAAATTTCATAAGTGCATTAATCATTAGGTCCTCAAATTGCATTAAGTCTATTATTAAAGCATTAATCATCATATCATTAGGTTATTTCATTATATATTAAAGTAGTTTACATCCATTATGTTAATTGCATTAATTAAATATTATCTATCATTACGTGCCTTCATCCTTAAGTTAGTTCATACATTAATCATTAAATCATTCAATAAATCATAAAGCATTAAAAATCCATTCATTACATTTACATCTCATTATTCATCTCATAACCACATCATTACATTACATTATGTACATTATCCACAAACCATAAAGCATAAAATCTATCCATCCATATCATCACATATCACTAAATATTAAAACATTAAATATCATCATTAATCATTAAACCATGTAATAAATGCATCCATCTAATCTATGTCATAAATAAGACATCCATCTACATAAACTAAGAATAATATGTGCAATCATATCATAAACTGCATCTGAAAAGCATAAAAACAAAGCATATAGAAATAAGATCATATAGAACTACATATCATAAAATATTTGAAAAGAAAATCCAACACATGATGACATCATATAAGGTAAAAATATATCAAATCAATCAAAGTCCATGATATCATCAAAGTCCATAAAGTCAGAGTCTAGAACATAAAGTATTGATCAAAGATGAGCATAACCTGGTAAAAGAATATGTAGTATACAATGTCTCGATCAAAGAATCATAAAAATACATGATCAATAGGGAACATCATATAAATCAACTACCAGTACCCACACTACCTCTAGCACCATATGTGCTTGGACCACCTGGACCTATATCAGGACCTCAGCTCAAACTGGCCTACAACCCATGCTAACTCATCGCAACCATAAAAGTTTGCATCATCATGCTCAACTGGGTAACCTACTATCTGATCTTGGATACCTTAACCTATAGCAACTAGACATCTAATGCTTTTTTTAGTGCTTGGGATGGTATTGTATGAACCAATGGCATCTAAGAAGAAGGTTCCTAAGTAGGTTCCTAAGTGGGTTCCTGAGAAGGAGGAGCCTATGCAGCCCATGTATCAACCTGTGCACCAATCTTTGTAGCAACCTAATGGGCAATCAATCTAAATACTCAAACCCTATGCTGACCCCATCCCCCTAATCTAATCTAGTGAACCTGATGCAAATCTCAGAAGGGGCCCCCTCTAACTTGTGATCATCCACCTCTCATATGAACACCACCTCTGATAGAAGCAAGAGAAATAACAACTAGAATAACCACTCTTCCACCCTACCTGGCTCTGTCAACCCATCTGCCATGATGACCTCCCCTACCCCCACCACCATCACCACCACCATCATCATCTAATCTATCAATATCCACTCCAAGAACAGGATCTATGGGATTGGTAAATCTAGGAAGTGGGTTTTGGAGAAACCATTGAGCATAATCATTGGTCATCCCTGCATCCATGATATTCTCCCTCATGTCCCAAGCCAAATGAGGGAGGCCCAAGATGTCATCATGTGTTGTCCTGAAGTCAATTTGTGGACCCCAAAGGGATCACTCTGCCTGTACCCTAGTGTAAAGTGCTAGTCTTTGTAGCATATCCTAAGGTCGGTTGTACTGTCAAAGAACCCTGTAAAATTAGAACTACTCAATGATCAATGGTGTACACCCAATCATCCACTGGAGCATACACATAAAGGGGAGATCTTTTGCATCATCTTCCCATGGTTCACATCCTAGATATGGCCTCCATACAACTTGGTCCAAGTGATTAATAATATGTCTCCAATAATATAACTTACCCAAATGTACCTAGAGAACCATCCCCTCATATATAAACGTGAACGGCCATCTAGGATCTCACTGTCACACTAGAATATGACACGTGACAAGGAGATGCTCCTATGTCCATAGTTGTAGTAAAACTACTCCTATAGATAGTGTAGCACCGCACCTGTAAACCACATCATGCAACTCATGATAGAGCTTCACTAGTACACATGATCCCTAGTCAAATTTGTGAGGATGACCAATCATATCCTCAAGAATGCAGCCCCATTCGACTGCAAAGTCATGACCTCGTTGGTCAAGAAGAAAGAATCTTCCAACCAATACTCTAACTACTACGAGAAGAGCTAGGAAGGAGGTTAAATGTGCCCATAGAATATTATCATTATTGATAGTTGGGTCACCGAACAACTATTTGCATATAGTACCATGGTATACCTGATCATAGTATATGATCTCTCCATGTTTTAGAATACACAACAATCTATATAAGTCCTCAAGAGTGATCATCATCTCTCCTATCGGCAAGTGAAAGGTATTATGGTTAGAGTGCCACCTCTCTACCATATATATAAGTCATCCTTGATTCACTCAGAATTGAGGTATTGAAAGCAGGAAAGAAAGACCACAATGACCTATCAGTTGATGCTCTTTCCCACTAAGGTCATCGATCATCTCAAATGGTAAGGGAAACAACCCTCAGATGGATAACTTTTGAAGGGGAGCCTGTGGAAGCAAGTTAAAATCACATTAGTAATCAAAATCACCAAATGTTGAATTATCACAAGTCAATCGACATCCTAAAAATATATCAAGCCACTATCAATTTTCTTAATTCTACTCAGAGAGGAAATCTACCAACCAATCAAGATTGACAATCAAAATTCAGCATCACATCATCAAAACTGACACCAAACAACTTATTTCAACACATGACTCATCAACCAAGCTAATTGACTGATTGATAAAATAAACTCAGTAGGAAAATTGACTGAAAAACCTAACAATTTACAAAAAGGGGTTTGCGCGCTACTAAAATGCTTGTACATGCTAAAAGGAAAAAGCACCTCTTAAAAGTTTAAAATTTCTCTTAAAACTATTAAAATTACTACAACAAGGTGTATGCACTACATGATTTCATATGCGCTACAGGAATTACCTGTACGCACTAGAAAAAGTATTAAATGCACATATTAAATCATATGCCCTACAAAAAATTACAAAAGAGAAATGTTAACATAGAGTTCTTGATTGTAAGTGCTACAAAAATGTTTAAACATGCTATGGAAAACTATGGATACACTGAAATAATTTTGTACGCACTATAGAAAAGCTTGTATGCGCTATTTCATGAAAAATTGGAAAAAAATATAATTTTACATAGAAAAATCCAATGTTTTTGAAAATAAATGCATAAAATTAACATGAGGTTTCCAAGGGTACTTATCGGAGGTCCATATTCCAATGGTCATTGGTATCATCAACCATGCTCAAATCTATGCTCCGTGTATGGTACCACCATCATCACAGCTCAGAGGGTGAAAATTGAAATGAGGAGGTGAATATGAATAGTAAAATTGACTTTTCACCCCTATATACAACCTTTTTTACCTAAAAGGGGTGTTATTTAGAAAAAAATGAGCCAGGGCCCAAATTGAACACCTAATCAACCGAATCAGGGGCATTTATCATCAGATCATCTTAAAAACTATATCGGAAATGAAATTGAAATTAAATGTAAAATTGAAAATATTCAAGGAAATGATAAAAAATGCAAAAATTTTCACCACAATCAAATTTCATTTCATTTCCAAGGGAGCATACACTCGGATCATCAGTGACATTCATGGGCATAATAAAATCAGTGGCGCAATCTTTCAATGTAAAAAATTTCAAATTTATCAGTGGAGCATCAAAATCAGCAAATTAGGTCAAATCAAGCATCGCATCAAAGATCTATCATCAAAATGATTATCAAGAGCATCAATCAATCAAGACTTCATTAGAGAATCTGCATCTATAATCAAAATCAACATTGATCAGTAAATCAAGGAATCTACATCAGGACATCAGGCATTCTTTGAACCAATGCACTTCACACATCGATTCAAAGAGGGGCATTTTTAATCACCTAAAATTGGTCAAGATAAAATCAAGTAACTAAGGAAAAGTCAAATTATTAATTGCAATCAAGCCAAAATATAATATTAATTGAAATTAAATCAAATAAATCAGATAAATCAAGGAAATTAATTGATTATGCAATTAATCTAATTAATTGTATATTTCAATTAAAATCAAATTTAACCCATTCAAGGGGTACACATGGCTAAATAAACTAATTAAATTCAATTAATTAATTCCTATTTTCCCTCATCCACCACATGGGATGAAATTACCTCAACCAATAGGAATTGAGGATTGGACTCACATGGATTAAGCCAAAGTTGAATCTCAATCACTCATAAGGTGAGAGCATCTTTACCACCCATTTTATCTCATTGTCCCAAGCTTTGAGGATACAATATTTAAATTGTCCTCATATTTGAAACCATGGAATTAACCTTAACGCAACCATGATTAAATCAAATCCACCCCCTATGCTTGCAAAAATATATAAAAGCAAGGCTAAAATCAGGAGAAATGGATCCACACATCTGAGAATTGCATCCAAGTTATTGATAATTTAAGCTAGAAAGACATTTTTAGGCATAGTTTCATTGAAATAGGCTTAATTTGTTTTAATCTTTTATCATTTTCTCATCTTAGGATTGTCACTAATGGAAGATTGCTGAGAGATTTGTATTAGTATTCTTAATTAGAGATCCATCAAGTGCTTATTAACTTTATTTGCATTCAATAGCTCACTAATTGTGGTAATGTAGTTTATTTTGTTCAATTATTATCAAACTAACCCTATGAAGGTACTTTCCTAGTACATAGTTTTGTTCTTTTTAAGCACCAATTTGAAGTGTTTCATTGCATTTGATTGTTATCCCTTAGGCACTCAAGAGTTGATTTTGTTTATTTTAAGCCCAAATTGAAAGTGTGAGGTGTTGTTTGTGCATTCAAGGTTCTTTTTATTGCACCAAATAAAAGTGTGTAAATTCTATTTTTAAAATATTAATTTGTGATCATGCAATCTATTCTTGCAATCCTGCAAACCAAGAAACAATGATCCCGCATTCCATACTAGCAATCCCCTAGGTTTGTTATATCCAAAAAAATACAGAATAATGACTAACATAAAGAATAAATGTAATACCTATGGTCATGATCCTGAAAGGTCAATGCACAATCCCACAAGGTATGTTAGCAGATATGCAGGCACAAATTTCAAGGTCCTAACAATCTTAAATGACTTATGGCTTACAAATTTTACTTGCGATCCCGTACAGTCAAAGTGCATTTTCGCATTGTAGATTTGTGATCCTACTAACTCTCAAAAAATGACTAGTGACAAAATAGAGAATAAACAGATGGATAATAGAGAGTTTTGTGGGAATGCGATCTCGTAGGTTGAGGAAGTAATCCCACCGACCATACCCATGATCCCACCAGTTGATATTTTTGCTTTTGTGTAAAATCCAAGAGTGGGAATGATGGCATAAATGCTCCTTCCTCCTCCAAACTTTCAAAAACCAAAAAATACTTGCAAAAGAATTCAACTCACAAAAAAATGTTAATATTGGTTAGTTTTTGCAAAACAAAATAGATGAAATGGATAGAGAAATGAACCTAGAAGTGGGTCTCACTGGGTCTGCCAAAATATATGCAATGAAAATAGAAGTTAAAGGAATATAATAAAAAAGTTAAATCATTCAAACAACTAAGATATTATAGGTCATATATGATAAGACCTACAAAATATAACTAAAAACCAAAAGAGAATGCAAATATCATACTCCAAGTAGCTCCAATGTAGTGTAGATTTGTCCAAGTAGAGGATTGTGTGCTCAAATGTTTTCTCAAAGCTTCAAAGTGTGGAGGCATTTTGACATTATAAAGTTATGATTTATAGTTTTACTCTTCAAAATGGTATGATAAAAATGCATAAAAGGTGGATGAAAATGAAGGAGAAGAGGGTTCAGTTTATAGGCAAGAGGAGAGTTGAATGGACAGTCATGATGCAAACCTGAGGAAGGGTGGAGACACATTTGAGAGAGAGCACATGGATTTTACTTTCTCAAACACATCTCATTGTGACAAGTGTCGCAAGGAGAGAGGTTGGAAAGTATGGGGGAATGTGATTATTTTGGGAGATGTGTAGTGTAGGAGAAACAACATCATGAAGGAAATGAAGGCATCTTCTAAAGGAATCTTCTACATGTCTTAAACTATTAGGACCTCTTAGGATGAATAATAATCCCATTGTAAGACCTAGTGCCAAGATTTGGCTTTATGAACCACTTGGTCAACTATGGTCATGGAGTATGGGGGAATGTGATTATTTTGGGAGATGTGTAGTGTAGGAGAAACAAAATCATGAAGGAAATGAAGGAATCTTCTAAAGGAATCTTCTACATGTCTTAAACTATTAGGACCTCTTAGGATGAATAATAATCCCATTGTAAGACCTAGTGCCAAGATTTGGTCTTTATGAACCACTTGGTCAATTATGGTCATGGATCCTTAAAATTTGATATTTTGTGTTATTTTAGTGTTTTAGGACTTTTTGTCTATTTATGACCCCTAGGCATGTGATCAAGCAATAATTGTTCACCTAGAGAAAGAAATGCAAAAAAATGCAACTTTGGAATAAAAAGTTGCATAGCAACTTCTTGTCAGCTTGACAAGTTTTTGAAAAGTAGCTATAAAACCTCCTCCCAATGGATCCATGGTTAAAATGGATTTGTAACCATTTGAGGAGGTCCTCATATATCCCTTAAAGGTGGGTGGAGGATATATTATGTACGTACATTTTTGAAGTAAATCAATAAAAAGAGACCATTTTTTCCTGTACACAACGTATTGTCTAGTTCTGTATGATCTTGTACAAACTCCTCAAGGTGTACGACCAATGGAAGATGGAAGTAGGGTGAATTATCTTTCATTTTCACCTACTTTAAGCCTTTGATTCATTGGATAATCCAAGTTTTATTTTTAGTGAAACTTGTCTGTAAACCCTAGTTACCTAGGGTTTCCCTGAATAAATGACTTTTCCTCCTCATTCCACCATTGGAAAAATCTGAGAGTTGGTGAAATGAGGGGAATGTGTATGTAATTTATGAATCCTAAACCATCTTACAGTTTGGTGGTCTAAGGTCAAAGCTCCAATTAATTCTTGGTTGACATCTCTATGTGGCAACCAATGAACAGAATCAACATTCAAAGATAAAGGCATGTCGGGGTTGAATCAAACACTCAAATTGAAGATTTGGAGTATTTTTAACATGGAGATCATACCCAATTCCATGGTTAATATCTACATTCCATTCTAAGGGAACTTCCCTTGTTAATTAGTCCTATTAGGGGCAATTAGGCCTCTTGAGCCAATAATTGTTTATGCACTGAATGGTGGAGTCATAATCTATGAGTTAGGGTGGAGTTGCAACTTGGTAAAGGGTGTCTAAAACTATCCTTTGTTTCCCTATTATTTTGTAGAGTTAGGGAGTTGTGACCATTAGACCATTTGCAAAGGGCTACAAGGAAATTAGGTGCCTAAAGAAGGAAGTATCATGACTTGAAGTGTAGGGGATCCCAAATGGCAGATTTATGTCTTGTTAACCCTAAATAAAGTCTAGGAAAGTTGATCCAACCCCATTACCTTAGTTTCATATTGCCTCTTATTTTACCCATAATTTCTAGTGTAACCAAATAGGGTCACTAGGGTGATTTCTCAACTCAATTCAAGAAGAACTTGAATTGGTTGTTTTGAGGAGTAATATAACGGTGAGAAATTTGTTTATAAGGTGTGGCTCCTATGATTCATTACCTTTTAAATGAATTAAGGTGATCAAACCCCTTTGGGCAAAGACATATCATAAGCTTTGCATAAAGTGCTATAAGAGCTTATGAGGAATTCTTGGAAACAAGATAAGATGTCAGAAGGTGATGGAGAAATCAATGTGAGAATGACTAGCATAGAGTTAGCCAAACTAGTTAGGGAACAAGTGGCTAATAACAAGGCAATGAGGACTAACAATAAAGCCTTAAGAGAAGAGTTAGAAAGAATCAAGGGCATATTAGACAAGAGGACTGATGGAAACTTTGAAAATGATGAGGAAGGGGATGATGAAGAAGTCCATGAGTAGGAAGAAGAGGTTCTTGTAGACTAGAGACCCCTCTTGAATGCTCTTAAATCCATGGAGAGGAGAACCTTAGATGGAAAGATAGACTTTCTTGTTTTTAGTATAAAAATGGATCCTGACTTAGCAATGGACTGGATAGAGTCCTTGACAAGTTTCTTCAAATGTGAAGATATACCAGAGAGGTAGAGAGTAAAAATTGCAAAATCCAAGTTGAAGGGAGGATCCCTAACTTGGTGGAACTTCATCCAGACTGAAAGGGTGAAGAATGAAAAGAGTGTGACATCATCATGGAACAAGATGATAACATTGGTTAGGGAAACATATGTCCCTGAAGACTATGGGGTGCAACTCCATAGAAAGAAGCAAAATCTTAGATAGAAGGATATGGATGTAAACACATATACCGCGGATTTTTAGAAATTTTTCCTGAAGGCTAGCACAAAGGAGATAGACAAAGAAAAAATGGCAAGATAGATCAATGGATTGAAGTTCCCGATCCAAGAAGACCTAAGTCTACACACACCTGAGATAGTACATAAATGTTATCAACTAGCATTGAAGGTAGAAGACAAGCTAAGGAGGAGACAAGAGAAAAATAATAGAGGAAAGGGAAATAATAGAAACACCAACAAGAACTTCAAGGGTAGAGGACACTCTTTTTGAAGAGGACAGTCCCTAATACCTTTTGGAGAGAAAGGAAAATTAGAAAAAGAGCAAGGAGAATCAAGCTCTAGAGGCAACTATAGAGGAAGGAGACCCTTTGGAAGGGGGAGATTTGGTGGAAGAAATAATGGCCCTTTGAAATGCTTCAACTATAACCAATTTGGACACGATGGCACTAGATGCCCTAAGAAGATGGGATCAAATCACCAAGGAGAGAGAAGAGTAAAATTATCCCAAGAAGACAATCAAAGAAACACATCAAAGGATCTCAAACTAGAAGAAGGCATATACTTGATGATGAGGAAAACCCTGCAAGAGATGCCCCAAGGCAGAGAATCACCAAAAAGAAAGTCATTGTTCATGACCAATTGCAAAAGCCATGAAAGGGTATGTAAACTAATCATTGATTATGGTTCTACTGAGAATTTAGTGTCTAATGAGATGGTTAAAAAGATAAAACTATAAATATTCCCACATCCCCACCCTTATAATGTTTCTTGGTTAACTAAGGGTCAACAAATTGTGGTTAAAGAACAAGCTTGGGTAGAGTTTTCTATAAGTGATTACAAGGATAGAATCCTATGTGACATAGTAGAAATGGATGTTTTTCATCTTCTCCTAGGTAGACCATGGTAATATGATGTGGATGCCACTCATAATGGTAGAAATAATACCTATAACCTTATCCAAAATGGTATCTCTCTTACAATCAAGGCTCTACCATATACAAAATAAGAAAAAGAGCCAGTGGTTTGTTAGACCAATTTCCCATCAATGTAAAAATCCAATGAAATTGGTCTTATCCTTAGAAAGTCCTAAAAAGATGCCTTGCCCAGCCTGCAAACTTGTTTTTATATGCACGCATGATATTTTGTGTTTCATGGCTTGCTTCCTTAGCCCCAGGTTGTCTTTCATGTCATCATGCTTCAGTCCAGATTGCATGGCCTAATATGCAGAAAATCCAAGTGAGTTGCCATGCCCTGGTTGTGACATAGTTTTAACTTGCGAGCTAAATCGCAAAAACCAGGGAGATATTCAAGTTTCAAGGTCTGTTGGAAATTTCTCTTTCATGTCATAGGGTTTCAAAAATTTCTTAAGTATAAAAATCGTCGATGTTTTCGCATTCCTTTGTTACCTTTTTGTCAATGTGAAAACCCTAGTTTTTTTTTACCTTTCACCTCTTCACATCTCTTCTTTGACGTTAGCATTTCCTATGTGCGCTATTATGAGTGAGTGGGGCCCAGTTCTTCATGGTGTTTAGTTTCTTGATCTCCAGTTTCCCAGGTGGTTAAGTTTTTCATTCGATAATTGAGTGACTGTGTGTTCACGGGGTCTCTTGATTATGGCGGTTAAGTGCTTTTTATTCGGTGACCTGATGTTTTCTTCAGTTGCATATTATCCTAATCCTAGTGGTTAGTGCCTTAACATTCAGTGAACTAGTGACATGGTTATCTCTTGATCATGTGATGTAGCGGTTAAGTTGTGAAATGTCTAGCGACTTAGCAAGGACTGTAAGATGAAACAAAGATCAACGATGGTCGCTTAATCTCTAGATAGACTACAAGGTTAGGAAATTATCTGGCGACTTGGAGAATGCTTTTGTCACATGATCTTTGGACTAGACCATGGTTAAGTAAAATATCTCATGACCTGGAGAATACCTTTAGTCATGCAATCTCTAGATGACTTAGAGTTAAGTGCTTGCTGGGGTTAAATAAAGAAAAGTCAATGTGGGCCCATTGTCAGGTCATGCTGAGGTGCCTATTTTTTATTAGCTATGGGTTTGGTGATCTGGAAAGTTGTCGATGGGGCTGAGGGTTTGCAGGGAGTTAATGGGATGCCATTTGTCAAAGGATCTGACGGTGGTCATGATGCCACTAAGGAAAAATGAATGAAAGATAGTCTTCACGGTATTGCAACAGCCATCGATTTGGTTTCAGACCATAAGATAAGTAAAGAGGTGGGTCCAATTGTTGTGTCATGCTAGGGTGCTTGATTTATATTGGTTGCCGAGGTGGTGATGTGGTCGTGGAATTTTTAAATAGTTTGGTCAACTATTGATGAATTATAAGGACCACCCGATCTGCTGGGAAAACATGATATCGATGGCCATGTTTTAAAGTTGATCAGTTAGCCATTGGGGCTGAATTTGAATATTTCTATAGGGTTTTCTTGTTGGTTTTGTTGCAAGTAGCCGTAAATGATAGTGGGTAGCTCAGAATTGATTTTCTAGGATGGTTGCAGTTAGAGAAATGATGTGAAGATCTGGGTGGTCGTCCTGATCTATTTTTGCTTCTTGGGGTGCCATGCCAGTTTAAATGCAAATGATTGTTGAAGGACGCAGGCAACTAGTGTTTGGAGTATGTCAATGATCTTCATGTTATGTACACATGAACTTTTTTAGGTGGATCCTGGCATTGTAGTTTTTTTTTCCTATAGCAAGAGTGCAATAAATTGTGATTGTAGTTAGCCTATGATGATGAAACCAAAATAAATGTACATCAGATTTTATCTGATTCTCCTAGGTTTCTAGGCTTTTCCTACATGCTTTCATTTCTTGTTCAGGCTGGTTGTTGTAGACCTAAATTTTGTTCTAAATGTTATGTAGCTTATTGAAATCATGTTTCCTATAAAATGATTTTCAAGATCATTTAGAAGGGTTCCACATCTCTTTATTTTTGAGGGTTGGTCCCATGAATGTTTCTGCCTTGTAAATATATTTCCTTCTTCTCTACATATATGGTGATCCCTCTTTCCTTTCTTTCTTTGAGAATACAATATAAGTTGTAATAGTTTGTCTTATGTATGAGATTGCAATATATTTATACTTTTATCAAATTGTCTCCATTTAAGTTTTGAACTTATTGATGAGAGCATCAAGGGTTTTTTAGTCTTTCTATTTACATTTCCTATGAGTCTGCAATAGAGTTGTTTTCATAGAAGCAACTGAGTTTAGGACTGGTCTTCAGATGTGTATGACCTGAGGCATCAAGGGTATTTCATGCTTGTCTTTCAGTGGATGTTGATTAATGCATTGCTTGTTTATCAATCTCTTCTAAGGGGAGGGTTAAAATCCTTTGAACAGGTGATAGCATATCTGGGTACACAAGTGGATTCTTCAAGTATGGTCTGATCAATGGTGTATGTTTGGTGTAAGGCACCAACATATTAGGATGTGTTGTCTTCTTGTTTCATAGCTCTATTGGAGTGAGGTATTTGACTCTACTACCCATTGGATAAGGCACTGGTCTATGAGAGACTTAGGGTATTTCAGGGGTCCATTCAACCCAATATCAATCATTAAAATGAAACACCTTTCCCTTTCATGTTGGTAGGAATAGGTTTCCATTTTTTAGACTCATTCCATGCAAGTAGGGCTATTGCATAAGGTTATGGTTTCATTGGGTTACAAGATATGTATAGGAGTCTGATAACTATTCCACAGTTATATATCTGTAGGCCTTTTGTTTGACACAAGGAGTTATGTGTGTGCAGATGAGGTATACCCACCTGAGTGATGTGGAGCTCAAAGTGTAGGAGGATCATATAGTTGATCCTTGTTAATTGGCCCTTTTCCTGTCAAACTTTTGAGTGGTCACTAATGAGTTTGTCAATCATAGTGTAAACCTAAGAGTGGGGAAAAAGGAGACCAACAAAATGGTGACTCTGCTGGGGAGAACAATGATAAAGAAATACCTCTATTAGAATCTTTGGTTACAAATCACAAATTTTCAATATCTTACTAACTAGACTGATTTGGCCCATCTAAGTAACTGACAAAATGTCGATTGGGGAGGCCATAATATAGAGTCAGATAAACAAAAAATCATTTTCTAAATCTTCTCACTAAGTGTTAAGTGGTGACTCTGAGTTCTCTGTTTGATCAGTGCAGTCCCTAATAAACAATGTAATACCTGGTGAAGTTTTTGGTTGATTGGAAGAAGATACAAAAACATAGTATATTTTTCCTCTTCAAGGAGGTGGTGACTCTACAAAGCAAAGAACATGATGAAGCTACAAGGTGAGCTCTATATCTTTCCTACTTTCTAGTCAACAAGTTTTAGCTGCAGTTCTTCCAGGTATTATTTTATAAAAAATAGTTGTAAAAATATTTCCCTATCAAGTGTTTAGTACTACTGTAAAGGGATGAGAGATGGTGGGAAGTTCCTCATGGAGGAATATAGAAATTTTATTCTTCAGCCCATGAGTATTCACATATGTTGGCAGCAACAATGTCATGACATTTTCAAGTGTTTGGTCACATATGTGGATGAAAATCAAACCTTTGATTCAGGAGGGTCTCTGATTTTCTCTTGGTGGTCGGGGGCCACCAAGTAAGGTTTCAATCTTGTAAATATCTATAAATATTTTCCTATTCTATTGTGTGTTTTCCTTTCCTATTTCCTATTTGCCAATTTTTGTGAGGGTTCCCTATTTTTGTCTTGTGGGTGGTCTACTTCCTCTAGAAATTCTAAATCCTTTCCATGCCTGCAAGAGGCATGCATCCCCAGATAGAGCCAATGTTAGACCAATTTATTGTCAATGTAAAAATCCAACAAAATTGGTCTTATCCTTGGAAAGTCCTGAAAAGTTGCCTTGCTCAACCTGCAAACTTGTTTTCATGTGCACGCATGATATTTTGTGTTTCATGGCTTGTGTCCTTAGCCCCAAGTTTTCTTTCATGTCATCACACTTTAGTCCAGATCACATGGCCTAATATATAGAAAATCCAAGTGAGCTGCCATGCCCTAGCTATGACACAATTTTAACTTGTGAGCTAAATCACAAAAACCAGGGAGATATTCAAGTTTTAATGTCTACTGGAAAATGCTCTTTCATGTTGCAGGGTTTCAAAATTTTCTTAAGTATAAAAACCCTCAATGTTTTCACATTCCTTTGTTACCTTTTTGTCAATGTGAAAACCCTAGTTGTTTTTGACCTTTCACCTCTTTGCATCTCTTCTTTGACGTCAACATTTCCTATGTGCAATATTGTGACCGAGTGGGGCCCAGTTCTTCATGGTGTTCAGTCGCTTGATCTCCAGTTTCCCAGGTGGTTAAGTTTTTCATTCAGTGATTGAGCGACTATGTGTTTGCGAGGTCTCTTGATTCTGGTGGTTAAGTGCTTTTTATTTGGTGACCTGATGTTTTCTTCAGTCACGTATTATCCTAATCCTAGTGGTCAATGCCTTAACATTCAGTGAACTGGAAACATGGTTATCTCCTGATCACATGATTTAGTAGTTAAGTTGTGAAATGTCTAGTGACTCAATGAGGACTGTAAGATGAAAGAAAGATCAACGATGATTGCTTAATCTCTGGATAGACTTCAGGGTTAGAAAATTATCTGGAGACTTGGAGAATGCTTTTTTCATGTGATCTCAAGACTAGACCATGGTTAAGTAAAATGTCTCACAGCTTGGAGAATGCATTAAGTCATGCAATCTCCATATGACTTAGAGTTAAGTGCTTGCTGGGGTTAAATAAAGAAAAGTCAATGTGGGCCCGCTATCAGGTCATGCTGAGGTGCCTATTTTTTATTAGCTATGGGTTTGGTGATGTGGAAAGTTGTCGATGGGGCTGAGGGTTTGTAGGGAGTTAATGGATGCCAGTTGTTAGAGGATCTGAGGGCTTTCATGATGCCACTAAGGAAAAATGAATGAAAGATAGTCTTCACGACATTGTGACAGCTGTCGATTTGGTTTCAGGCCATAAGATAAGTAAAGTGGTGGGTCTAGTTGTCATGTCATGTTGAGGTGCTCAATTTATATTGGTTGTCAAGGTGGTGATGTGGCCATGGACATTTCAAATGGGTTGGTCGATTGTTGATGAATTATAAGGACCACTTGATCTACCAAAAAAACATGATGTTGACGGTCATGTTTTAAAGTTGATCGGTTAGCCATTGGGGCTGAATTTGAATATTTCTATAGGGTTTTCTTATTGGTTTTGTTGCAAGTGGCTGTAAATGACAGTGGGTAGCTTGGAATCGATTTTACAGGATGGTTGCAGTTAGAGAAATGATGCAAAGATCTAGGTGGTCATCATGATCTATTTTTGCTTCTTGGGATGCCATGTCGATTTAAATGCAAATGACTGTTGAAGGATGCATGTGGCTAGGGTTTGGAGTATGTTAGTGATCTTCATGTTACGTACACATGAATTTTTTCAAGTGGATCCTGGCATTGAAGTTTGTTTTTCCTGTAGCAAGAGTGTAGTAAATTGTGATCATAGTTAGCCTGTGATGATGAAACTAAAATAAATGTACATCAGATTTTATCTGATTCTCTGGGGTTTCTAGGCTTTTCCTGCATGCTTTCATTTCTTATTCAGGCTAGTTGTTATAGACCAAAATTTTGTTCTAAATGATCCATAGCTTATTGCAATCCTGGTTCCTATAAAAGGATTTTCAAGATCATTTCGAAGGGTTCCACATCTCTGTATTTTTCAGTGTTGGTCCCATGAATGTTTATGCCTTGTAAATATATTTCCTTCTTCTTTGCATATAGGGTGATCCCTCTTTCCTTTCTGGCTTTGAGAATACAACATAAGTTGTAAAAATTTGTCTTATTAATGAGATTGCAATATATTTTCACTGTTATCAGATTGTCTCCATTTGAGTTTTGAACTTGTTGATTAGAGCATCAAGGATGTTTTAGTCTTTCTATTTGCATTTCCTATGAATCTTCAATAGAGTTGTTTTCACAGAAGCAACTGAGTTTAGGCCTGGTCTTCAGATGTGTATGAGCTGAGGTATCAAGGGTATTTGATGCTTGTCTTTCAGTGGATACTAATTAATGTATTGCTTGTTTATCAGTCTCTTCTAAGGGGAGGGTTAAAATCCTTTGAACAGGTGATAGCATATCTGGGTACACAAGTGGATTGTTCAAGTATGGTATGATCAATAGTGTATGTTTGGTGTAAGGCACCAACATATTAGGTTGTGTTGTCTTCTTGTTTCATAGCTCTATTACAGTGAGGTATTTGAATCTACTACCCATTGGATAAGGCATTGGTCTATGAGAGACTTAGGGTATTTCAAGGGTCCATTCAACCCAACATCAATCATTAAAATGAAACACCTTTCCCTTTCATGTTGGTAGGAATAGGTTTCTATTTTTCAGACTCATTCCATGCAAGTAGGGCTATTGCATAAGGTTATGGTTTCATTGGGTTACAGGATATGTATAGGAGTCTGATAACTATTCCATAGTTATATATCTATAGGCCTTTTGTTTGACACAAGGAGTTATGTGTGTGTAGATGAGGTATACCCTCCTGAGTGATGTGGAGCTCAAAGTGTAGGAGGATCATATAGTTGATCCTTGTTAATTGGCCCTTTTTTCTTGTCAGACTTTGGATCAGTTACTAATGAGTTTGTCAATCATAGTGTAAACCTAACAATGGGGAAAAAGGAGACCAACATGGTTACAGTGGTAGGAGAAAATGAAATAAATAAAAAAATAAAAGGAATAGATAAGGGAGGATATGTCTTGATCCAAAAACTAAAAGATACAACAAATGCACACAAAGGGAAGTCAGTGCTAAGGGAAGTCCAAAAACTACTTGAGACCTACCATGATGTAGTTTCTAGTGACTTTCCCTCATCCCTCCCACCCATAAGGGATATACGTCATCAAATTGACTTTGTACCTGGTGCTTCCTAGCACCAAATAAGCATGGCACATGGAGGATCTATACTAACAATAGGGTAGTGAATACAATTACCATTAAACATAGATTCCCTATCCCAAGGATTGAGGACTTGCTAGATCAATTGGGCAGTGCTTCCTATTTCTCAAAAAATGATTTAAAATATAGTTATCACCAAATAAGGATAAAACTAAGTGATGAATGGAAGACAACATTTAAGACCATAGAGGGTCTTTATTAATGGCTTGTCATGCCATTTGGGTTAAGCAATGCACCCTCCACCTTTATCAGATTGATGAATGAACTTTTCCATGACTACTATGGGCAATTTCTTATTGTTTACCTTGATAAAATTTTAATTTTTAGTAGTAGTTTGGAGGAACATCTCAAACATTTGGAAATAGTAATAAGAAGGTTACACAAACACAAATTACTGATCAATTTGGAAAAGTGTATCTTTTTCCAAAAAGAACTCATCTTTTTGGGATTTTTGATCTCGCAAGGGACACTCAAGAGGGACCCCTCAAAGGTGGATGCTATAGTGAATTGGCCACCTTCCAAAAATCAAGGTGATGTAATAATTTTTCATGGTTTGGAAATATTTTATAGAAAATTCATTAAGAATTTTAGTCAAGTGTGTGAACCTATGTTAGATACAATCAAAGGTGGAAAGAAAGTGAAATTTTTTTGGACTAAGGAGGCTAACAATGCATTTGAGTACTTGAAAGAAAGAGTAGAACATTACCCCATCCTCACACTCCCTGATTTTAACAAAGTATTCACAATGGAGACTGATGCAAGTAACTTGGCTATAGGAGCAGTCTTAAGCTAGGATGGAAAACCACTAACCTTCTTCTCAGAAAAATTCAATGATTCCGAGAAGAGATACTCCACTTATGACTTAGAGTTATATGCCATGATATAGGCCCTTAAGAAATGGATGCATTACCTCTTTCCCAAGGAATTTTTTATTTTTACAGACAATCATGCTCTAAGCTATTTGAATACCCAAGACAAGTTAAGTGTCAATGATGTAGGGTAGGTAGGGAAGAGGGGCCAAAGGTGCACCCTAATCCAAATCCACCTTGTAAAGATCATACAAGGAAGAAATAACACAACATGTGAGAGAGAGATTGAAAAATATATCATATATAATTAATCAATTGATTCATACATGTCAGGTTGTAAGGCCTTCCCGGTTAGGGACAAATACATCAAACTCAATTACAATGGTCCTCCAACATGCGAGGATTAAGAAATTCCTTCAAACTCCTAATGTGATCAGTGAAAACCTAATCTATCTTGATAGGCATAGACATGTCAAACATTATTTTATGAGCATATACCTAACTTAAAAGAAAACTATTTTCAAAGACACTCAGATAGAGCTTAAATGGGAGCACCCTGTCACTATTTGATTTTCTCTCACTTTAGGGATGTGGGTGTGCTTTCTATTCACATGAATCATGTCCCTAATGATGATTAGGGGGGATTTGGATCATTCAAGGACCATGGGTACTCTATATTGGCATATAATCAGGTACAGAAGACCTGATTTTCCCCTAGAGCCCAAGGAGCCAAAATGGAGCTATGATGAAGATTAAACTACATGATGCTTATGATAAGATTGATTTTAGACCAAAAGAGATGTGATTATGATGATATTCTATGAAAAGAAATGAAAACAACTAGGTTAATCCATTATTGCTAAGCTATGATGTGTTAGAAAGCTTGAAGAAAATAAAGAAATCTAACAATTAGGATTGATTATGCTAAGTCTAGAAGTAAATGAGCATGATAACAATACATTGAAGATAAAAAATAAGCTCATACTTTTCTCTTGGAAGGAGGAGTATTTATAGGATTTGAGGAAGGGCTTGAGTTAGGAAGAAGACTCAGGGTTAGAGTCAAGGTTTGGGGTAGAGTAAGAGGTATGGTTTGGGGTATGGTAAGGTTTACCTTGGGTTAGGGTTTCTCACACGTGTGAGAAACACTAGGGAAGTGTGCAAGGGGAACATATGTGGAGGAAGAGACATAGGTCTCTTTATGAGGTTGTAAGAAGCCTTAAAGAGTGTGTAAGAGGCTTAAATGAGTGTGTAAGGCTCATTGAGGGAAGGGTTTGACTAAAAGTCAAAGAGGACTTGGATTAGCTTAGGAAATGTAGGAAACATCTCCTAAGTAGGTTTAGGAAAGGTTTAGGGAAGATTGTAAGGGGTTAGGAAAGGCTAGAAGGTTCTAGGTTTTTAAGGCTTTAAATAAATATGAAATTTATTTAAGGATTTTGACATCATTTATTAAATATTGATTCAATAAAGATAGGAAAATCATTTAAATTTGATTTAAATGCTTTGGGGAGGGATTCTTTAATTAAACATGCTTAATTAAAATAAAGGGATTTAATGGCATAAAAACATGTTAATTAATTAAATAATTAAATAATTAGTAAATGATGATGTCATCAGGGGTTTTTAGAAAAATAAAAATACTTTTATTTTCTAAAGGATTTTTAGGTGTCTACATTTTGCCCCTCTTTGATGCAATGCCGCAAGTGGTGTGGCATCAAAGACAAGAAAATAAGATGCCCCAGGCTAGAATAGAGGATAAGGGGGTGTGCCCCCTCAAGAAAATAATGCAAAGAGGAAACTTTGTGGAATTTTCTTGAAAGGAAACCAAAGTAGAATGAGGGGGAAGGAAGGGGAATAAACAGATGACCTTCCAAGAGAAAAGATCCATGAATGTAATATGAGGATGAGATGCAAGATGCAACTATATGAAAGATGCAAGATTAATCTATATGATTCTTGGATGGGGGATTTAGGGAGCTCCGTGCGTTGGATATTTTCAGAGCACAACCTAGTTTGATATAGCAATACTAGAGACCTACCAAGGTTATGAAAGAACACAAGGCCATGTCACTAGCATTGCATAGGATTGACACTAAAAACATGCAAAGGCTTTTCCCAGCATCACACATGAAACCCAGAGGAGGCATGGTGGAAACAATGATGGAGAAACCAAAAACACACGACTAACTCACATGCAGAAGAAAAAGATCAAAAGACCTTGCCCCAGATTGTCCTTATTCACTGCACAACATGATATAATGGCTCATGGCGGCTTTGATTAGAGGACAATGAGAAGCTGTAAAATATTAACAAGACCCAAAGGACAACATCCAAGGTCAAAATGATAACTCCAAAAGACATCCTTTGCCAAGGAAAGAGTTTAATGGGCTGATTGATGGGGGGAGATTAGATCTGAACATGGCGAAAGATACATCGTCATGGACCCAGTTTGATTGATTAGTTCAGACTAAACAAAAGGATACATTTGTATGGACCCGTGCTGATGGGAAGAATGAGTATTATTGTTTGCTGGAAAATGATGAGTCAAGGATAACCACTGTGATCAAGGATAGTCAACAATTAATGTTGCTGAAGTACAAGGCTAAGTGGGATAGGATTTCTAATCAAATGTTGCTGCAAGACTAACAATGATATGTACAACAAGATGGGATGATATGTACAAGGATCTAGGGAGATATTTACAAGATAGCTCAAAATATTAGCAAAGATTTAGAGGACCAAATGAAATAAAAAGTATCTTGCAAAACCTTTTTCCATAGGTAGGATGATCAGGGATGATTGATTGGATTGATGGTGGGAAGATTTGGTCTAAACACGAGGAAGGATATATCATCACGGACCTGGTGTGATTGGTGGGAGATTGTGAAGCATTGGGGATGAGTTGTTGCTTCCTGATGTGGGATTAGATAGGATTTGATTTTGATTTGTAAACCTAAGATAGATTGATGATCTTTGAAAGATGGGATTATTGCCAGTGCATGCCAATCTCTTGCTCGAGATGATGAGGCCTACAAAGACAAGTACAAGATTCCCTAGACAATGCTCTATCAAAGGGTAGCACTGGTATTGCTTCTGATTTAATATAAGGATTTGAGAAACTCAAAGGATTGGTGATGCAAAGTAGATGGTGGGTAACCAGATAAGGATTCCTATGACAAGAGATAGGTAAGATTCTCAAACCTTAAAAGGACCAAGGGATGATTGCTCAATCGCTTAGCTGGATTGGTCATGATGACACAAGGGATGACTGATGCAAAGGATGGGACCTAAAGACACATATGTACAAATGAGCTTAGGTGGAGACATAATTGATGCTAGGGTATAAGACTCAGGATAGGATATACAAGAGTCCTAGGGATGAAGACAAATCTACAAATGTATGCAAGATGATGCTCCAGTTGGGCTAGAAAGCCAAGACAGGCTGATCGTAGATAGGGTGAATGATGGATGATGTGTCCTTAAATGACACAAATTTGAGAAGGAAGCATCCCAACAATGATGATTGGATTGAGATCAAGGTTTTCTATAAGACTAGGAACAAAACTAAGGATGGGATTGGATGGGTTGGCTTGATCTTGGATGTTGGATTACTAGAAGATGTGGATAGGATTGGAAGATGTTGGAGGATTTTTCTAGGAGAATGTTAGGATATGGATGGATGGCATTGGATTGCATGGGGGTAGCCTAGAGATAGATACCAATGACAAGGGATGATACCAAGTGATGGAAAGATGGAGGAAATGCTTATGGATTAATGCTAGAGGGAAATGCTTGGGATTTGGATGGAGGAACTGGTGGGAGATTTTGATGGAGGAAGATTTGGATTTGGATGAAAGAACTGCTTGGGATTTGGATAGAGGAATGCTGAGGGATTTGGATGGCAAATTTGTGTGAGGATTAGATATAGGAACTACTAAAGGATTGGATGGCATATTTTCTTGAGGATTGGAAGATGGAATGCTGGGGGAGCCATTGAGGGATCTGGATAGAGGAATGCTTAGGATTTGGGTAGATGGAAGGATGGATGAAGGATAGTCTCTAAGGAATATGTCACCTAGGAATAAGATGCCCCCTGCTTAGGATAGTTAATTCATTTAGAGGAAGTTGGATGGGGTATGATTGGATGGAAGAAGATGGGTAAAAGATACATGAAGGTGCCCAAAATCATGTATACCTGGTGGTCTCTATTTTTCTTATCAAGATCCAAAGGAAGATCGAGGTGAGAGACAAATGGGATGGAGGAAAAGTTGGATAAGATGTGATAGAAGGGAATGGCCCCCAATTGCAGAAAGGAATTGGGGGGACCTACACATGACACCAATTTTCTAGGTTTTCATCATGGTACTTGTCCAAGGTGCTTGAATTGCCAAGTTTTCACCATAGGATGAATGTTTTTTTCTCTTTTCTTTTCTCTTTTTTTTTGATATTTTTCTCCTGATTTTTCCAATTTTTATGGATTTTTTCCGATTTGCTGCTGACTTTGTGCTGATCTTTCACTGATTTGTTTGATTTGTTGCTGACTTTTCACTGATCTTTTACTGATATTCTAATTTGTTGCTGAATTTTTTATTTGTTTTTGACCTTCTAATTTTTTTGGATGTTGGTACAACTTTGTTAGGATGGAGTAATTATGCAAAGGCATGGATGGGATGGGGGAGATGGGAGAGATGGTGGTAGAAGGTGTTTGGATGGAAGGATGGGAATTAATCATGATAGGGGGATGCTGTTAGGACCAACATTGGCACATGTTGCCAGGAAGATGGATGAAGTGGATGTGATTTGGAAGATAGATGTGGAAATGATGGAGGATTTGTTCCTAGAGATCTTGGGACATAGGTACCCAAAATGGATTTAGGAGATGGAGGAGAAGACTATGTAGTGGGTGGATTAGCAACTTTGGATGCCATTGTGGATATTTCTTTTAGATGCATTACATATTTTTACTTTTGGATCCACATCATCTTTTCTTTATCTTTGGTGGGCCTTTGTGGCCATTGGCATGCATTAAATTCTGCTTTTTCTTTGCTAGGCCTTTGCGGCCATTCAGATGCATTGGATTTGGCTATTGCTTTGATGGGCCTTTATGGCCATTGGGATGTAGCAAATGTTGCTTTTTCTTGGTAGGGCCTTTGTGGCCATAGGGATGCTTTATATTTCTTGATTGGATTTTTCTTTACTTGAGCATGTCGTTTAGACTGGACATGACAATCTTTGTATTTTTGTGGATATTTCCCTTTATGCACTCTTGACATGGCATCCAAATTGTGAGGAGCATTGGAAGGAATATGAGGATATGTGTGGGATGGAGGAAATATGGATGGAGAGATGAATGGAGATTGGTAGATAGGATATGTGGGAATGTGCCTTTGTTGATCCTGACTAAGGATGTTTGGATTTTGGAGGAAGGATTGAGTAGGATAAGATGGGGGATGATATTTTGGGATGTAAGGGTCCAAAATGGATTGGGTATGTATAGGATATGTGCTAGAAGACTTTGGGACATAGGGACACAAAATGGATTTGGAGTATGAAGGAGGAATGTGATAGGTTATCTTGGGTTGTAACGATGGAGGAGGAGGAATAGCATTGTATTCTTTGGAGGGATGATGGGAAGATGTGATGGTGGTTTTGGAAGGATGCTTGAATCTGGCTTTAGCTATACCAACATTTCTGGAGGAAGTGCCTTCTTCAGATGTGTGACAATTCCACATGATTTTGGATGTTTCTTGTCTTGGATGGGCTCCATATTTCCTTGTTCATGAGCACCTAGGCCTTTGCCTTGATAATTCAATTTCTTGAGCATTTTATCCAAAAAAGGATATTTCTAACTTGGGAAATATGATAAACATCCAATTTCTAGTTTTGTCATGGAAGATATGGAACATATTGCCTCCACTTCAAGTGGATTGCCTTTGACAAATGTAAGTGGACCAAGAGGATATAGTGTTGGGAGTGGGATAGTTTGAATTGGAGGATCCTCAAGTGGAGAGGATAGGATGAATGGATTTTGACTGGGATTGGAGGATGGTGATAGATCTTTAGATGGAGGTATTGGGATTGTAGGATCTTGAAATGGAGGAATTGGGATGATAGGATCTAGGATTGGGGGTGATGGAAGCAATAGAACATGCAATAGAGGAAGTGAAGGGATAGGATCTTGATTTTGTTTGATGGACTCTTCAACATGATTTTGGACAAGATCTTTGCTGGATAGGATTTGTGTGGATAGAGTGTTGGGGGATGTATGGATGTACTCTTTAGATGGAGTGGATGGAAGGATGGGAGATTTTGCAACTATGATGGCAGGAAGAAGGGTGAACTGTTGAGGTTCATTGGATGCACTTTGGATAATGCTAGGAGGAGGAGAAGTGGATGGATATTTGGTAAAGTCAATGCATAGGAATGACTCAATGATGTTGGGAGATGGAAGAGGATCTATGAGTGGGACATATGGAAGAAGGATAATGGATGTGGGAAGTTAATCAGGCTCATCAATGATGGCTTCAGATGAAGGATTGAGATGGTATGTCTCATCAATTGGAGGAATGAGATTTTTTGTTGGATTCCTTGTGAAACTCCTTGGAGACTTCTAGATTAGAGGAGGTGATGGACTAGAATGTGTAGAAGATGGGGAGCTAGGATTGTCCACACATGAAGGTGGGGTAGAAGATTGTGAACTTGCTTGGGGGAATGATGGTGTAGATGACAAATTGGAAGATGGCATGACTAGATAGTTCACATAGGTAGGTTTAGAGGAAGCTTGAGAACTGTATTGGCTATTTGGTGAGGTAGGGGTGATGGTTTGAGATATGGGATATGAAAAGAATTGAAGGATGCATTCTTTTTGTGGAAGGGGATTTGTGGCAATGTGGTTTAGGATAGAAGAAGTTGGATTTAGATAGGATGGTGGGTTAGGGTAATGGATTGGAAGACTAGGATTTGGGTTTTCAAAATGATTTGGAGGATAAGGAGATGGAGGATTTGGATAAGGAACAGGAAGACTAGGATTTTGGTTTTGAAAATGATTTGGAAGATAAGGTGATGAAGGATTTAGATAAGGGATGTAACTTGGAGTGTTTCTATGGAAAGATGGTGGTCAGGATATGACTATAGAAGGAGATGGAGGTATGAAGGATGCATATGGAGGATATGTAGGTTTAAGATAGGAAGAAGGTGTTGATGAATAATATAGTGGATTTCCCTCATCAAAGGTAGGATAAGGAGTGCTAGTGGATATGCATGAAGGTATGGTAGGATAGTTTGGAGGAATGATTGGATGCTGGTGGATGTTTGGAGAAATTTTGCTAATATTTTCAAAATATGCATCATGATCCATAGGGCTCTCATCATCATGATGGATAAGGTTTTCAAAGTATGCATCATGATCAACAAGACTTTCATCATCATCAGGATAGGATGGATTGAGAAGAGAGATATAATAACCACACTCATCATAATAGTTTTGAGGCATGTTGACTTGTGGATGAGTTGGATGAAGGATGAAGATGGATTGGAAGACTGAGGCTTAGAATTAGGTTTGGACTTGGCTCAAGATATGAGGAGAGACTGACTCTAGAGGAAGATAGAAAGGGGATGGGGGATGACTAAGATGACTCTTCTAACCTAGGATAGGAGGATAAGACTGGATGCAAGGTGATTGGAAGACCATGATTTGGGAGACTAGGATGACAAGATTCTAAAATTTTGGATGAACTTTGGATTTGAAGGATTTCACGTGGCAACAAGGATTAATTTTAGAACTCTTCGCTTTGTGTATGTTTCAACAGATGTTTTGTACTGAGTCTGAAACTTTAGAAAACACATCAAGTAGAAACTACCTAGAAGTCAGGCTAGTATCAAAATCCTTGCCCACAGCTTGATACCCCCTGAAAGGGGATACATATGGTGAGTATCTTAAGGTGATCTGGTAAAACCCTTGGATTAGTCCTTGCATAAGGATTATGATACCTTTAGATGTGGATAGGATGGCCTCTACTTTATCAAGTGTTTAGTTGTTCTGTGGAGTCCTCCCAATTAGTCTGTATGTGTGTGACTCACTTAAGAGCCTAGTTGACCATGCTAGAATCATAGGCATTATTCACCTAGCTGGGGCTACCATCAACACGCATCACTCAAGCTTGAGGGGATGTAAGTGAGAGTTTTCTCAATGCTTTATTTCTATACTGGCCGGGGAAGGTACCTATTTGAGGTTGTTCTCCAGAGAGGAAGCACTTTTCTCCCTAGACAAGCCTCTCTAAAAGTAAAACAAGTGAACTTGTCTAAGTCCAAGTGTTTTACGTTACTTAGATTAACAAGGATTTGTAGAATTGAACCTCCTAGATGCACATCAAGAAGAGTTCTTTTCCCAATTTGATCTTAAGTGATTTGAATGTTGAAAACTTTTTAAGATGCAAGTGTTTAAGATTTTGATTTGTTCTTTCTCTCTTCAAAAAGTAAAACTTTCAAGCGATTGCAAGTTCTTTATTTGGGCATTCAAGATTGAGTTTGTGTGTTGCTTTAAAACTTTGAAATGAACTACATTTTGAAAGATGAGGGAATAGAGATTCTTTTCATTCACTTTTAAATCTCTCAAGATTGTTTTTTATTTGGACTCAATGTAAAAATGACTTCTTTGGACCTTTGGTTTTGCATTCAAGACTTTTTTGTGTTAGTTTGTATGTTTTATACCCAAAATGAGATTCCTAGATTTGGTTTGATGCATGAAAACTTAGGAAACATTCAAGATTTTGCAACAAGAGACTTGTTCACATCAATAAAAAAGATTTAGGACTGATTTAGGAAATTTTTGAAACCTTTAGGAATGTTTAGGAACCAATTTGGAAAGATTAACAAAGATTTTGTTTGATTTTTGTTCCTAGTTTGCATTGAGACTTTTAACAAAACTTTGAGATATTGTAAATGAAGTTCTTTTTAGCTCTCGTTGATGCATTGAGTTTGATTTAGGACCACTTAGGATGATTTTTGAGTTGATTAGGAACCACTTAGATTTTCAATGCAAACTTGATGTTCTTTTTATGCTCCCAAAACATGAAATGTTCCTACTTTGCATGAATGCATTTTAAAAGCCCTAGATTTGCATGGTTTGAAGCTCTTCTTATCCAACTAAAAGACTTTAGGGATGATTTTGATTTATTTTAGGACCAAATAGGAAATTTTTATGTTGATTAGGACTGATTAGGAATGAATAGGAAATATGTGTAGATTCTTTGAATTTTAGGCACTCAAGAGTTGTGTTTATTGTTCATTTTAAGCAATCAAATGAAATATTTGAAGTCCTAATTGATAAAATGAGTTTATGAGCCTTATATCCTTAGTTTTTTTAGTGATTTTTATTCCTTCCAATGGTACCTATAGAATATGGTGTTAAAGACTTGAAACAAGCAGTCAAAAGGGCTTGAAAACCCCTAGAAACTCCAAAAAACCAACTTTTTCTTGGCCTAAGGCCTTACAAGAGCTCCCTGTTTCCCATATGAGTAAATATGGAAGGGTATACTAATTTCCTTTACTCATACAATTAATGGGTATGCTTAGTATGAGTAAGGATGCTCTGCAATACGAGAAAATAGGGCCAGAGGCCTTAAAAATATGCCTAAAATACATGTAAAAGTCCCATACGAGTATTGGGTGGTCCCAATATGAGCATAAATAAGTGATGATACAAGAAAAAAACCCTAGGGAGTTTACTCATATGATAATTCACCCATAATAGGATGAGAATTTTGAAAAACTGAGTTTTTTGCTTGGAAAACCCTAAAAAATGCAATTTCGAAGGCGTGTAGGGTCCCACTGGGTATGCCAAAATGTGATAATTAAAAAAATAATTTTTATTGAAAGGTTTAGACATGTCAAACATTATTTTATGAGAATATACCTAACTTATAAAGAAAACTATTTGCAAAGACACTTAGATAGAGCTTAAACGGGAGCACCATGTCACTGTTTGATTTGCTCTCGCTTTAGGGGCGTGGGTGTGCTCTCTATTCACATGGATCATGTCCCTAATGATTATTAGGGGGGATTTTGATCATTAAAGGACCATGGGTACTCTATATTGGCACAAAATCAGGTATAGAAGACCTGATTTGCCCCTAGAGCCCAAGGAGCCAAAATGGAGCTATGATGCAGATTAAACTACATGATGCTTATGATAAGATTGATTTTAGACCAAAAGAGATGTGATGATGATGATATGATATGAAAAACAATGAAAAAAACTAGGTTAATCCATTATTACTAAGCTATGATGCGTTACAAAGCTTGAAGAAAACAAAGAAATCTAACAATTAGTATTGATTATGCTAAGTCTAGAAGTAAATGAGCATGATAAAAATGCATTGAAGATAAAAACTAAGCTCATACTTTTCTCTTTGAAGGAGGAATATTTATAGGATTTGAGGAAGGGCTTGGGTTAGAAAGAACTCTCAGGGTTAGAGTCAGGGTTTGGGGTAGAATAAGAGGTATGGTTTGGGGTATGGTAAGGTTTACCTTGGGTTAGGGTTTCTCACACATGTGTGAGAAACACTAGGGAAGTGTGCAAGGGGAACATGTGTGGAATAAGAGACATGGGTCTCTTTATGAGGCTATAAGAAGCCTTAAAGAGTGTGTAAGAGGCTTAAATGAGTGTGTAAAGCTCATTGAGGGAAGGGTTTGACTAAAAGTCAAAGAGGACTTGGATTAGCTTAGGAAATGTAGGAAACATCTCCTAAGTAGTTTTATGAAAGGTGTAGGGAAGATTGGAAGGGGTTAGGAAAGGTTAGAATGTTCTATGTTTTTAAGGCTTTAATTAAATATGAAATTTATTTAGGATTGTGACATCATTTATTGAATATTGATTCAATAAAGATAGGAAAATCATTTAAATTTGATTTAAATGCTTTGGGGAGGGATTCTTTAATTAAAGATGCTTAATTAAAATAAAGGGATTTAATGGCATAAAAATATATTATTTAATTAAATAAATAATTAATTAGTAAATGATGATGTCATCAGGGGTTTTTAGAAAAATAAACATACTTTTATTTTCTAAAGGATTTTTAGGTGTCTACACCTAATATGATACCATTAATCTTCTATCTCCTAAAACTGATCTCTAAAACTACAACCAACAACTACATTTATACAAGAGGCTACCAAAACAAGTTGGCCTTCAGATCCATCATTAACAAAAGGAACGGCTAGATCTAGGTCTACATAGTTCCCAATGATCGATACCAACATTAACTCCGTGACCACAAATAAATGCACAAGTTGGCCTTAACATGAAAACAAAATTAACTACTCAATAAGCAAGGATAACTGAACACTAGGAAAAGATAGTTGAGTGCAAGGAAATAACTGACCAACTCAGTTAAAGAAGAAACCAAGCAACCCAAAAACAAACTCGGTCAAAGAAGGAATCGAGCAACACAGAAAACTCAAACTTATTTTTGGTGACACAGGATTGCCAAGGACCTAAGATGATCCTACATCAGACACCTAGGGTTTTTTGAAATGATTCTCCAAATCATGCAGTAGGTACAACCCAAGCTGAATCCAACTCAGAGTGTGAAATCCATGAACTATCTTCAATCAGTCTGCTCTTCAACTTTACTAGATACTCCATGTACTATTTTCCTCTTGTGCTCCTACCAATTCTTTGTTCCAAAATCTTCTCAACTTCTTTTGTCTTCTTCTGAGGATAATCATTCGGTACTATTAGTTCTTCATCTAATTCATGGTACTCATACAAATATGCAATGTTGAATATAGGTGATATATTCATGTCATCAGATAACCCAATCTCATAAGCATTTCCACTATCAAATCTCCTCACTATTTTTCAAGGACCAAATTTCTTCAGTTTCAACTTCCCATATGTTCCAATAGGAAATCTATCTTTCTTCAAATAAACCATTACTTCATCTCCAACTGCAAAAGTCTTATATCTTCTTGATCTATCTTCTCTATCCTTGTATTTCTGATTACTATTCTCCAACTTATGTTTCACTTCCTCATGTTATGTCTTCATGAACTTAGAAAATTTTACTCCTTCAACACTTCTCTTTTCTTCACCAGCAATATCTTTCAAATCTGATATACCTCTTAGTTTTATGCCATTAACAATCTCAAAAGGTATTTTTCTAGTACTCCTATTCACTAAATTATTGTATGCAAACTCTTCTCGTGCCAACATAGAATCCCAATTACTTGGTGTATCTCCAACTAAGCATCTCAAAAGATTACCCAAACTTATATTCGCAACCTTTGTCTGTCTATCAGTCTATGGGTGAAATGTAGAACTATACCTTTAGTGCCCAACTTTTTCCAAAGAGTCTTCCAAAAGTATCCAACAAATTTACTATCTTGGTCAAAGATGATACTCCTCAGTAATCCATGTAATCTAAAAATTTACTTAAAGAAAAGATCTACTATATGTACTGCATCTGATGTCTTTCTATAGGGTACAAAATATGCCATTTTAGAAAATCTATCCACAACAATAAATATGGAATAATTACCTCTTAATGTCTTTGGTAAGCCAAGAACTAAATCCATACTAATATCAATCCAAGGTTTCTCAAGAACAAAAATTGGTATATACAATCCAATATTATGACTTACTCCCTTTCCAACTTGACAAACTCCACAACTTTTCAAAAATTTCTAAACATCCTTATACAACTGTGGCCAAAAGTATTTATCCTTAAGAAAATTCAATATTTTGTCAATACCGAAATATCTAGCCAAACCACTACTATGTTTATCCTTTATCAAATTAGTTCTCATTGATCCTCTCGGTATACACAACTGAATACCTTTAAACAACATACATTCTTGAATGAAATATTCTTCCCATTTAGTACTCACTTAATCTTGAATAGGTGCTCTGCACTTCCTCCATGAATCAGAAAATAGGGATCAATTTCATACAAATCTTTCATGTCATCAAAACCATGAACTTCAATTCTCATCTCAGTCAAAAAAAGATCTTCTTCTACTCAATGCATCAACAACTCGGTTAGTGACTCCACTCTTATGTTTTATTACAAATGTATAACTTTGCAAATACTCAACCCATTTCATATGTCTCTGATTCAACTTATTCTGACAACCCAAATATTGTTAAGCCTTCTGATCAGTATACAAAAAAAATTCACTTGGTATCAAATAATGTCTCCATTTCTTTAGGGCTTGAAAAATAGAATAGAATTCTTGATCATACACAGAATATTTCCTTTTTGCATCATTCATCTTCTCACTAAAGAAACCAACATGTTTACCTTCTTGACTCAACACAACTCCTATTGTACTACCACTTGTATCACATTCAACTTGAAATACCTTATTGAAATTAGGCAATGCTAACACAAGTAATTCAACAACCTTTTGCTTCAGAGTATCAAAACTTTTATCAACTCCATGTGTCCACTTAAATTCTCTTTTATCTCCTCTCATAGTCTAAGTCATAGTATTGCAAATTGAACTAAAATTTCTAATGAACTTTTGGTAAAAAATTGCTAAACCATGAAATGATCTTACCTCACTAGCATTTTTAGGTGTAGGCCTATTCAAAATAGCTTCAACCTTTTTAGGATCCATTTTCAAACCATCATCTAAAATCACAAATCCCAAATACATAATCTCCTCTTTCATGAAAGAACACTTTTTTAGGTTAATCAACAACTTTTCTTCTTTCAATCTCTTCAATACTTGTTTAACATGCAACAAGTGCTCTTCTCTAGTCTTACTGAATATCAAAATATCATCTAGGTATACAATCACAAATTTACCTAAGAATTTCTTCAAAAATTCATTCATTAATCTCATAAAAGTACTCAGTGCATTAGTTAAACCAAAAGGCATAACCAACCACTCATATAAACCTTCTCTTGTCTTAAAAGGAGTCTTCCACTCATCACCTTCTCTGATTCTGATCTGATGATATCCACAATCAATCCTGGTAAAATACTTTTCTCCAGTCAAACTATCCATTATGTCATCCATTCTCGGTATAGGAAACCTATATTTCACTGTTATCTTGTTGATTTCTCTAGAATTAGTACACATTCACCATTCTCCATTCTTCTTAGGTGCCAATACAAATAGTACTACACAAGGACTCAAACTTTCTCAGATCAAACCTTTCTGCAATAATTCTTGAATCTGTCGGTTCAATTCTTGATTCTTGGTAGGTGTCAACCGATGTGATGCCTTATTCGGTAAACTAGCTCCAGGGATAAGATCCATGCAATGATCAATGCTTCTCTTTGGTGTAAAACCATTAGGTACATTATTAGAAATGATCTCTCTAGACTCTGTGATTATCTTGTCAATCTCTTCAGGGATGCTATCCTATGTTTTCTTACTCGGTTTGTTAGGAATCATAACAAAACATACATCATTCTTCTTCAAATCCTTAACAAACTTTCACATATGTACAGACACTACTAATAGGTTCTTCAATCAAAGGTAACAAGATTTGTCTTCTCCCATCAGACCAAATAGTATATTTATGCAATCTCCCATCATATATAGCATGTCTTTCATATTTCCAAGGTCTACCTAACAAAATATGACAACAATCCATAGGAATGATATCACATAAGACCTTATCATAGTACTTTCCAATTTTCAAATTTTCATAACATTGTTCACTTACCAAGAGTGTATGCTCATCCTTGATCCATGAAATCTGATAGGGCTTCATGTGTTTCAACCTTTCCAACTACAAATTTGTGACCATTTCCTCAGATGCCAAGTTCTTAAAGCTTCCACTATCAATGATTACCTTCCATACTTCATCAGAAAGTCTACATCTAGTCTTGAAAAAACTTTTCCTTACTGAATCTTCTCTATTACCTTCACTCAAAAGTGCTCTCCTGACCATCAAGTTCTTTTCCTTCTCTAGTTCATTCGGTGAGTCTTCTTGCACCAAATAATTTCTACTACTACCAACCTTCTTATTTTCATGTGTACACTCAAATGATCTATGTCCTTATTCTCCATAATTGTAACAAGTTATATGGAATCCACCTCTTCTATAACCACCTCGGTAGTTATTGCCTCTTCCTCCAACCGAACTTTTGCCTTTCCACTCGGTCTTTCCTTTGTCTAGATTTACTTTATCCTAATCTACCTATTACTCTAGGGAATCTACCACCTCTTCCTCTCTATCTTTTCTCATGTCTTTTGTTCAATTTCTCCTCAGCTTTCAAGGAAAATTGATAAGCTTTCTCAATATTTTCCAACTTAACCAAACTGATTTCTTCTTGGATAGAAATTCTTAACCCATTCAGGTACCTAGCAATTCTTTCCACTTCATCTTCATCATGTCTAGATCTAATATCTAATCTATATAATTCCTAAGTATAATCTTTTACCGAGCTATCTTTCTGCCTCAAACTTTGCATTCACCTAACTAGTTAATCTGATAATCACAAGGTAAAAACTTGCCTTTCAAATTATTTACCATCTTATTCCATACCTTAATTTTGTCTTTGCCTTTCCTTTTTCTATCCAACTGTAGATGCTCCCACCACAAGGATGCATGAATCTTCAACTTTGTGTTTGCAATTTTCACCTTCTTTTCCTTAGGGACATTTTCATATTCAAAGTACTCCATCTCAGTAATCCAATCCACCAACTCATCCAAATCTAGTTTCCCACTATACTCAGGAGGATTGAAATATGGTGTAGACTTCAGATTTGTCAAAGCCTTCAACATTATTTCCTCACCCTAATCCATTATAGGTGTAGGTTCTGCAACATCTTGTTCTTCCTTAATTTCCTCATCACTAACATCTTCAAGATGTCTTCCTCTACACTGGGCTGTCTCAACAGCTTCTAACCTAGCAGCAAGTTGTCTCAACATGTTTTCCAATACTTTATCTGCATGTCACCTCCCACAAACCATCTTGAAACCCTCTACAATTTTAGGATAGATTGCAATCTTCTACCCTACAACCAATCTCAACTAGGGTTTGAAAAGAAGGAACCCTCAAACCTAGAATTGAAAATCTAGATCCAGATATTAACCTTCACTTTGATACCACTTGATGTAGGGTAGGTAGGGAAGAGGGGCCAAAGGTACACCCTAATCAAAATCCACCTTGCAAAGATCACACATAGATGCAATAACACAACAAGTGAGAGAGAGAATGCATAAAAAATCATATATTATTCATCAATTGATTCATACATGTCAGGTTGTAAGGCCTTCTTGGTTAGGGCTAGATACATCAAACTTAATTAAAATAGTCCTCCAACATGTGAGGATTTAGAACTTCCTTCAAACTCCTAATCTGATACCATTAATCTTCTATCTCCTAAAATTGATCTCTAAAACTATGACTAACAACTACATTTATACAAGAGGCTACTAAAGTGAGTCGGCCTTCAGATCCATCATTAACAGAAGGAAAAACTAGATCAAGGTCCACACATTTCCCAATGATTGATACCAACATTAACTCCATGACTAGAAATAAATGTACAAGTCAGATTCAATAGGAAAACAAAATAAACTACTTGATAAGCAAGGATAACCGAACACCAGGAAAAGATGACCGAGTTCTAGGAAATAACTGACCAACTTGGTTAAAGAAGAAATTGAGCAACCCAAAAACCAACTCGGTCAAAGAAGAAACTGAGCTACACAGAAAACTCAAACTTATTTTTGGTAACACGGGATTTCCAAGGACCCAATATGCTCCTGCATTAGTCAAACACATTAAGTGGATGGAGAGACTTCAAGCCTACTCATTCTCAATCAAACATAACAAGAGTGTAGCCAATAAAGTGGTTGATGCACTAAGTAGAAGAATTGTCTTGGTCCAAGAGATACAAATCAAAATCATTGGGATAAGTTCTCTAAAAGACCTCTACATTGATGATCCATATTTTGGTGACACCTATGAAGTGTGTACTAAACTTGTGGACAAGTACCACACTAATTTCTCATATTTTTTGATACAGTACATCTTAATTTTCAAATGAAACCAACTCTACATTCCTAGGTGTTCCATGAGGGACAACATCATCTAAGAAAAGTATTGTGGAGTAATGAGTGGTCATTTTGGTCTGGAAAAAATATTAAAATCAGCCAGGAGGCATTATAATTGGCCCAAGATGTAAAATGATATCAGAAAGTTCTTACAAACTTGTGTCATTTTCCATAAAGCGAAGGGTTGACTACTTTAGAAAAATGGCACACTTTATTGCATGCAAGAGAACTCATGATGCATCACACATTGCCCAGCTATTCTTTAAGGAAATTATCAGAATTCATGGATTACCATAGTTTATTGTCTCAAACAAAGATGCAAAATTTCAAGTTCATTTTTGGAGGACATTGCATAAGAAATTGGGTACAAATTTGCAATTCAGTTCTACCTACCATCCTTAAACTGATGGTCAAACATAAGTATTTAATAGATTCTTGGGAAATCTACTTAGATTCCTCACAAAATAATACACACAAAATTAGGATCTCCTTCTCCCACAAGCAGAATTTTATTTTAATGACTCTGTCAATAGATCAACATGAAAGACTCCCTTTCACATAGTCTATGGTCTACATCCAAGGGGACAAATGGAACTCATAAATATCCCAAATGACTTCCATATTAGTGCTCAATGTGAAGAACTAGTAGATATGATAAAACATATCCAAGACCAAGTGAAAGACAATTTGGAACAATCGGTGCAGAAATAAAAGACACAAGCAAATAAAAGGAGAAGGGAAGTACACTTTAAGATAGGTGACAAAGTGTGGGCTTACTTGAGAAATAAAAGGCTTCCTAAAGGTCATCATACCAAGCTTCAAATGAAAAAGATTGGACCTTGCAAAATCCTTCATAAGTTTGGCCAGAATGCTTATGAAATCACATTTCCACCCACACTCTCTATTTCCCCTATTTTTAATGTTGTTGACTTGACACTTTTAAAAGATAATACAGGTACTGTAGGTGAACAAGTATATGGAGATGATACACAAGGTGAATGGCTTCATGACCTACCTCCTAGCCAACCTCTATCTTTGGACAAGATTATTCAAACCAAAGTCATAAAAGACTAGAAACAACACTTACTTGTAGTATTTAGTGAAATGGAAAGGACTTCAAGACATTGATGCCACATGGATGACAAAACAAGACATTTTCAAACATGGCTTCACTATAGACCAACTCACCTCAAGTGGGAACTTGAGTTCTCTTTCACTAGGGGAGTATAGTGAAAGAGCCCCAACATCATGAAGGTAATGAAGGAATATTATAAAGGCATCTTCTACATGTCTTAAGCTATTAGGACCCCTTAGGATGAATAATGATCCCACTGTAAGGCCTAGTGGCAAGATTTGGTCTTTATGAACCACTTGGTCAACTATGGTCATGGATCCTTAAAATTTGATATTTTGTATTATTTTAGTGTTTTAGGAGTTTTGGTCTATTTATGACCCCTAGGAATATGAGCAATCAATAATTGTTCACCTAGAGCAAGAAATGCAAAAAATGCAACTTTTGCATAAAAGTTGCATAGCAACTTCTTGTCGGCTTGACAAGTTTTTGAAAATTATTTATAAAACCTCCTCCCAATAAATCCATGGTTAAAATTGAGTTGTAACCATTGGAAAAATTCCTCATATAGCCCTTACAAGTTGGTGGAGAATATATGATGTACATTTTTTAAGTAAATCAATAAAAAGAGACTTATTTTTCAAGTACACAATGTATTGTCTAGTTCTGTATGATCTTGTACGGACTCCTCAACATGTAAGACCAATGGAAGATTGAATTAGTGGAAATTACCTTTCATTTTCACCTACTATGAGCCTCTAATTCATTGGATAACCAAAGTTGTGGTGTTTTTAGTGAAACCAGTCTCTAAACCCTAGTTACCTAGGGTTTCCCTGAATAAATGTCTTTTCCTCCTCATTCCACCATTGGAAAAATATGAGAGTTGGTGAAATGAGGGGAATGTGTATGTAATTTATGAATCCTAAACCATCCTTCATATTAGTGTTTGAAGGTCAAAGTTCCAATTAATTCTTGGTTGACATCTCTATATGGAAACCAGTGAATAGATTTAACATTTGGAGATAGAGGTATATTGGGATTGAATCAAACACTAAAATTGAAGATTTGGAGTATATTTAACATGGATATCATCCTTGATTCCATGGTTAATGTTGCGTGTCATTTTTACATGAGACAATGGCTAGGAATTTGGATGAACAAATTCCCCTCTTGAAAGAATGATAAAATCAGTCTCAAGGTTCCTTTCAGGCTATGTCTCAACTAATTGGATAGCTCAATTGAAGATAAATGTGAAACTATTGATGAGGAGGCCCTTGCTGGTTTGATCTTGGAAGGGCCACAAAAACAATCTTAGAAAAAATAACCTTTCTCTCCTTTTTATTTATTTTTTGAATCTTTAAATGAAAGTAATGTAAATTTTATTTAATCTACTGTGGCTGATTTTTAAGATCAAATAAGGAGCAAGGTAACAAGAGTTTAGATAAAATATTATAAAAATTAAAACTATTGGACATAAACCACTGTTGCATTGCCTTGCGAATTAAAGTACCAAGAAGATAGAGAAAACCCACAAAACATAGATTTGAATAAATCACAACCCTGATTTTGTAGATACAATCATCAATGGAAATAAATGCAGATGTAAGATATGTCAAAATTCATCAACTCATGACGTCACCACAAACATGCGCACACATGAGACAAATTTATCTTGAAGCACCAAAGAAACAATCTTCCCAATAATTCGTCACAACAAATTAATGCAGCAATGATAAATACCAGACTAATGAATTCATAGATCAAAATAATCATACAATCAATTATCTCTTTGAAATAAATGAATGAGAAAACACACATTCATAAGTTTTGCAAAGATAGTAGAAAAATCACACTATGATTGAAGAACCAATTGTATATATTATATTGCAAAGTAATCAACCATAATTACACTGTTGATTTACAATTTATAGGGCTTCACCCTTTAGGGAAAATAAATTTCATAGCTTGGATTTCAACTTTGCATGAAACTTGGAAAAATAAATAAACTAAAGCTTAACTGAAATGAACTACTCTTAAAGCAGCCCTAAACTACCTAGCACAGATTTAATCCATGTGCATTAAAATTTTAAATCCTAAGATGCATTAAATAAACTCAAAATCTATTTTGGATTTTTGTCATTCCCTTGAATGTTCTTCCTTCAAAACTTGGAGTTCTTCCCGTTAATCTTTATTATGGCTCCCCTTCAAGGTTTTGACTGTGTATTGTCAGAAAATGGAAGCACTTCCATTTAAGACTAGTTTAGCCCTATGAGTAAGTGGTTTGGGGTGATTTCAAGCACCTTGAATGGGTCCTTGACTTAGATCTTTCTTGTTCCCCTGATTCTATCCCCTTTTCCACTTTCTTTCTACATTTTTCTAGCATTCTGGACTAAGATCCTTAGATGGATGAACTTTAGGGTCAAGGACAACCTTTAGGGTCAAGGATGACCTTTAGGGTTCATGATGACCTCAACCTTGAGCTTTAAGTTCAAGGATGACCTTGACCTTGACCTAGGTCAAAGTCAACCTCAACCTTGACCCAAGGTCCAAATTTCAAGGTTCCATGATTTTCGAATGTCGGGTTTCATAAAGAATTGTTTTCCCACTTCCAGGTCGGTTGTTTCGAGTTTCAGAATGGTAAAAAATTAAATTATATTTAATTTAGGTCCATTTCTATGGGTAAAGGTTTAAATAGGAATTTAATTCTCCCATCTAGACCTCTCTAGCAGTTTGTGCCCTAGATCATTATAAAAGGAGGCCTTCCTCTCTCATTTTCTCCATCAATCATCAAGCCATCTCTTTTCATAATCTTTCAAGCACTCAAGAAAGTGAAATCAAGAAATAAAGAATCAAGAAAGAAGGAGAAGGAAAGAATTCAATCATTCATTCATCTTCAAGCATTCAAGAATTCAAGATCCAATTCATCAAGGAGATCCATTGTTAACCATTGAAGGATTCAATCTCTATGGAGCCCTCTTGTTGAAGTTTTCTCCATCCACATTCATCCAAGCCTCTTCCTATTTTAAGATACATTCAAGATTGGTGTTGAAGATCTAAGAAAATTTATTTGATACATCCTACATCCAATTCTATATTCATTTGGAGCATCCATACTTGTGGATTCAAGGATTCGAATCCTGCATAAGGGTTTTCAACATAAGCAAGGTGAATTATTCCATTTACTTTTTTTATCTCTGCAATTTCAATTCAATTTCAAGGTTAATTTCTAAATTGGGGTTTTACTAAGGAAAACCTCTCCCCCAAACAAACAAAACCATTTTTCTTGCAGGTACAAGTGTGGAACAGTGAATATCAGTGCAGATCTAGATACCCTTTTCAACAAACTTTCAGGATTCGCGAACAAAATTTATGTCAGAGCAGTATAGGTCAAGGTTGACATTTCTAGGTTGAGGGTGACATTTTGGGGTCAAGGTCAACCTTGTCTACCTAGCTCAAGGATTACCTTCCTCAGAAAAGAAAAATATTTTTAGGTTTTGTAGATCTTGCAGTTTCGGTTCAAAATTGTGAAAATCAACAGTTTCTAAGACTGTTTGATAGGGTTTTCAACCGATTCTTTTTCAGAGGTAAGTACCTTTATTTCTTCATTTCAATATTATTCTTCTATATTTACTTTCCATTGTGTGTGTGAATTTTTTAACCTAGCTGTAGACACAACACTTTAGTAAAACATTAGAGGTTAGCAGAAATCAAAATCGTGCAGTGAAATGGAAACTAATCTAACTAGGTGATTTACTGCCTTCTAGTAGATGCAAGTATGTATTCTCAGATTGGACCAAGATCAGTGACCTTGATGACACCTAAATGAAGGATTTGAATGCAAAATCTAGATATGAGATGAATGCAAATTAATCTATTTTTTTGGATTTTCTATGCAATAAGATGAAATAAATTGATATAAATCTAATCTATATGAGAAACTGATATGACATGCAATTAATCTAATCAATGATATGCTAAATGATATGAATGCTCAAAACAATGAAAATCTCACAACAGCTTGGATTTGCAAAGATTGATTCTTCGATCACCAATTCGACAGCATGAGGATGCAATTCGTGGATGGATCCAAAATGAAGAGCTAAGGCCTTAATTTATAGAAATCCAAGACTTTGGAGGTGCATGGAAAAAGCCATAAATCACTCTTGATAAACTCAGGTTAATTTTTGAGTTATCAAGAAATTAGAGATAGATTAACTCACAAAAATCATGCAAATTAGCTTTTTGATTTAAATCAGAAGTTGAGATCAGCTTTCAACTCAAAAGAGAGTTGAGTTTATTTTTAAAACAACTTAAATTGATTTTCTGATTTAAAGTTTAACTATTTTTTGGATGTGCATAATTAATATGAATTAATTTAATAAATAAAGTGATTTATCCTCAACTTAACTGATTTTAAAAATATAACAATTGACTTATGGGTTAATCAATTTATTAAATCAAACTTTTATTCAAAAACTATATTATTAAACTTGACAATTGACAATAATTAATTAAATAAGAATTTAATCAATTAGTCATAGGATATTTGATTTATTGTCAAAATGAAATAATATAATTTAGGAATAAATATAATTAAATCCAATTAAATAATTAAGTGGCAGTATTAAATCTAATTAATTAAATATTCAGAATATTCAATTAATCAAACTTTAGGATAAATAGGATTTATCGCCAAATAATCATTAAATCAAAGATAATTAGATAAATTAGGAATAAGGAATATTCCCCGATGCAGAATTTAGGATAATCAATTAAGATTCGATAATGTTCAGATGTGCCTTAGGTTAGGACTTTGATGTCGATTTTGTTCGATGTGTCAATATAGGAGGTTAATGAACCTATAGCCCATTTTTGGGGTATTACACTTTTCCCCTCTTTGAATTTTTGTGCGAAGCACAGTGGTTCAAAGACAGTCTGTGTATGATGTTGAAACTAATGTTTGGAATTGAATTTGATATGAAACAGAAACTGATTAAAGTTGATATGAAGATAATAGGTCCTGAATGACCAAAGATAATGTTAACTATAATAGCAATGAACCGATGATTGCGAAAAAGTGTCAAAATGCTTGATTCTAAACCTTATGATTGTGAAGAAGTGAGTGACTGATTCCAGACCCGATTGTCGATAAGAATCACATTGGAATCACATCTGAACCCTTCAGTTATGAAGAACCAAGGAAATAACACTAATGAATTGATGGTTACAAAAGACTGATACAGTTTACAAGATTAAGAGAATCCTAGATTGATATGGATCTTGATGAATCTGATATGCCCCGAGCGATGATTGATTTTCCCCAAGCGATGAGGTCTTTTTGATGAATCAGCAACTAGACGTGGTTGTTGTCTTGATTACTGAGGAAAGATATGATTTCAAATTACAAACTTTGAATAATGTGGAATACCATGCCCCCTTTGGGATAAAAATTGAAATTTGACAAGAAAAGTCAGCGTTGGATAGTTCAGAAGCATGTTAATTGATTTAAGAAGTGGTTAAACATGTTTGAGAATGGATTCTGCATCATTTAGAGGTCTAGAAGACCAAGTTTGACTAGGTTTGACCATGAGTTGATCATGGTTGACCAAGTTGAAATTTTGATAGTTTGATGTAAGATAATCAGTTAAGTTGAATACTGGATTTCTGTGATGATGGAAGGTCGATTATGCAAACAATAGACCATCCTAGGTCTGAAAATTTTAAAACATGATTTTGACATAGTAAATGATCTCAGATTTTGATTTTGATCCTAAAAATGGGTTCAGAATGTCAAAATTAGCTAGGGGTGCAATTTTCATGGAAAATAGAGCACTTTTGAAAATTAGGTCAAAAGCTATATAAAGGTCGAAAGGGTCATTTTCAATTCATTTCAACCTTTTGACTTTATAAATCTTGTGGAGCCCTCTGAGCAAGAAAATGGTAGAGAAAGTGGTAGAACCAAAGGTACCTATGAGTTCACATCAATTTGAGTGTAGCCGGCGACACCAGAGACCTCGGCAGTATGGACATCCAGTAGGTGGACCTCTTTGCTTCTCTGAAAAGTCAATTTTTCCATGATTTATAGCATTTTTAGCATTTTTCATATGCTTTTTTATTTTGAATTTTTGAATGTATGGAAACTCATATGACTCTCTATCAAGACTCATATGACTTTTGAACTATAGATAGGTTGTCATTTCATTAACCCCCAAGACTCGTATCAAAGGGACCCAAGAGTCGTACAATGTTTCGTCGGGTCCCTCATAACTCGTACGAGGGGGAATGCATTGTTGTATCACTATGATTTGTCATATGGTATGATGTAGAAACTCGTATGACTTTCCCTACTAGTCTGAAGTGTCGTATGGAAAACAGTGAGCCTAAAACTCAGTATTAGGTCAAATTTTTGAATTTCTTGATCTCTTAGCCTAATTGATGACTTTTTAACCTACCTTCTGACATAGTAATCTATTCAATTCCTACACTTGTAACCCATTTTGTGCCCAAATTATTGATAGGATTCCCTATTTCTATACTATGTAGGTCATATATCCAAATGTTCATGTACAAATTTCACATCCCACCATGTAGAGATTATGTGTGTCACTGCCAGACCCTATGAGGGTACACCTTGCTTCCTCTAGATTTGAGTACTTCATTCATTTACCCAAGATTAGGGTAAATCATAGACTTTTGACTGCTCTAATAGAGAGATTTCATTTAGAGACCTAGAAATTCCATTTACCGATGGGGGAGATCATTGTTACCCCTAAGGATGTGTATCGTATACTGTGCATTCCCTTCCATACAGGCCGACGGCCAGAGTATGTGAGTTCGGGGAACTCAGGTTTATTAGCATCGAGACATCTCTTTGGAGATGATACTTAGATGAATGCCTCCATTTCTTGGGAGACCCTAGTACAACATTATGGATAGATGCACTAGCTAGAATGCATTATTGCTGGGATGATAGGAAGGATTGTCATGTCTGACTGTCAGCAGAATGGTCTATTGATGGGCTAGACCTTGATGGTTGCACGGTTGATGGTGACACTTTTTGAGTTGGCTTGGGGTTAGTGTCTTTTGGCCAATATGTTCTTTGAGATGCACAAGGTAGTGTATCAGGAGAGCAAGTCTTTCAAAATTGGAGCTTTAGTTTTGTAGATCTGGGTGTGGGAGCATATCCCCATGTTGAGACCAGTATGCAACTCATAGAGGTAGCCTCAGGAGCATTTTATTTATATATATGCTAGATATGTCATACAAGGATGGATGGGATGATATGACTTTTGTTCTATGGAGACCATATGTGGGTATAGAGCCTTGGCCTACTACTCGAGAGTAGTTTAGTTTCTTCTTCTAGAGTTGTGTGCTAATCGGGAGGTCATCTTCCACTTTAGAGAGATTCATCATCACCAGGATGTGGTGGTAGTATGGATGAGTGTAGGATGAACCAAAGGATTATGCCACTTATGCTCAGATAGCTCATGAGCTAGGACTTGGATGGACCATGAGGCTCTCTTATGCTTTGTGTTCATAGGAGTACAGTGCTATTGTCAGTAGAGATTGGGAGTACAGACCAAATGTACTTGATGCTAGAGTTACAGACGGATTCATTGTTTGGCTTACTGACCATCTGATCCATAGGTTCTCAAATCCTACAAAGCTTATACCTTTCATGGAGGAGGCTATGGATGTGACTGGAGCACCATTCAGACCCACACAGGTTCCTATTGTGCATCTCACACCTCTGACACCTAGAGAAATGGCTCCTCTTTAGGGACCATTAGGACAGATGAGGCCCCCTTGTCCCACTAGTTCCATAGTAGGTAGATCTACAGGTTCTCATAGATAGACTAGGGGAGAGGGTGGTACTCTAGGGAGTGTTGGCATAGCTGATGAGGTACTTGTAGCAAAGCAAGTTGTGGGTGGTGGTATAGATCCAATAGAGGAGGATACAGTATTTGATTTGGGTGCAGAGGTTAGACACCCTAAGGTGCAGAGAGTAGAGACTACAGAGTAGACTACCCCAGATACTGAGATGCCAGTAGTCAATGTTGATCCTACTATTCCTCTTACTCCACAAGAGACTATTAGATGGCTCAGATTATAGGTCAGGGACTTGAAGGTTCACAGTGCACGGTGGGAGGAGACATACATAGAGGTCAATAGACAGTGCACTGAGCTTCGTGCAGAGGTGCAGAGATTATAGGCTGAGGTGATTCATCAGACCACATGGGCAGCTTACTATGTGTCCACATATTACACTATTGTTCCTGCTACATAGAGAGTCCCTACGTACTCCCACTACATGATGGCATCAGAGGGAGCCAGAGCACCTAGAGCAGAGGTAGTACTAGATGCACCACCTCCACCTCCACCTCCACCAGATGTAGAGGATCAGGCTAACAGTTGATCTGTTTTGATATGTTCTGATATACTATTCTCTTTTTTATCATTGATATACTATTCTGACTTTGATAGCTCACATGAGCATATTCCTTTGTACACTGTGCCAGTAGTGCACCCCTGACTAGTTCGAGATTTTTGATATATATATGAGATCGATATTTTGGTTATGACTTCATTTGTACTTGTCATGTTTTTGAGTTATGATGATATCATGTGATGCTTATGCTATGAGTAGTGTAGAATGTATGTATGGATATATGCAATGAAATGATTTCTTTCATATGTATGGATGTAATGCAAATGTGTTTTGATTATGAAAAGATGTATGTATGATTTATGCTTATGCACATGGATGTATTGTAATGCAATAGGTGATTATGATATGAAATGTAAATGCAATGATACACATGATATGTTTTGCAGGAATTGATGAAGACAAGTACTCAGTCTTATGTCAAAAGGATGTTGAACCCAAGAGGATAACTGCTTGCGGTTCCATGAAGAGATCTTTGAGTTAAGTGTCAGCTCTTGTGAGATTTGAAGAGGTGATAGAAGAATCATTTAAGCATTGAAGTTATGTAGCCATTTGGGAGATCATGCAAACATGAAAAATGCAAAGAAACATGTAAAAATGCAACCTAAGACCTAGGACCTAGTCACTGATCATGTGCCGGTCATTCTCATCATTGAATTTTTAGGTAATTGGATAAATCAATACAATTCCCACTAGTTATGAAACCATAGACATATGAATATCGATTTGTATGTGCAGGAATAAATACAACACCCACTGATTAGGAAACCATGGGTATATGAATATTGATTTTGTTTTCAGAATGTCAGATTAGATATAAGCACCAAGGCATAAATGCTAGGATGACTTGAATATCATGTCCATTTTGATATAGAAATTTGTATAAGCATCAGAACATAAACATCATGATGACCAAAATATGCCTTACATTTACAAACACATCAAACAGTCAAGAGATCATTCTAAATCCAATGTGAATTACCCATAGTGACCGTTTATCATTCACATCCTTAGGTAAGATCATGTTTCACAGTAGGAGAAAGAACTCACTCAAAAAAGACAAATGGTTAGATCAAAATTCCCTAAATTTTTTGGGTATCAATGGTCAAGGTACGCATGGCCATCCAATTCAAGATAGAGGCTCTTACAGTCAGACACCATTTCAATCTAGAATTTCCAAAGTTGTTAGATTTTCTCATACAAGTAGAAAACAAAGAAAAGATTATGCCCCCAGTCATTACTCTCTAAATCCCATAAAGGACATCATCAAATAGCTCAAGTGGACATAATATACAAAAATCTCAATGTGAGTTAGTAAGCATACAAGGAGATAAAAGAATCTGAAGCATATATTGTTTTCATTTTGTGTTTGATGTTTGATTGCGTTGTTGTAGATGCAAAATCCTTTCTGGAGACAAGACAGACTAACTGATTCAGATGAAGCTTCAAAGGACTTTGACCAGATATGATATGTCTAAGATACATTGGAGGCCATAGGATATGAAATTGATTGCCCCCAAGTTTGAACATTGATAGGATACAGATGCTTGAGCTGATTGGTGTACAGATCGACTTATTGAAAGCAGGAAAGTAGGAACAAACTGGGAAATATGTACAAACAAAAGCAAGACTAAAAGCTGGGAAAGACCAAGATTGCACTGATAGATGGAGCATTTTGAAACAAGTGGCACCCGTTTGCTAGGTTTTCACCATCTTGGCATAGATTCTATTTTTGCTACCAAGGCGCCTGTTTCCAGGTTTTCACCAAGGCACTTTTTCTTTTTCTCATTTTTTTTGCATTTTTCATTTTTTTAATTTTTTTGTACTTTTGATATTTTTTTCTTTTTTTTGTGAATCATCGACATTCCTATTGCTAGGTTTTCACCAAGATGTTCATTTTTTTAGGACTTTTTCCAATTTTAAAGATTTTTTCAGGACATTTTACCATAGACTGAATGCCTTAGGGATAGAATTTCTTCAGATGGAGAATGTTGATTGGTTCTCGGAGCTGTTCTCCTTTAGTCATTGACAGTTGATAGGCACCAGAGCCAAAAGTAGCAGTGATAACAAAGGGACCCAGCCAGCTGGGTTCAAAATTCCCCTTGCGCTCTCTATGTGATTGATTTTTAGGATTCTCTCTCAAGACTAGATTGCCAACCTAAAATTCTCTGTGTCTGACTTTCTTGTTGTAACCTCTAGACATTCTCTTCTAATATACTCTAAGATGATCATACGCTACTTGTCTATGCTCATCTAGTAGTTCAAGTTCTTGCAACCTAGACACTCTGTAGTCATCATCAATTACTAGACCATGCATTTTGATTCTTAGTGATGAGATTTCAACCTCAATAGGTAATACTGCTTCAGACCCATAAACTAAAGTGAAAGGTGTAGCCCTAGTAGGCATTCTGATACTTGTTCTATAGGCCCAAAGAGTTGGATTGATCATGAGATGCCAGTCTCTTCCTATTTTATTAATTGTATGGTGTAATATTTTCAATAGATTCTTATTAGAAGCCTCTGCTTGTCCATTCCCTTGAGGATAGTAGATAGAAGACCAATGTTGTGTAATCTTGAATTTAGCACATAAATCATCTAGATCTTTGTTCTTGAATTGTCCACCATTATCTATGATTATAGAATGAGGTATCCCATATCTGCATATGATATAGTTCAATATGAACATAGATATTTGTTTTCCAGTTGCTTGTGTCAAAGGGACTACTTCTACCCATTTTGTAAAATAATCTATAGCTGTGATTATATGGGTATGTCCATTAGAAGAATGAGGATGTATAACTCCTATAAGATCAAAGGCCCATTGATGAAAATGCAATTGTGTAGTAAAGGGAATTAGATCTCTCCCTAGAGCATGAATTAAGTTGCCATGCACTTGGCACTTTTAACAGTTCTTAGCAAATTTGATAGACTCTTTCTCCATTTCAGGCTAATAGTACCCATCCCTAATAAGTTTTCAAGCTAGTGTTAAACCGTTTGAGTGTGACCCACAAATACCATCATGGACTTCCTCTAACACATGTTGAGACTCTTCCCATTCTAAACATCTAAGTAGTGTACCATCTAGACCTCATTTGTACAGGTCATGACCAATGATGACATATCGGGAGGCATTACAGATAAGGTATCTCTTTTCATGGTGGTTAAAGGTATCAGGAATGATTTGGTCTTTGAGATAGGAGAATAGGTTTTTATATCTAGATGAATCATGACCAATAATAGTGCAGATCATGTGGGTTTTAGGGGAATCATATGTAGGATAAGATAGTGCTTCCACCAGGAACTCATAGTGTAGCTCATGTTCAAGCTGCTATAATAAAGTAGATAGCATTGCCATTGCATCGGCAGCCTTATTCTCTATTGTGGGTATTTTCTCAAATGTGATAGATATGAAATACTTCTTTAGATCATCTACCATTCTCTTGTATGAGATGAGCTTTTCATCTTTAGTCTGGTACACATCATTGACTTAATGGATTACAAGTTGTGAGTCTCCATGAATGTGTAATTTTGTTACTCTCCACTCAATTGCTATTTTCATACCATTCAAAAGGGCTTCATATTCTACAATATTGTTTGTGCAAGGGAACTTTAATCTAAATGTTTTAGGTAGGGAGTATCCTTGAGGAGTTATAAATAATATTCCTACTCTTGATCCATTTTATGTATAGGAGCCATCAAAGAACAATTGCCATTCTCTAGAAGAAAGAGTCATGATAGAGGAATCTAGAAATTCCATTTGCATTGGTGTATCATCAATCATAGGTTCATCTGCTAATTGATCAACAATAACCTATCCTTTTATATCTTTTCTTTCAACATATTCAATGTCAAATTCACTTAAGAGCATGACCCATTTAGCTAATCTACCTATGAGGGTAGCTTTGCTTAGTAGGTATTTTAGTGGATCAATCTTAGCTACCAAATGTGTGGTATGCGCCAACATATAATGTCTTAGTTTCTATGATGCAAAGATCACAGCTAGACAAGCCTTCTCAATCATACAATAATTGTTTTTGTATGCTACCAATATCCTACTGATATAGTATATAGCTCTTTCCTTTTTGTTCTCATCATGTTGTGCAAGCAATGCCCCCAGTGATGTATCTGTAGCGGAGACATATAAGATCAAAGGCTTCCCTAGAATGGGAGGCATCAAGATAGAAGGATTTGATAGATATTTCTTGATATGGTTAAATTTTTTCTCACATTCTTCATTCCACACAAATGTCACACCTTTATGTAATGTTTTTGTAAAAGGTTGTGATATGTCTACTAGCTGAGATATGAAGTGTCTGATAGATTGAACTCTTCCTTGCAATGTCCTCATTTGACTAATGTTTTTGGGAGGTTGCATCTCCATTATAGCCTTTACTTTAGCCGGATCAACTGCAATGCCCTTCTTTGAGATGATGTATCCTAAGAGCTTTCCATGCATCATGTCATGAAAAATAGAAGTCATAGCTCTCTGATATGTAGCACCGACATTCTTAAGTCCAAATGGCATGACATTCCAATAGAAGGTACCCCATGTGCATGTGAAAGTAGTTTTCTCTTGATCCTCTGGAGCAATTTTTATTTGATTATATCTAGAAAAACCATCCATTAAAGAATACATCTCAAATCCCATAGTCATGTCCACTATCATATCAATGTTAGGTAGTGGAAAATCATCCTTAGGGCATGTTCTATTTACACCTCTAAAGTTTTTGCACACTCTGATTGATTTATCTGGTTTTGAAATAGGTACAATATTAGAGATCCATTCTGCATAATCAATAACTCAGATGAATCCGGCTTTTAGGAGCTTCTCTAATTCAGCTTTTACCAAGAGTGCAACATGAGGATGTATCTTTCTTAATTTTTGTTTAACACGTTTAACGTTTGGAGCTATAGATAAATGGTGCATTATAAGATTGGGATCCAACCCTGGCATATCTGAATATTTCCATGCAAATTTGATCTTCTTCTTTGTTAGGAATTTTTTAATTTTTTTTCTTCTAATAAAGATTGTGCTACATGGATCAACTGTGGTTCCTCTATTGTTCCCAAGTTGATAGATTGAGTAGGCTCAATTACAACTATAGATCTTTCCTATAAATGACTCAGAAGGACATCAAATATCTCATCCTTAGGCACCTCAAAGAGGTTTTCACCTTTGGATACATCTTTTATTTTTACTTTTGTAGGTTCTGAGACTGCCACAAAGTGGTTTTCACCCTCAGAACTCCTTTTCTTTTTATTCTTATTCTTATTTTTCTGACTAAGATACTTGATGTCTGACTCTGTCATGCTAACGCTTGATTCACTAATGGAAGTCCTCATAGGCTCAACTACATTGAGGTAGCAAGAAAGGGAAAAGTCATTTGGGAAGGTATAAATACCATGGCTCAGATTTGTGGAGGTTTGATCAAGAAGTTCAGGATGTTGGATAGTCAAAGTGGTGAAAGATGGGGAAAGAGTGTTTATGGATATGGATCTGTCATCATCGGTCCTAACCCAACGCTTGAGTTCAAAGGTGATATTACAACTTAAGACATTCAATTCATGAATAGGCTCAATGTCATTGTGATAGTCCACTTCAACCATCAGTGGATCAGATGTGATAAGTTCATCATTTCTCTCTAGACTTACATTGGGTTTAGGTGCATATTGGTCAATAACATCAACATGTTTCTCTATAATAAGTTCATCTTCTTCTGGAATGGATCCCCATTCATAGTCATTAGATTCTTCATCTATGCCTCTAGGAAATCTAAGAACATGAGTAAAATTAGGATGAATAACCCAAGAAGGGTTACCCTCAAATTCTGATTTGAATTCATACTCATGGGAATCTATCTCAGAATAAGTACCACCTTCCTCTTTGTCTCTTTGATTGTCTTTGAGATTAGCTGGTTCTTCTGTTGCAACTACCTCTTGGTTTATAGTAGGTTCTTGTGTTTCTACTATATTAATTATTTTTATTGGATCATCTTCAACATCAAGGAGGTCTTTGATTTCTTTAGGAAAACACTCATAAGGAATGAGCTCATCAATGGTGTCGAAATCATCACTATCAAATTGTTCAATTATTTCTTTCTTTAGTTGATTTGCTACGGAAGGCTCAATTTGTTCTAGAACATGTGGAGAGTTCTTGCTAAGATAGAAAGGCTTCTTCATGTATCCTAGACCTATTGTATTCTTGTTGGCTTGACCATGATGTTCAAGAGGTGATAGAAGACTTGCACCCTATAATCCTAGAGGTCCTTTTTCTTTATATCCCATCTTAGCTATCAGTTTATCCCCTGGGCCATATGACTTAGAAGGAACCTTCGATACTTTAGAGTCACTAGGTGGAACAACTTGGAATTCAGGTTCATCTTTGTAAATCCATGCAAGCACAACTTCATCTTCTTCAAATTCTTGCTTAGGTACTTTCTCTGCAATAATTTTTCCTTTATATGTCTCAAGATGTTCCTTAGATTCTGGTTTGAACTATTTTTGAGCTTTCCCATAAGACTTAGGCCAAATAGGGAGAGATGTCAAAGACAAGATTGGTTCTATAGTATATTCTCCCATACCATTTTATTTGATATTGAGCTCTTTTGCAATGTCTTCCATCTTAGAGGTGGATGCTACATATGTTTTCTTAGTGGAAGATTCTTTGTTATTAGGAACAAGTTTATCTGCATTTTCTTTCAATGTATTGCAAGTTGTCGACACATCAGCCAAAATGGTTACCTCTACTCTATCATAAGGAAATTTCAAGTATTGATGGTATGTAGAAGGAATAGCTTTCATTTCATGTATCCAGGGTCTTCCTAGAAGGATTTTGTAAGCCAAAGGTATATCAAGAACTTGACATATAGTATCTCTGATGATAGGACCTATTCTGATAGGCAAGAGAATTGTTCCCTTGGAGGATCTTTCTTCTTCATCATATTCTTTGATAGTTATTTTGTTTCTAGGATCAATGGTTATTTTTGAAAATCCCAATTGTGTGATCAAGCTGTAAGAACAAATATTCAAACCAGCCCCTCCATCTATCAACACACATTTGACATGACAATTTTGGATCAAGACTTCAATATGAAAGGGTTGGTTATGTGGATGACTCAGGGAGTTATCATCATCCTCTAAAAAGGAGATATACTATGGAGATGTAAGATGACCAACCATAGCCTAGAATCTATCTAAATCAAGGTTATCGAGAACATTGGATCCTTGCAGAGCTTGGTCTAGAATGGCTCTATGAGCTGGAGATATTCGAAGCAACTCAAACATGGAGATTTTAGCATTAGTATGTTGGAGTTGTTGAATGATACTGTATGAAGTAGGCCTTGTGTCCTTAGGATTTGAAGATTGAGATGTTTCCCTCTATTTAGAAGTAGAAGACAAATTGAAAGGCACCTTAGGGACATTTCATTGATCTAGGATGTGTCCTTGTAGGTGTGCCTAAGCTTGTGATCGAGTAACTGCGTTAGCTGATTGATTTTCTCTATCTCTTCTTACAATTGTGATGACATTGCAATGCTTAGATAGGCTTGGTTCAACCATATTGATAACAGTATTATTTCTAGGATAGGTATAATTGACCTTAGCACCCACATTAGGCTGAGAAGATGAATCTCCTTGGCTATGCTTTGGAAATGGTTTGGTGAATGTTATGTGATCATTATTGCTTTTAGGATTATCAATAATGATTTCTCTATTATCAATCTTGTCTTGAATGGTATGCTTCAAGTGCAAGTAGTTATTAGTTTTGTGACCTTTACCCTGATGGAAATCACATAATTCATTCTCTCTCCACCATTTTGGCTTAGGATCAGGATCAGATTGTTAGATCTTAGGAAAATAGATGATGTTATTAGCCAACCAAGTTCTCATAGCTAATTCAAAAGATTCTCCAAGAGGAGTGAACTTTCGCTTATTATTAGAGGACCAAGATTTGTATTCTGGCTTCTTTTGAGATGATTCAAACACCTTTTGTTCTGAAGCTTTGATGGCTTGAGTACCAATGGTTAGATTGAAAGTAGGTTCCTTGTATGGGCCATGGAGATTATCAAAAATTCCATCTGCGATGATTCCCTTATTCTTGTTCCAATTTTTGTTCTTGTCCTTGGAACTAGATTCATACTTGTCCTTTTGAAGTGTGACATCTCCTTTTTTCATAAGTACTTTTTCAATTTTGATTGCATTATCTACCATCTTGTCAAAAGATGTATGATTTTGCATTTGTAAAGGGTAGTTGATTTCTGGAACAAGATTGTTGATAAAGATTTCCATCTTCCCAATTTTTGGAATAGGTCTAGCATATAGAGAGAATTTCTTTCTCCATCTTTTGAGAAATGTCAGGAATGGTTCTCCTGGATATTGTTTGAGATTGCAGATATCAATCATGGTGAATGGATGTTGGATGTTGTAGGAGTATTGCTAATAGAACAATTCAATCAACTCCTCAAAGGTTTTGATTGTAGGAGGCATCCTAGAGAGCCAATGAATGGCTGCTCCTCCTAGAGATCGAGGGAAAAGACACATTAGATAGGTTGATTTGTGCATGAACTCCATAGATTGAGTACAAAATTCTCTGACATGATCTTGAGGATCACATTTTCCATCATACTTATCATATTTTGGCATTTCCACCCTTTTAGGGAATGGTGGCATATACAAGTCTTTATCAAATGGAAAAGGACATAGGGCCTCCTTAGGTTCTTTTTATTTTTCCATTTTGTTAAGTTTTACTTGCATGGCGTGCATTTGTTTCATCATAGCCAAAATAGGTGTTTCTTCCTCATGTGTAATGATATCTTCCACATTAAAATTGGGAGGAAGTTTAGCTCCTTGATGAGCTAATTGTAAAAAGTATGTTTCTCTATCTTCTTTCAAGAAATGCTTCATCATTCTTTTGAAGTCATCATCATTTTGATACCAAGCAATTTCTTCAGGTGTGGGTTCCTAATCTGCACCATGTTGAGATTGAGCTCTTTGAGAGCCATGGTTTGTTCCTACTTGAGATATGGTAGGAGTTTTAAGACTCCCTGGGATAGATCGAGGAGGATTTTTTTTATTACGTTTGTGATTTGATGCTGGAGGAATCTAACCAGTTTTTAATTGAAAGTTGCCAAGACCGTCATCTTCGTAAAGACCAAAATTGTATAGTTGTTCAAGAGTTGGACCTTGCATATGAGTCAAAGGTAAGGTATGGGATACTTCTCCAGATTTCTTGTGAGAGGAAGCTCTAGTTTCCACCATTAACCTTGGGTGAAGCAAAAGAATATGATGAAGACCACTGAAGAAAGATATGATTCAAGAAGATCAAATGATGCAACCTTGTCAAGGTTTGATTGATTGAAGCTTAGATTAGATGTAAATGAAAGATATTGTGCCCTGGATGTATGGGTAAATGCCCAAAAGATAGTGGACACAAGTTCACAAAACTTAGCCATTTTGAAGATGGAATGAAGATTGATAGTTATGACAAGGTTTTGACAAAAGATAAAAAGGACTCAAATTGATTAAATAGAAGGCTAAATTAGATTCAAAAGGCCACTTTAGGAAAATGATTGGATTCATTCTAGTTTTTGCTCTATTCTTGACACAATGATTTTCTTGACAAACTCTAGAAATAGGCTAGAAAAGCTAGGTCTCTGACAGTTCTAACAACTTTTTGGCAATTTTTCAAAATTTATCAAATGACTTTCTATAGGCTCGTATGACAGTGGGTGAGCTATGAAATGACAATTGACAAACTTGTACAACTATTGCAAAACTTGCATGACAGTTGATTGTAGGATTTTTTACTTTTTGAATTGACTGGCAGCAAAACTCGTATGACAATATACTAGCTACCATATGACAATTTGGGGGTAATGAAATGACACTTCCCAAAATTCGTATGAATTTCTAACTTTACAAGATGAATTTTGACTCCAGAAAGGTGTTGGACATTAGGTTTTGCAATTTTTAGGTTTTCAATTTTAAATTGTTCACAAAATTGTCTGTCTAGATTTGAAGATAGTACCAAATTGACTCATTCTTAGTAACCAGATAGATAAACAAGTACACAAAATAGCAAGCAAGTGATTTCAAGCATGTCTAAAAATAATGAACAGGGGACAAAGCAACCCTATGCATGAACAACCAAGTGATTGAATGTGCTAATCCCTAGGACTACTAATAGTGTATGTTCCAAAAAGTTTTGCAATAACGCACATATTCCTAGAAAATGAAAATTTGGCCTCACTAGGGTTTTTAGTAATGGTCTGACTCTATAACTTTTGTGATCTCAAGAGGGTGAACTCCAATCTAGGTACACTAGGGTTTTGACACAATCTAAGAATTTAATCAATCAGGAGCTACTAGGGAGATCTGGTAGCCCAACAAGAGACCACACCTGTGAAGATTTCCTCCACAAGGACATTTATATAGCAGCTGCTGCTACCACGATGAAAATGGCTATTACCGCTTGAGGTTCTATCAACGTGGTTGACCCAATTAAGGGAATGTCCACTATGGTTAACCCTCTCTAAAGGTGACTCACAAAATATACCACATGGAGACTGGTTCCAAATTCAAGGATTTGATTTTCTGATACAACCCAAAAAGGGAGTAGAGCATAGTCCTCTAGCCTTTTCACCTTTAACCCAAACAAAGTAGATAGATTAATCCAACATGCTAAGACCAATATTATCTCACAAAGATCTATGATGTCAACCACTTATGATCTATCAACCTCTTCAGAGAGAGAATGTATCAATCAGAAGCTGAAGATGCACAAATCTAGTAGAATGTGAGACGCTCTTAGTAACCTCCCTACCTACAAGGGTTCCTTCACTGGGAAGAGTTTCACTGGAAACCCACTCTCTCAAGAACCATGAATAGTGTTCATAGGGCCTATTTACTATGTGTAACAATGATGCTGAAAAGAAAATCTATGTTCGTTGTTATAGCCCAAAATGAAATCTGTGATATGAAAGTAATAAAGGTCACACAAGCTTGACATGCAAGATTTCTTTTTAATGCAAATTGAAATGTTATCAGCTAAGAAGATTACCTGAATTTCTTGCAATGCATTTAGTAGATTCTTACCTATTTTTAGCAATTCTCACACTTTTTCCCAATCAAAATCAACAAAAATCAATCAGAAACAACAAATTTTAATTGTTAATGTTAGTTGTCAGTCCAAATCAGGAAAACAAATCTGGAAAATTACCTAAAAAAGTGAAACAACAATTGAAACCTGGCACTGAAACTCGTATGATAGTGGGTCACCTACCAGACGACAATCCAGAAACTCATACGATAATGGGTATCAGATCATACAACAATAGATCCTCCAAATGATAATGTGTTTCTGATGGTACAATCCTCAATCAAATCAACTATCGTACGATAGTGGGTACCTCCTGATATGAGTTTCTGACAATACTCATATGAAAACTATACGGATAGAAATTAAAAATCGCAGCTTGGAACAAAAAATCACAAGAAGATGATAGAAATTGATAGAAATTGATAGAAATTGAATGGAAACCCATTTCAGGGCCCCACGGTGGGTGCCAAAAATGTGTGTGTGAATTTTGTACCTAGCTGTAGACACAACACTTCAGTAAAACATTAGAGGTTAGAAGAAATCAAAATCATGTAGTGAAATGGAAACTAATCTAACCAGGTGATTTACTACCTTCTAGTAGATGTGAGTATGTATTCTCATATTAGACCAAGATCAGTGACCTTGACGACACCTAAACGAAGGATTTGAATGCAGAATCTAGATATGAGATGAATGCAATTTAATCTATTTTTTTGGATTTTCTATGTAATAAGATGAAATAAATTGATATAAATCTAGTCTATATGAGAAACTATTATGACATGCAATTAATCTAATCAATGATATGCTAAATGATATGAATGCTCAAAACAATGAAAATCTCACAACAGCTTGGATTTGCAAAGATTGATTCTCCAATCATGAATTCGATAGTGTGAGGATGCAATTCGTGGATGGATCCAAAATGAAGAGCTGAGGCCTTAATTTATAGAAATCCAGGACATTGGAGGTGCATGGAAAAAGCCATAAATCACTCTTGATAAACTCAGGTTGATTTTTGAGTTATCAAGAAATTAGAGATAGATTAACTCACAAAAATCATGCAAATCAGCTTTTTGATTTAAATCAGAAGTTGAGATCAACTTTCAACTCAAAAGAGAGTTGAGTTTATTTTTAAAATAGCTTGAATTGATTTTCTGATTTAAAGTTTAACTATTTTTTGGATGTGCATAATTAATATGAATTAATTTAATAAATAAAGTGATTTATCCTCAACTTAACTGATTTAAAAAATATAACAATTGACTTATGGGTTAATCAATTTATTAAATCAAACTTTTATTCAAAAACTATATTATTAAACTTGACAATTGACATTTATTAATGAAATAAGAATTTAATCAATTAGTCATAGGATATTTGATTTATTGTCAAAATAAAATAATACAATTTAGGAATAAATATAATTAAATCCAATTAAATAATTAAGTGGCAGTATTAAATATAATTAATTAAATATTCAAAATATTCAATTAATCAAACTTTAGGATAAATAGGATTTATCGCCAAATAATCATTAAATCAAAGATAATTAGATAAATTAGGAATAAGGAATATTCCCCAATGCAGAATTTAGGATAATTAATTAAGATTCGATAATGTTCAGATGTGCCTTAGGTTAGGACTTCGATGTCTATTTTGTTTGATGTGTCGATATAGGAGGTTAATGAACCTATAGCCCATTTTTGGGGTATTACATCCATATCATTAGAATTTCATGTATGTGTAAAATATTGGTTTTGGGGTCTCTTTTATATGCAAACCATTGTCCTAGGTCCCACCGCATATTTTTCATCTTACAGACTAAAATATATCTCCAAAGCATGCAAAAATGACCTAAGACATGTGGTTAATCTGACTAGAAAACCACCATAGAAGACTGGAAGTTCTTTGTAGTGACGACCCATAAATTTCGGACCCCAACCCCTACTCTAAAAAAATGAACTTAAAAAATAACTAAGTGTTCAACATCATGCTTGAGAAAATTTTCAGACTTTCGTAGCCAGAAGGTCAAAAATCTTGGAGTGAAAAATTGACTAAGTATCAATAAATCTCCCTTATGTAAAAAAATGGCTAAGTCCACAACTGAACACTTAGCGGCTTGGGAGAATCTTTGGGTGTGCTTTTTGGAGCCTGTCTACTATCTCCTCAACCTATTCAAAATCTACCATTTTGATACCTCGAAGGCATTCTTGTTGCTTTTCCCCGAAGATGGCTAATTCATTTGTGAAAGCCTGTGTTTCCTCTTCCAGAGCTAGCATTTTTAGCATTTCCTCCTTTTGGTAAAACATCTCTTGGAGGTCATCTTTTTTTTTTACTCCATTGAATATCTCCATGAATTGATGCATTATTTCCTTTATTGGGTGCATTTTTTGGTCATCATCATCATCATAAAGGTCTAGATCCATCCCTTCAAAGAACTTATGAAATTCTTCCACCCAGAGCATCCCTTCATCCCTCTTTTTATTGATTCTACTCAAGAATTTTTGATAAACACTTAGGGCTCCAGTGATGTCCTTGATCCACTCCTCAAAATTATCAAGTTCTGAGCCCTCAAAAAATCTTTACCAAAATCTGGAAGAGTTGCTTCCTTATTATTATGAGGTCATCAAGAGCTTTCTTCCATTTAAGAATTTATTCTTCCAATCGATCCTCCTCACACATCATATCCACCAATTTGGTGATCTCCCTAAGAATCCCTCTAAAAGGTCTCAAAATTTCCCTCAAGGTAGTCCTTGTGAACTCCTCAAAATTAGTCTTCCAATCCAAACAAACATGAATAAAAGAATGTGAGACATCTACTGATATCTCAAGAGCAAACCTTTTCTCCAAAATATCCTATAATAAGGTCTCTGGGCTGCTAATTTCAATGGGACATATCGTCTTAAGAATGAATCTCTTCATTGCTTCATTCTTTTGTTAGAAAGTAAAGTCCACCAAGATAATTGAGAGGGGGGGGGGGGTGAATCAGTTATCAAATAATTATAAATTTTATCATCTTCAATAGCATTAAACCATATAAGCAATATAATTACCAACCATAGAAAGATATTCATACACAATTACACAATAACACAAGATATGTTGACTAGGGAACCTCTTGATCAAAGAGTAAACCCTGGTGGGAATGATGCCCACAAAAGATGCACTAATATGAATATTCCTTGTGAAAGGATGGACTCTATTAGGAGTCTTATGAAATACATTTAGTACATATGAATCCCTATTAGGAGATTTTGAATCCCTGTTAAAAGATTCTAACCTTGTTAAGAGTTATGGAAGATAGAAGGACCCATTACCCAAACAGCTTCAGGGTAAGATCATTGAACTCACTGTCCAAATAATCTTTGCATTATTCAATAGAATAATATGTTACCTCTTCTCTGATTATGCCAAACAGCACTCGCTGCTACATCAGATCTCAATTTCAGATCTCTGAACTTCCCATGTCTTCCTTCACAAGTCGCTTTCACATCTAGCTCTTTTCTTCACTTCATATTTATACACTACTACCCTCTTCTACACACAACAAGGAAAAACATTCCTTCCTTTATACCACACTCAAATAATTACAAATGAGTTGGCACACAATTACAAAATAAAAGATTCCACACACTACACCAAAATTACATAAAATTGTCAGCTTCCAAATACAATAAATCTTCACTCATGTGATTTCAAAGTTTGCATTGTCATCCACATCACTATCAATGTGTCTCTAACTTCCCTTTAATTTTTCAAATCTAGATTCCATCCCGATTAGGAGATATCATCCGATTTCTAAAAACTGCTACTCAGGAACACTGCCTGAATACTGCTTCCACCAAAATGATCATAACTTTCATGAATAAAAGAATTACTATTTGCACTCTTAACCATAGACATATAACATATCAAAGAGTATATCCTCAATTTCATATAGCTCCAACTACAATATACCATGTGTGCTAATCAAAACACTATCTTCTTCTCTGTAAGTCTTTGGTAAAACACTGTGTTGACATCAATGACAGTCATAGTCATGAATGCAACAACAACTGCTACAAAATGGGTGCCAAACACTTTAGCATTTATTCCTAAAATCTTCTCCATTAAAGCTTTGATTTTCTCTCCATCTTTGTCCATGGAGCCCAATGCATATTTCAATCCTAAAGTAGCTACTATTTTTCTCCCTTCCCTTATTGTTTCACCCAGGTCTACCTCTTCGAAGACGTAGTCCTCAAGAGTAATTTCAGCCATGTTGGTGTTGACTATTGGAATGGCTACATGTGCTTTCCATCTTCCCCTTTGCTCCTATGTGAAATATAATTGTGTCCTTTCCCAGGCACTGGATTCTCCTTGATGAAACGCGACCTAGCACTTCCATATATGTATCCTCTTCTTCTATATAAACCCTCACCCTTGGTTGTATTTATTTGGTGAACCAAGTAGGCTTGGAGAAGGAAATTATAGGCTCATACAGTGCTACCAAGCTCAAGGTGACTATTTCAAGTTTTGGCTCTTGTTTTCCTTCACCTTATTCATCCCTTTCTTCCCCTCTTACCTCTTCTTATTTTTTCCCTGCCCGTTCTTCTTACTCAATCTATTTTTCTTTCTCTTTAGTATCCTTTCCTTGATCTTGGTCTCCTTATTGAGTTGCCTTGGTAGGGGGTATGGAATGAGAAGATAGGGGAGTAGGCATCAATGGAGTTGGTTGAGAGGAAATGAGATTCTATACTGGGGATGGCATGAGAGAAATAGGTGGAGTCAAAGCTACTAGGAGAGTTGGTGAAGGCACGAGCATATGAATTGGAAGAGGAGTAAGAGTAGGGAATTGAATAGGTGGAGTTTGTGATGGAGGTTGAGATTGTGATGGAGGTGGAATCAATACTTGTGAAGGTGGAGTGGTTTGAACTTTGGGTGGAAGCGAAGAAGTTGGAAGTGGAGGAACTGGAGCTTGCTGATGCAGGCCCATTCTATGGTACTCGATGAATCTTCATGGAGGTGTGTTGTTTTGGTTCTCAATTACAGTTGTGACCGATGATCTTAGTTATTGAAGGAATCATGGATGCTAAAGGAACTTAGTGGGACTTCTATTTCTTGGTGGAACTTGTGCTTGGTGATGCATGTGTTGCTTGGTGTGTCTTGGTCGGTTGTTTCACGGGTGCTCAGTTGTTTCTCTAGCACTTGGTAGTTCTGGTTTACTGACTGGAGTTCTTGGTGATTTGGTTGAATGACTTGGTGCATTTAATATTGGTAGCTTTCATTACAATCTCCTATGTATATCTAGAGGCCAACATGGAGAATTAAACAATTGTAAGGCTATTTGAGAGCTGACTTGTATTGCATGTAATATTTCTTTGTAAGAGTTTATTATGTCATCTAGTTGACTTGTGGCTGAAGATTAGTATTTAAGGAGTGTTTGGGTAGTTGTTTAGGGATTTAGTTATAGAGATAAAGGATATAAGGTAGACTGGGATCATGTGAGATCTTGAAGATCAGATTGATTTCTGATAGTTTATAACAACAGAGCTAGTGGTTTTCATGCTTGGAGATGAGGTTGTTTGGAGGCTTGTGAGCTCAAGTTTAGATCTACCTTAGGGTTTCCATTAGTTATTGATTCATTTTAGGACTGGACTAACTAGAGTTGGATTGGACCTTTTTTGATCTTGTAGAACTATTCTTGATTGTAATTGGCCCTAACTTGGAAGGCCTTATAGTTAGGTATGTTAAATGAAAATCTGATTTGAGCATATCTTGTTGTGTTATTTCTATTGTGGTTGTAATTGGTTGCAAGGTTGGACTATCCTTCATTGGATCCACCATTCTTGACTACATTAGGTGGTATCAAAGAAAAGGTTGATCTTTAGTGAAGGTTGATCTTGCAAAGTTCACCTTGTTGGTGAAGATATTGTATGATCTAAGTTGCAAATCTGTGACACTGAACTTGTGGAATCTTGACCTGGTTGTTCATGCAAGGTGGCAGGCTAATCTGACTTGAATAAAACTTGGAGGTTGTCACAATGTGGTCAGTGTAGGGTTTTGTTTCTCTAATTCTTCTTATCTTTAAGGATGCCTCCAAGAAGATTAGACCCTACAACAATTGCAGATCTCTGTGATGCTGTGGAATCAAAGATTACAGAGAAAGTGAAATATGATTTTAGATCTAAGATGGAATTGATGAAGAATGACATGATCACTGAGATCATGAGGGCTATGAATGGTGTACCTCAGAATGTTGGTACTAAAGATGGTTATGAGGAAGCTACTAAAGACTTTGAAGCTGCTAGATCTAGTGGTGATGACTGGAGAGACAGATCTGGTGAAGATAGAATTGGTCAGTTACATAGATCTAGAGCTTAGTTAAGTAAAATTTATCGAATGGAAGTTTCTACTTTCTCTGGTACTTTGAAACCTAAGAATTTGATTGATTGGATTGGTGAATTAGAAGATTTCTTTGAGCTCAAATAAATTGAAGATCCTCTTTGAGTGAGATTGGCACATACTAAGTTGAAAGGACATGCTTCTCTTTGGTGGAAATAATTACATAGGGATAGAGAAGATGAAGGTGAAATGAAGATCAATCAATGGAGGTTGATGGTGACTAAATTGAAAGCTAAGTTCATACATGTTGACTATGAGCTTGACTTGTTTAAGAAGTTGTAGAATCTAAAGCAGAAACATTTGACTGCTAAATATTATAGTGGGGAGTTCTAAAAAGTTACTATTCAGTTTGGACACAAAGAACTTGGTAAGGAAAAGGTAGCTTGGTATGTGAATGGTTTAAGATTCAATATTCAAGATGAGCTTGGTATAATAAAGATTGATTTAGTTGAATATGCTTATTAGTATGCTCTAAAGGTAGAAGATAAGTTGAAAAGGAGACAACATAGTAATCCCCAAGGGAAGGAAAAGATTTATCACTCGGTGAAGGATAAACCAACTACAGAAGATGAATAGTTGTGAAGATGAATAGTTGTGATATATTTCTCGGTAGACCTTGGCAATATGATTACAGAGCTATGTATGATTGTGTCAACAATGTGTTTACTATTGAGAAGGATGATAGGAAGTTTTCTCTAATGCCTTTGCTAAATACAACACTTGGTAGGAGAAGTCTGAGTATTGGTAGTCGAGTTGAGTTGGTGAATCCTAAAGGTATGGATCATCAGTGTGGGGAACAAGCATGTGTGTTATCAAGGAAAGACTTGAAGAGATAGAGAAAATAGAAGTGGAAGAGTATGCAAGGTGAAAAGTTGGAGGACTTGTATGTGAAGAACCATTTCGGGGTTTATGTGTCAAATCCTAAAAGATGTTCTTCCAGCATATGAACATCTTTTTGAACCTAGGGTGTCTGATGTAGGGGCATTATAGGGTACTCTATGAATCTACATGGAGGTTTATTGTTTTGGTTCTCATTTGTAGCCTTAATCAATGGTCTTGGTTATTGAAGGAAGCTCAGTCACTGAAGTAACTTGGTGAGACTTCTGGTGCTCGGTGGAACTTGTGGTCAGTGATGCCTATGTTTCCTGGTGTTGCTTGTATTGGTCAATTGTTTCACCAATACTCGGTTGTTTCTCTGGCACTTGGTAGTTTTGGTTTACCGACTAGAGTTCTTGGTGATTTGGTTAGCCGAATTGGTGCATTTAATGTTGGTAGTTGTCATTGTATTCTCCTGTGTAGATCTAGAGGCCGACATGGAGAATTAAATAATTGTTAGGCTATTTGAGAGCCAACTTGTATTGCATTTAATATTTTTTTGTGAGAGTTAATTATGTCATCCATCCGACTTGTGGCTGAAGATTAGTATTTAAGGAGTGTTTGGGTAGTTGTTTAGGGAGTCATCCAGAGAGATAGAGGATAGAAGCTAGATTTGGATCCTATGAGATCTTGAAGATCAAATTGATTTTTGATAGTTTGTAACAATAGAGCTAGTGGTTTGCATGCTTGGAAACAAGGAGGTTTTTTGGAGGCTTGCGAGCTCAAGTTTAGATCTACCTTAAGGTTTCCATCAATTATTGATTTGTTTCAGGACTAGACTAGCTAGAGTTGGATTGGATCTTTATTGATCTTATAGAATTGTTCTTGACTGTAATTGTCCCTAACTTGGAAAGGCCTTACAATTGGGCATGTTAAATGAAAATCTGATTTGAGCATATCTTGTTGTGTTATTTTGTTGTGTTGGAAATTGGTTGCAAGGTTGGACTGTCCTTCATTGGATCCACCATCCTTCACTACATTAGGTGGTATCAGAGTGAAGGTTGATCTTGAGTGAAGGTTGATCTTGAAAAGTTGACCTTGTTGGCGAAGAGATCATATGATCTAAGTTGTAGATCTATGACATTGAACTTGTGGAATCTTGACCTGGTTGTTCATGCAAGGTGGTAGGCTTATCTGACTTGCATACAACTTGGAGGTTGTCACAAGGTGATTGGTGTAGGGTTTTGTTACTTTGAGTCTTCTTATCTTTAAGGATGCCTCCTTGAAGATTAGACCCTAGAGAAATTGTAGATCTCTATGATGTTGTGGAATCAAAGATTACAGAGAAAGTGAAATCTGATTTCAAATCTAAGATGGAATTGATGAAGAATGACATGATCACTAAGATCATGAGGGCTATGACTGGTGTATCTCAGAATGTTGGTACTAAAGATGGTTATGAGGAAGCTGTTGAAGACTTGGAAGCTACTGGATCTAGTGGTGATGACTGCAGAGATAGATCTGGTGAACATAGAACTAGTCAGTTACATAGATATAGAGCTCGGTTAAGTAATAGTTACCAAATGGAAGTTTCTACTTTCTCTAGTACTTTGAAACCTAAGAATTTGATTGATTGGATTGGTGAATTAGAAGATTTCTTTGAGCTAGAAGAAATTGAAGATCCTCTTCGAGTGAGATTGGCATAGACTGAGTTGAAAGGACATGTTGCTCTTTAGTGGAAAGAATTACAAATGGATAGAGAAGATGAAGGTGATATGAAGATCAATCAATGAAGGTTGATGGTGACTAAATTGAAAGCTAAGTTCATAGTTGTCGACTATGAGCTTGACTTGTTTAAGAAGTTGCAAAATCTGAAGCAGAAAGATTTGACTATTGAATATTATACCGAGGAGTTCTACAAACTTACTATTCAGTTTGGACACAAAGAACATGGTAAGGAAAAGGTAGCTCAGTATGTGAATGGTTTGAGATTCAATATTTAGGATGAGCTTGGTATGTTCAATATTGATTTGGTTGAAGATGCTTATCAGTATGCTCTGAAGGTAGAAGATAAGTTGAAAAGGAGACAACATAGTAATCCCTGAGGGAAGGAAAATATTGATCACTTGGTGAAGGATAAACTGACTACAGAAGATGAACATAAACTTATGGAATTAAAGAAGAAGATAGGTAGAGTTATCTTTAAGGGAACTTGTTATAATTGTGGTGAAGAAGGACACCATTCTTTTGAGTGCACACAAAAAAAGCTTGGTGACCGATGGACTATTGTGGTAAATGAGAACATTTAGAGTGAACCTCAATCTAAGAACTTGCTAGTTCAGAGAACATTGCTTGGTACAAAGGAGGAACCTTGTTAGAGGAGTAACTTGTTCAAGACTCGGTGCAAATCTAGAGGTAAAATTTATGATGTAATTGTTGACAATGGTAGTATTGATAACCTTGTTGCTGAGGATATGGTTCAGAAACTTGGTTTGAATAGAATGAAGCATCCTTATCCTTATAGGATTCGCTGGTTGCTAGATAGTCATGCTCTGGAAGTGAGGGAGCAGTGCTTTGTTGATGTTTAGATTGTCCAGTATAAGGATCTTGTGTTATGTGATATTGTGAAGATGAATAGTTGTGATATAAATTTGTCGGTAGACCTTGGAAATATGATTGTAGAGCTATGTATGATTGTGTCAAGAATGTGTTTACTATTGAGAAGGATGACATGAAGTTTTCTCTGATGCCTTTTTTAGATACAACACTCAATAGGAGGATTCTGAGTATTGGTAGCCGAGTTGAGTTGGTGGATCCTGAAGGTATGGATGATCAGTGTGGGGAATAGACCTATGTGTTATAAGGGAAAGACTTGAAGAGACAAATAAAACATAAGTGGAAGAGTATGCAAGGTGAAAAGTTGGAGGAGTTGTATGTCAAGAACCAGTTTGGGGTTTATATGTTGAATCCCAAAAGATGTTCTTCCAGCATATGAACATCTTTTCAAACCTGGGGTGTCTAATGCAGGGGCATTATAGGGTACTCCATGAGTCTACATGGAGGTTTATTATTTTGGTTCTTAGTTGTAGCTTTAACTAACAGTCTCGGTTATTGAAGGAAGCTCAGGTCCTGAAGGAACTCAGTGGGACTTTTGGTGCTCGGTGGACCTTGTGCTTGGTGATGCCTGTGTTTCTCAATGTTTCTTGGCTTGGTCGATTGTTTCACTGGTGCTTAGTTTTTTCTCTTACACTTGGTAGTTCTAATTTACCAACTGGAGTTCTTAGTGATTTGGTTGGCCAACTTGGTGCATTTAATGTTGGTAGCTATCATTTCATTCTCCTATATAGATCTAGAGGCCGACATGGAGAATTGAATAATTGTAAGGCTATTTGAGAGATGACTTGTATTGCATTTAATATTTGTTTATAAGAGTTAATTATGTCATCCAGCCAACTTGTGGCTGAATATTAGTATTTAAGGAGTGTAGTTTTTTAGGGAGTTAGTTAGAGAGATAGAGGATAGAAGCTAGATTTGGATCATGTGAGATCTTGAAGATCAAAATGATTTATGATAGTTTGTATCAGCAGAGCTAGTGGTTTGCATGCTTGGAGATAAGGAGGTTCCTTGGAGGCTTGCAAGCTAAAGTTTAGATCCGCCTTAGGGTTTCCATCAATTGTTGATTTGTTTCAGGACTAGACTAGCTAGAGTTAGATTGGATCTTTGTTGATCTTGCAGAACTATTCTTGATTGTAATTGGCCCTAACCCAGAATGCCTTACAGAAGGGCATGTTAAATCAAAATCTAATTTGAGAATATCTTGTTGTGTTATTTTTTCTATGTTGATAATTGGCTGCAAGGTTAGACTGACCTTCATTGGATCCCCCATCCTTGACTATGATGGGTGGTATCAGAGTGAATGTTGATCTTGAGAAAAGGTTGATCTTACAAAGTTAACATTGTTAGTGAAGAGATCATATGATCTAAGTTGCAGATCCATGACACTGAACTTGTGGAATCTTGACCTGGTTGCTCATGCAAGGTGGCAAGCTTATCTGACTTGCATACAACTTGGAGGTTGTCACAAGGAGGCTAGTGTAGGGTTTTGTTTCTTTGAGTCTTCTTATCTTTAAGGATTCCTCCAAGAAGATTAGACCCTAGAGCAATTTCAAATCTCCTTGATGTTTTGGAATCAAAGATTATAGAGAAAGTGAAATCTGATTTCAGATTTGAGATGGAATTGATGAAGAATGACATGATCACTGAGATCATGAGGGCTATGACTGGTGTACCTCAAAATGTTGGTACTGAAGACGGTTATGAGGAAGCTACTAAAGACTTTGAAGCTACTAGATCTAGTGGTGATGACCGGAGAGATAGATCTTGTGAAGACAAAACTGGTCGGTTACATAGATTTGGAGCTTAGTTAAGTAATAGTTATCGAATGGAAGTTTCTACTTTCTCTGGTACTTTGAAACCTAAGAATTTGATTGATTGGATTGGTGAATTAGAAGATTTATTTGAGCTGGAAGAAATTTAAGATCCTCTTCGAGTGAGATTGGCACAGACTAATTTGAAAGGACATGCTGCTCTTTGGTGGAAAGAATTACAAAGGGATAGAGAAGATGAAGGTGAAATGAAGATCAATCAGTGGAGGTTGATGGTGACTAAATTGAAAGCTAAGTTGACACCTACTGACTATGAGCTTGACTTGTTTAAGAAGTTGTAGAATCTAAAGCACAAAGATTTGACTATTGAAGATTATACCAAGGAGTTCTACAAACTTACTATTCGGTCTGGACACAAAGAACTTGGTAAGGAAAAGGTATCTCCGTATGTGAATGGTTTGAGATTGAATATTCAGGATGAGCTTGGTATTATGAAGATTGATTCAGTTGAAGATGCTTATCAGTATGCTCTAAAGGAAGAAGATAAGTTGAAATGGAGAAAACATAGTAATCCCCAAGGGAAGGAAAAGATTGATCACTTGATGAAGGATAAACCAACTATAGAAGATGAAAAGAAAATTGTGGAATTGAAGAAGAAGATAGGTAGAGTTATCTTTAAGGGTACTTGTTATAATTGTGGTAAAGAAGGACACCATTCTTTTGAGTGCACATAGAAAAGTCTTGGTGACCAATAGATTATTGTGGTAAATGAGAACATTCAGAATAAACCTAAATCTGAGAACTTGCTAGTTCAGAGAACATTTCTCAATACAAAGGAGGAACCTTGTCAGAGGAGTAACTTGTTTAGGACTTAGTGCAAATCTGGATGTAAACTTTATGATGTAATTGTTGACAGTGGTAGTACTGATCACCTTGTTGCTGAGGATATGGTTCAGAAACTTGGTTTGAATAGAATGAAGCATCCTTATCCTTATAGGACTGGCTAGTTGCAAGATAGTCATGCTCTGGAAGTGAGGTAGTAGTGCTTTGTTGATGTTTAGATTGGCTAGTATAAGGATCTTGTGTTATGTGATATTGTGAAGATGAATAGTTGTGATATATTTCTTGGTAGATCTTGGCAATTTGATTGCAGAGCTATGTATGATTGTGTCAAGAATGTGTTTACTATTGAGAAGGATGATGGGAAGTTTTCTCTAATGCCTTTGCTAGATACAACACTCAGTAGGAGGAGTCTAAGTATTGGTAGATGAGTTGAGTTGGTGGATCCTGAAGGTATGGATGATCAATGTGGGGAACATACCTATGTGTTATCAAGGAAAGACTTGAAGAGATAGAGAAAATAGAAGTGGAAGAGTATGAAAGGTGAAAAGTTGGAGGAGTTGTATGTGAAGAACCAGTTCCGGGTTTATGTGCTGAATCCTAGAAGATGTTCTTCCAGCATATGAACATCTTTTTGAACCTAGGGTATCCGATGCAGGGGCATTATAGGGTACCTAGTGAATCTGCATGGAGGGTGTTGTTTTGGTTCTTGGTTGTAGCTTTAATCGATGGTCTTGGTTATTGAAGGAAGCTCACTCACTAAAGGAACTCGGTGGGACTTTTGGTGCTCAGTGGAACTTATGCTCAGTGATGCCTATTTTTCTTAGTGTTTCTTGGCTTGCTCAGTTGTTTCACTAGTGCTTGGTTGTTTCTTTAGTGCTCAATAGTTCTGGTTTACCGATTGGAGTTCTTAGTGATTTGGTTGGCTGAATTGGTGCATTTAATGTTGGTAGCTATCGTTTCATTGTCCTATGTAGATCTAGAGGCTGACATGGAGAATTAAATAATTTTAAGGCTTTTCAAGAGCTGAATTGTATTGTATTTAATATTTGTTTGTAAGATTTAATTATGTCATTGAGCCAACTTGTGGCTGAAGATTAGTATTTAAGGAGTGTTTGGGTAGTTGTTTAGGGAGTCAGTCAGAGAGATAGAGGATAGAAGATACATTAGGATACTACGAGATCTTGAAGATCATATTGATTTATGATAGTTTATAACAACAGAGCTACTATCTTGCATGCTTGGAGATAAGGAGGTTTCTTGGAGGCTTGCAAGCTTAATTTTAGATCTACCTTAGGGTTTCCATCAGTTGTTGATTTGTTTTAGGACTGGACTAGCTGGAGTTGGATTGGATCTTTGTTGATCTTGCAGAACTATTCTTGATCGTAATTGGCCCTAACCTAGATGGCCTTACACATGGGTATGTTAAATGAAAATTTGGTTTGAGCATATCTTTTGTTATTTCTGTTGTGTTGGTAATTAGCTCCAAGGTTGGACTGTCCTTCATTGGATCCACCATCCTTGACTACGTCAGGTGGTATTAGAGCCACGGTTGATCATGCAAAGTTGACCTTGTTGGAGAAGAGTATTGGCAAGTTGACTACACTATTGTATATGACTAGATTTAGTGTTTTTATTTTGGCAACAAAGTCATATAGTGTTTTAGAGTCAACACACATTATCAGAAGATCAGAGTATGGTTAAGTATAGAAGACTGGATAGTTAATAGAGCACTAGTAGATCAAAGCATCAGCGCACGTGTGTACAATAGATTTATGGTATGCACCCTAGAAGATAAGTTGGTAAGAGTTTATTCATGCTAAGTCTAAGAGTGCATGATCAGAAGATACAGTATGGTGAAGATATAGATAGTTGAAGTAGCAGAGATAGAGAATGCTAGAACAGAACAGAGTATGCAGCCAATTGTTGGTAATTTGATTAGTGATGATATTATTATTTTCTAAAGGCTATGTGACTATTTTAATTAAGTTGTAGTATATAATTATGTTTTTTTTTAAACATGCTTTATCAAATTCACTTGGAAGCATTGTATGTAATCAGTTATAGGCCAACCCAGTTAATTATTTTGGTAGTGCATATAAATATTAGATGTGCCTTTGTAATAAAGTATAAAAGTGAAGTAGAGATAAGATAAGTAGAGAAGAAGTGTGTGAAGAGAAATAAGAATGTATTAGATCTTTGCAAGAGGTCAAAGCATCAATGTATCAAAGGAACTGATCAGACAAGTAGTGTCATAGTACCAGTTCATCTAGCAGATATAGTGTGTATCTGAGATCAAAAGGTTGTAGCCTTCACCACTTGAGTAGTGAGCTCTAGGATAGTGTGTTCCCACCCCTAATAGGGTTATTGTAAAAGACTCCTAATAGGGTCTGACCCTTGACAAGGTCACTATACTAAAATCATTGTAAAGAACAACTCCTAACAGGATTACAGATCTTCTAATAAGGATCATAAGACACTAGTGCAATTCTTAGTGGGTGTCAATTCCCACCTGGGTTTTTACCTATTTGGGTTTCCCTGTATCCATATTGGTTTTATGTGTTGTGTTTATGTATCTTGTTTATGTTGATGTTCATTTTAGTACTTAAGCATTCAAGTTAAGTTTCAAGAGTAAAGAAAATATAAAATATAGTGAAAAATGATTCACCCCCCCCCCCCCCCTCTCAGTGTTCCCATTCCTAACAATTGGTATAAGACCTTTGGTCCTCAACAAAGAATTTTAACCACTTGAGGAGATCATGAATACGGGAGAAATGAAACATTTGAAAAAGAATCTTGAAGCTTCTCTTGAAGACCTTGACAGATCTGCAAAGGAAATTGAAGAACTTAAAGAAAAAGTCAAAAATTCTCAAGTAGTCATCAAAAGACTAAAAAAGGACTTGAAATATTGCTCAAATAGTGATTTAGGGAAGATGGTGAAAAATCTAAATGAAGAGAACACATCTCTGAAAGATCAGATTGAAGAGATGGATGAAAAGCTAACTAAAAATCAAGAATTTTATGATGAACAGATCAAAGAGAACCTTCAACTGAATGAAGAATTGAGGCAAGAAAACATGGAAATCTTGGAGCTAAGAAACAACAAAGAAAAGTTAGAATCTGAATTGATTGAAGAAAAGAATCACATTGATAAATTACACACAAGTAAGGATTTGATAGAATCTCAATTATATGCTCGGAAGCTTAAAGGAGATACCAGCACCATTGGATTCAATTAAGCACAAAATCAGATTGACAACATGTGAGCAAGAATGAAAGCACAAAAAGACACCATAGATACTAAGAAGATTGAAAATTAGACTAAAGACAATACTGAAGCATCTAAAGATGAGCACAAGCCAGTAGAATGAACTTGTTATGCATGTAACAAGCATGGACATATAGCAAGGAATTGTAAAGAGGTAAGACCTTTCAATGGTTACTATTATTCATGCAATAAATGTGGTCATAGAGATATGAATTGTAAAACAAGTCAGAAGAAAAAGACTTAGAATAATCAGAGAAATCAGAATCAAACAAATGCAAGAAGTTCTCAAAGTATTACATGTCATATATGTAATTATAGTGGTCACTTAGCTAAACAGTGTAAAATGGTAACCCATATCAATGCGTCAAGGAATTTAAGGCCTCCAGTTATTTTTCAATCTTGTAACAAGGCTGGACACATCTCATAGTTTTGTAGATCAAGAATTCAAAGTTAGGAAATCCCTAAAAAGCTAGAAGAATCAATATTGGATACCGAAGGAGAAGTCAAGTTTGTGAAAGCCTCAGAAGATGTGAGCTTGATTTGGTCAGAGGCAAAGATGGATAAGGTTGATGAGTATGTATTGGATGCATCCACAGTGGACACACCCTCTACATCTAGATGAATGACCCTCAGTGTCATAGGGGGAGCTAATTTAGCTATAGACCCCTACGTGGATGGTATACTCACCCTCAGAGTATGTGCCTTTGGATTTAACCTTTTGGAGATTATTTGAGGCTATGTGTAAGAGCACACTACCTAATCGATTACAAAATGGAAGTTTGAAATTCTCAATAAAAATCTAGTTTACGCGGCAAGCATTAATGGTATAATTTTCACTTTAAAGTACATAGAGACTTGCGAATCACTCTTTGCATTCAAATTAGAGTGATTGGAGATCAAAGAAGCCCTAGCAATTGATTGTGAAGTATTGAAGTTTGATTCACTAGTGAAAGAGTGTATTTGATCAGTTGCAAAGCCCTAATCCATCATGACAATTCAAAAGTTCTTGGAAACCTATTTGAAGTGATAAATAATTAAGTTATGGCTACACCTATTTTGTTTGATATTGTAGAGAGGAAAAGATATGTTTTCAAGAGGCATCCCTTTAAGCCTATGCTAGATGACTTAGAAGGTGCATTCTCTAGAACCCCTATGGGTGTTATGCATGTTGAAGACATCCATGCATACATTTAATGCAAGAAAGAACCAGTTGGACTTGATAGGATTAGAGTGCACATTAAAACTATGTTAAAACTAGACAAAACCTTCCTTGATGAGTTCGCACAATTGGAAGACCATCCCATAGTTGAATAAGCTACGGCATATGATTTTTATGAGTATGAATGGATCAAGATATTCCTAAGCATAATTCATGATGACCTATTCTGGATAGGTGAAGTACCAGTGAGAATCATAGGAGACCTCATTCATGAAATGACAGGCCTTTCAAGGATGGGCATCATTTTTTCAATGGGTAAGGATGTAATAAAACTAGTTGAACAAGAATGTGAGTCAAGAAGTGATAGGTGTGGAATGAAAATTGAGCCTATAGAGGAAAAATACATCAAATTGATGTCAATGATATTAGGTTATAGGTTCTAGCACACCAGCAGGGTGAATAGTGTGTCAGCGGCCACTATTCTTGCAGCAATAAGACTTGTTAGAGATAATGGTGAGTTCAATCTATGCAAGATCTTGCATGCACAACTAATTGATAACATTAGAGCCATCAAACATGATAAGACCAAAATATTCATGTTTGGATCTTTAATCATCTACATGTACCTCCTTATAGTTGGAAAGGTCTCAGATTTGTACTTAGACAAGAGTATGCCTACAATGCCTGAAATATCTCTTAAGGAATCTATTGAGATCACATTGAAGGATTACATAATGCTATAATTGAAGACATTTAGGGTCAAAATGTAGATAAGGTATAGAATACTAGAGAGTATTGTAGAGAAATACAAGGACAACATTTTCTTTATTGTAGAAACTAATATAACTTGTATGGAAGCAGTTAAGCCAAGAACAAAGTGGATCCATCCACTTGGGTATAAATTTGAGGAACCAATCTTGGAAGCCTATGCACAAGTGCTAATATCAATGCCTAAGGACCCTAATGAACCTAGATGGGGGACTTATGAAGAGAATACAAGAGAATTTGATGCAGTTCTTAATAGTGCAGCAACAAAAAGGAAAGCATCAAAGATCACTTTTGAGATACTTAGAATTCATGGAGTAACTCAGGCAGATCTTGACAAAGAAAGCGAAGAAAAGATTTCTTTGGAGATTGAGAGCACATCTATAGCAGAAGCCAAGGAAGATGATCCTAAGTTGAAGAAGATCAAGATTGAGAAGCTAGATGATCCAAAGGATAAACAGGGAAAAACTAATGTTATCTCTCCTGCACCCAAAGTGACAATTGATCTAACATCACCTCCTAAGTATAAGGAAATGGCCAAGAGGAAGAATGAAACCATCACAAGTCATCCATCCTCATAGGCAACCAGAAGTAAGAAAAATGCTCAAGAACATCTAGAGGTAGGTTTCAGACCTAGTCTTCAAGTCTTGAGAACAAGGATTGTTGATGAAGGTAGATTGGATCAGATAGGGAAGTTTTATGAGAAGTATAGTGAAATTGACAAATCAGAGATTCATGGCATGATCATAAAACAAATGATTAAGTTCAAGAAGATAGTCTTGGAACTTAAGATAGTCATTCCAGACAATGTCTGGAATATCCTAGAATCCTTGAAGAAACGGGCTATTAAAGAAGATCTTAGAATAAGGGAAAAGATTCTAGATGAAAGCCTATTGATGTTTTCCTTAGAAGATAAAACACTTTTGTTAGATTTGGTAAAGCCACATCTAAGAAAAAAGATAAGAACACTACACATAATGGACAAGAACTTTGAGTTAATAGCCAAAGAAACAGAGAAAGCCTTTGAGAAAGTTTTCTTGAATAGGTACATGTATCCACCTACTACACCCACAATACAAGTGCCCTCTAAGGAAGAAAATATGGTAGAGACCATAAATGTACAAGTGATAGGTCCTCAAGACTCATCACCTATAGTTGTAACAGATACAGAGGCAATAAAGTCTATGCCCATGACTGAGACACATAAGGATGATACAATCTTTATTGATAATGTAGAGATTGCAATGGCGGCCATAGATAATGACTTAGATAAGTTTGAGGAAGCCTTTGTGAGAACACACAATGTTGAAACTCTATGCTGTGACAATTCACCCAAGCTATAAGAAGAAGTTCTAATAGAAGATCTAATAGGTGAAGAATAAGAGAAGGAGATCGAAAGAGAGACAGAAAAAGAGGAAGAAAAGGTAGAAGAGGAGAAAGGAGAAGAAGAGATAAAAGGAAGTGAACCAATAGATGAACATCTATTGAAATACAAATTAGAGAAAAGAAAGAAGTGATAGAAAGCACTCCTATCACTCCCCTACCTTCAGCATCATTATTGTCAAGCTTGACACCAAATACCACTAGCTTGGACTCTTGGGGAGAAGAAGACCTGATCAAGATCAGTGTCTTGGCTATGGAAAAAGTAAAAGAGAAGTAGGTGATGAGGAATCCTCTATTTTTTAAGTCAATAGACATTCTGAATAATCTATTGCCAGTAGAAAATAAGGTACAAAAGGTTCATTCATTTGATGATGTTAGAAACATTCTAACAAGCTTCAAGACTAACTTCTCTAGCTTGGAAGAATCTACATCTCAAGTAGCAGAAGAGAAATACATGAAAAAGAGATTGAGTGAACTAGTTGGTAACTTTTCACTTGACCTAAGTTCATTAAAGGTTGGTCAAGCATCTTTGAAGGAGTTTTCTGAAAAGGGAAGGAAGATCATTGCAGATTGTATGAATCAAGATAAGCTAACTGCTGATCACTACAAAAGAATCCAAGAGGCAAAAGAAATGATTGAAAATATAAGGAAATCAGTAGAAGACCCCTCCACTAATGTGAACATGTGCAATAATGTATACCAAGGTAGATAGACAAGATAGAAAAGGATGAGAAGGAGATGTCCAAGATAAGGGAAAGGCAGACACAGCTTAGGAATGCTCTTGCGCCCTCTCTAGATATACTAAATCAGAACATCAAGGAGATCAATGCCACTATGGTGACATATGATCAAGGTGTCAGTATAGACTTGGAGAAGATGGAAAAGCTACAATATTCCTTATGGACCCTTCTATAGATTGTCAATTCACTGATATCATTTTGGAAACAAGAGATCTAGAACCTGCAGATTGCTTATCAAGATGTACTTTCTTTGTAAGTACTTATAGATACATTTTTTGAGCACCTTTGTCATTAATGTCAAAGTGGGAGTATTGTAAAGAATATGGATTCTTATATATATGTAAAGAAGATGCATAGTAAAGAGTATAAGGGAGATATAAGTTAGATTATGTTAAAGAGTTTTTGTATAAGGGTACAGTTAGTAACTTTTCCATACTCCTTTATTGCCATTAATGACAAAGGGGGAGATTGTTGGAAAGTTGAATACACTATTGTATATGACTAGATTTAGTGTTTTCATTATGGAAACAAAATCATATAGTTTTTTGGAGTCAGTGCACATTATCAGAAGATCAGAATTTGGTTAAGTATAGAATACTGGACAGTTAATAGAGCACTAGTAGATCAGAGAATCCTCGCATGTGTGTATGATAGAGTTCTGGTATGCACCCTAGAAGATAAGTTGGTAAGAGTGTATTCATGCTAAGTCTAAGAGTGCATCATTAGAAGATACACTATGGTGAAGATACAGACAATTGAAGTAGCACAGAAAGAGAATGCCAGAACAAAACAAAGTATGCAGCCGACTATTGGTAATTTGATTAGCGATGATATTATTGTTTTGTAAAGGCTATGCACCTATTGTAATTAAGTTTTAGACATATAATTATGGTTTTTTGTAAACACTCTTGAGCCAATTCACTTGGAAGCATTGTATGTAATCGGTTATAGGCCAACCTAGTTAATTGTTTTGGTAGTGCATATAAATATTAGATGTGCCTTTGTAATAAAGTATGAAAGTGAAGTAGAGATAAGATAAGAAGAGAAAAAGTGTGTGAAGAGTACTAAGAATGTATTAGAGCTTTGCAAGAGGTCAAAGAATTAGCGCATCAAATGAACTGATCAGACAAGCAATGTCACAATACCAGTTCATCCAGTAGATATAGTGTGTATCTAAGATCAGAAGGTTGTAGCCTTCACCACTTGAGCAGTGAGCTCTAGGAAAGTGTGTCCCCACCCCTAATAGGGTTATTGTAAAAGAATCCTAATAGGGTATGACCCTTGACAAGGTCAATGTACTAAAAGTATTGTAAAGAACAACTCCTAACAAGGTTGTAGATCTTCTAACAAGGATCATAAGACACTAGTGGAGTTCTTAGTGGGTGTCAATTCCCACCAGGGTTTTTACCTATTTGGGTTTCCCCATAACCATATTGGTGTTACCTATTGTGTTTATGTATCTTGTTTATGTTGATGTTCATTTCAGTACTTAAGCATTCAAGTTAAGTTTCAAGAGTAAAGAAAAGATTAAATATAGTGAACACTGATTCCCCCCCCCCCTCTTAGTGTTCCCATTCCTAACAAAGAGATCGTACGATCTGAATTGCAAATCTATGACACTAAACTTGTGGAATCTTGACCTGGTTGTTCATGCAAGGTGGTAGGCTAATCTGACTTGCATACAACTTGGAGGTTGTCACAAGGTGATCGGTGTAGGGTTTTGTTGCTTTGAGTCTTCTTATCTTTAAGGATGCCCCTAAGAAGATTAGACCCTAAAGCAATTATAGATCTCTGTGATGCTATGGAATCAAAGATCACAGAGGAAGTGAAATCTAATTTTAGATCTAAGATGGAATTGATGAAGAATGACATGATCATCGATATCATCAGGGATATGACTAGTGTACCTCAGAATGTTGGTACTGAAGATGGTTATGAGGAAGCTACTGAAGACTTTGAAGCTATTAAATCTAGTGGTGATGACCAGAGAGATAGATCTGGTGAAGATAGAATTGGTCAGTTACATAGATCTGGAGCTCGGTTAAGTAATAGTTACCGAATGGAAGTTTCTACTTTCTTTGGTACTTTGAAACTTGAGAATTTGATTGATTGGATTGGTGAATTAGAATATTTCTTTGAGCTAGAAGAAATTGAAGATCATCTTCGAGTGAGATTGGCATAGACTAAGTTGAAAGGACATGCTACTCTTTGGCGGAAATAATTACAAAGGGATAGAGAAGATTAAGATGAAATGAAGATCAATCAGTGGAGGTTGATGGTGACTAAATTGAAAGCTAAGTTCATACCTACCGACTATGAGCTTGAATTGTTTAAGAAGTTGCAGAATCTAAAGAAGAAATATTTGACTATTGAAGATTATACCAAGGAGTTCTACAAACTTCCTATTCAATCTGGACATAGAGAAATTGGTAAGGAAAAGGTAGCTCGGTATGTGAATAGTTTGAGATTCAATATTCAGGATGAGCTTGGTATACTAAAGATTGATTTGGTTGAATATTCTTATCAGTATGCTCTGAAGAAGGAAGATAAGTTGAAAAGGAGACAACATAGCAATCCCTAAGGGAAGGAAAATATTGATCACTCGGTGAAGGATAAACTGACTACAGAAGATGAATAGAAACTTTTGGAATTGAAGAAGAAGACATGTAGAGTTATCTTTAAGGGTACTTGTTATAATTGTGGTGAAGGACACCATTCTTTTGAGTGCACACAAAAAAATCTTGGTGACCAATGGACTACTGTGGTAAATGAGAACATTTAGAATGAAGCTGAATCTGAGAACTTGCTAGTTAGGAGAACATTGCTTGGTACAAAGGAGGAACCTTGTCAAAGGAGTAACTTATTCAGGACTCGGTGAAAATATGGAGGTAAAATTTATGATGTAATTGTTGATAGTGGTAGTACTAATAACCTTGTTGCTGAGGATGTGGTTCATAAACTTGGTTTGAATAGAATGAAGCATCCTTATCCTTATAGGATTAGATGGTTGCAAGATAGTCATGCTCTAGAAGTGAGGGAGTAATGCTTTGTTGATGTTCAAATTGGCCAGTATAAGGATCTTGTGTTATGTGATATTTTGAAGATGAATAGTTGTGATATATTTCTCAATAGACCTTGGCAATATGATTGTAGAGCTATGTATGATTGTGTCAAGAATGTGTTTACTATTGACAAGGATGACATGAAGTGTTCTTTGATTCCTTTTCTAGATACAACACTCAGTAGGAGGAGTCTGAGTATTGGTAGCTGAGTTGATTTGGTGGATCCTTAAGGTATGGATGATCGGTGTGGGGAAAAGACCTATGTGTTATCAAGGAAAGACTTGAAGAGATAGAGAAAATAGAAGTGGAAGAGTATGGAAGGTGAAAAGTTGGAGGAGTTGTATGTGAAGAACCAGTTCAGGGTTTATGTGTTGAATCCTAGAAGATGTTCTTCCAGCATATGAACATCTTTTCAAACCTAGGGTGTCTGATGTAGGGGCATTATAGGTTACTCAGTGAATCTACATCGAGATGTGTATTTTTAGTTCTTGGTTGCAGATTTAACTGACGGTCTTGATTATTGAAGGAAGCTCAATCTTTGAAGGAACTTGGTGGGACTTCTGGTGCTCAGTGGAACTTGTGCTCAGTGACAACTGTGTTGCTTGATGTTGCTTAGATTGGTTAGTTGTTTCACTAGTGCTCATTTATTTCTCTAGCACTCAGTAGTTCTGGTTTACCGACTAGAGTTCTTGGTGATTTGGTTGGCTGACTTGGTGCATTTAATGTTGGTAGCTATCATTGCATTCTCCTATCTAGATCTAGAGGCCAACATGGAGAATTAAATAATTGTAAGGCTATTTGAGAGCCAACTTGTATTGAATTTAATATTTTTTTGTAATAGTTAATTATGTCATCCAGCTGACTTGTGGCTAAAGATTAGTATTTAAGGAGTGTTTGGGTAGTTTTTTAGGGAGTCAGTCAAAGAGATAGAGGATAGAAGCTAGATTTGGATCCTACAAGATCTTGAAGATTAGATTGATTTCTGATAGTTTGTAACATTAGAGCTAGTGGTTTTCATGCTTGGAGACAAGGAGGTTTCTTGGAGGCTTGCAAGCTCAAGTTTAGATCTTCCTTAGGGTTTCCATTAGTTTTTGATTTGTTATAAGACTGGACTAGCTAGATTTGGATTGGATCTTTGTTGATCTTGCAGAATTGTTCTTGATTGTAATTGGCCCTAACTCAGAAGGCCTTACAGTTAGGCATGTTAAATAAAAATCTGATTTGAGCATATCTTGTTGTGTTATTTCCATTGTGTTGGTAATTGGCTGCAAGGTTGGACTATCCTTCATTGGATCCACCATCCTTGACTGCATCACTTGCTAAGGTGGACAAGATTGAATTGGTGGAGGAAGTTGAGGCTCGATATCTTCTTCCAAGATAATCCCAATGGAATACTCATGTCATGAATCCTTCTCTGATTCAACAAACTATCCTTGACCCATGTCCATAACCTCTTCTATTGGTCCTTGAGGTACTTTTTGAGTTGTTTCTTCTACATTTTTCTTGGGATTTATAGCTGTAAATTGTATAGGAGGAGACATAAATGAAAAGGGAATATGTTGCTAAGGGGAAGGTTCTCCTACAAGTATTTTCTACTCTGATTCTTTTTCCTTGAACCCATAAAGATGCTCAAAATTTGATATGTTAAACTCATCATCTCATAAGGCATCCAGTGGATTACCCTCTTATGCTTGGATCTCCTCATCCAGATCAATCTGTGCTTCTTCCTCCTGCAACTTCCTCTTCTTCAAGAAGGCTCTCGGTCAAGTCCTTTAGCTCAAGGGTACATCATCCTCTTCATCTTCCTTATCCCCTTCTAAAATAGATTCCAAATGAGAAGGTGTAGCTGACCTCTTCCTTTTATAGATATGCCCCTTTTCTACTCCAAAAGGCCTAGGTCTAGTTACTTTCACCCTAGGTGCCCTCTTGAATGCACTTTCTTGGTCTTGGGAACTGGAAGATGGAGCATCAAGTGGAGCTATGCTTTTGATCATCCTAGTTCTTAGAGGCTTGGCTCTAGGATTTGATCCATAAGAAGTGTAATACCCCAAAATTGGCACCTAATAATTTCAATCAATTTTGGTGCATTTTCTTCAATTTCATCTTCAAAGTCCTATTTTACTAGGCAATTTTCTCTCTCCTACCTAACTTTATTTTGACTTGATGTCAATTGCAAAAACCCTAATTTGCATTAATCACACAACATAATTAATTCCTAAGTATTCAACTTTATTAGCTAAATAATCCCTATGATAAATTAATTTAATTCTAAAGTCCTAAGTGCTTTAAATTAAATTAAAACCTGCCCCCTTTAGCTAATACACATAAAAAAAGGAATTAATCTTATTTAGTTATTTGAATGGACACCTCTTTATTTGAATTTAATAATTCAAATTACTCGAACGGTCACCCGTATGTGGCAATATTTCATTCTCTTAATTAAATAAATCTTTCAATATGTGTCTCAATTGGGAATGAAGAGGCAACAGTTCATTTTCAAGAACCTCTTCATTCTCTCCCCGGGCTTGTCTATTTAATGAACCTTCTCCTTCATTCAAAAAGGAGGCAATTTGTGAGAGTAATTAAACTATAGCAAATTTTAGTCTCAATTTCATATTTTCAAGTTTTCAATTGCAATTAGCTTAATTTCTCATTTAGTATCAATTGCATCCTCATAATAGATTAATTTTCTTATTGCTTTTAGATTAATATCATATCTCTTTCAAAGCATTTAGTTTAGATTTGCATCTTCATATTTCTTTCAAGCTTTTATATTAATTACATTTCTCATTCTAGATTAATTTCATTATTGTTCATCTTCCAAATCTTTGAAAATCCTTTCTATTAGCTTGGTCTTAAGGTTGTTGGATCTCATTCTGAGAGTAAATCAAACACCCCAGTTAATTAGAAGGCAACGGGTCGAATCAATAGAATCATGTGAATGGGTAATTTATACTCAATTTCATGATTCAATGATCGAGCAATGACTATGTTGTATTTGTAGCTAGATTAGAGGTCCACATTCATCTTATAACAAGTAGTTGTGTGTTCATGTTTATACACTGTCTCTGGCCTCTATAGGGAATCTCTCTTGAATTGAGGAATTAATACCTTCTCTCCCCTTTTCTCCTTCTCCTTGGAGGGTTGGGTTGACTGTTGCTTCATCTACACAAGGTCCATCTTAAAGGGACGAGAAATTCATTTCTTAGTTATTTTAATGACATAGTGAGCCTTGAAGTTAATACCATCATTTTCTTCCTTATCCACCTTAGCATTCAAAATATCCCTTATGTAGATTTTATCTTGATTATTTATAGGGTCTAGAACATCCTCTATATTTTCATCTCACACCTTTGGTGGGATGCATAAAATTAAGGCATCTTGTGCTACTTCTAATCTCATCTGACAGTAGTCACAGATCCTCAACTCATAGTCATTGGTATAATTAATCCAATGATCTTCAAAATGGGGCTCATGCACATAGTGCCTCCCCATAACACGGTTGTAGGTGTCCATGGGTCAAACCTAGTCCTTATCAAATTGAAGTGTTGTAGGGGGCACTCATCCCACTTTAAGGATAAATATTTACACACATTCATATCTTATAGGAAATGGGATCCTATTGAAATATGGAAGTCCCAATAGTGATTCTTCTTGTGTTTTATATGCTCATATGTGTTGGAGAGCTATCTAGCCATCTCTAGTAAGATGACCCTATCAGAAGGGTACCTCGGCAACTTCTTAGGAGTGAGAGTACTCTCAGCCACCCTAATGTATGTAAAGGTCTTAAACTAGATGTAATAAGCCCCAATGGCTTTTACCTTTGCAACAAATTCCTTGGATAGCCTCTTGGCATAATCACCTTCTATAGAGTGGATGATTGCAAAAATTAAGACATCGTTGATGATCTTGAATTCCAAGCTATCATCTCCAAGGTTCTCCTTCCTCACTAGTTGAGTGTACACTGTAAAGGGCCAAGCATTTTGTTGACCCATAGCACCAACTTTAACTAACCCCAGATATACTTCCCTAGCAGCCAGTAGGTACAAAACATAAGAAGTCATAAAAAAAGGGGTTATTCTTTATAGAGGTCAAATGCCTGTCCAAGTTGTCACTAAGAATGGTGGCCCAATCAAATCTAGATTTCCTCCCCTTTATTCTCTCAATCAAAAGAATCATCCAAGGCTCTAGTTGGATTAATTTATAGAGGCCATACTCTCTGCTAATCATAGTTACAACTTTCTAGATATCCTCCTTCAAGTATCCCCTCGTCATATCTATTTTGTCAAGTTTTTTCTTTGGCAGGGGTTGCATCAGGTAGTCATTATTCACAATTTCATGAGATAGTTGGATATCCTTGTTACAAAATCTCATGCCCTAATCTATGGAGAACTCGTAGAACCTGTCTATCTCCTTTGGTAGGTGGAAGATGCCCTCAATATTTTCAGGGCTCAAATCCAATACCACTTCTCCCATCATGTTCATTACTAGCCTCTCATCTAGTATGTAGTGTTTTTCCAAGGTAATAATGAGGTCCAAAGAGAGGATGGACACCAAATGTGTCATTTTGTTCATGAGACTAGAATACACTAATGAAGTGTAGTCCTTAGATTGGCATGTTGGCTAGGCCTACTTTACGAGGTACTCATTCCAACTGACATTCTCTATGTTAGTGTCGTTGATTTTACTATGGAGGTTCTCCACCTTGGATGGTGCATGGTACCATTTGAACTGGTACTTCATGGCTAGTGAATTCACTTTCTTAGACATTCTAAAAAAAGAAACATGAATTAGTAATGATTGTAAGAAGCAAAAAATCCATTATGAATAATAAATGAGAGAAAAAGAAAGAAGAAATCATAACCCAAAAGACTAAGGCATTTAAAGGCTCAAAAGGAAGCTTTTGGAGATTTGGAGGTTCAGACTCTAAAAGAGGGATCATAGTCTGAAAGGCCAAAATGATAAAATTAAGGTCTTAATGTCATTCTTCAAGTTTTTGGACTTTCAGTGTTTCAAAGGTACGAAATGAAGTACATGCCCGAAAGTCTAAAAAGGTGAAAGTGGGGCACTTAGTTTTTGGTTTGAGATTCAGGAACTTTGAGAGTGCAAAAATAATTGTCTTTGTCAGTGTCCAAAATGCCGAAGATGCAAAGTTTAGGATGAACTTGATTTGTTTGGGACCAAAGTGATTGGTGTTAGGTTTCATCCTTTCAGCGTGCGAAGAAGGGAATCTAACTTTGGTGTCTGAAACACCAAAATTTCAAAGCTAAGGGTTGAGACTTAGTCTTTTTGTTGGTGTTTTTGGAACCTCAGAGTCAAAAACTCAAATAATTAGGGGTGATAGAGCCAAAGGGATAAAACCTTGGTGCGACCTCAAAAATGAGCCTGAGGTGAGCTTGACCATGAGCTCACCTCAAAGGGACCTAGAGGAACAACTCTAAGGCCCCAAGGTGACAAGGAAACCTACACTAAATAGAAAACCCTAAAATACATTGAAAAACATGAGAAATAACTACAAACTAAATAAAACAAGGGTAAAAGATACCCTACCTCAACAATGAACAAGGGAGACACGAAGGACACTAATCATGAGAATATCTGACATCTAGGAAGCACTGAACACTCAAAAGCTTAAGAAATGCTTTGAAAACACCAAGTTGCAAGATGCATAAGTGACCAAAAGGACACTTGCATGCTTTATATAGGCCAAGGGAGAGGGTGACATTAGTCACCCTTCGGACTTTGGAGTTTTGGAGTTTCGGGGTTTTGGAGATCCAAAGAAAATGGGTCCCCTAAAACATCAAAATTCTAAAGATCTGAACTCCTTTGAGGGAGTCAGATTTTTAGACTTTCATAGATCTATAAGTCCGAGAACTCCAAAAGGCCAAAATCAACCAAATTTGTTTTTAAGAAATTGAATGCTCGAGCTTTTGGGGTTTCAGGATCTTTGAAAGTGTAAAAGAGAGAAAAGTTAAGTTTTTGCTAAGGAAAGCCTCAAGGCAAGGGACAAACAATAGGCAGACCCAGAAAGGACAAGCAAGAAGCCACAAGGGCACAAACAAGAAAAAGAAAAAAGGGAGGCCCCTTGGCCATGTGGCCAAAAAGGGCAGCGTGGTTGTGGGACCACAACAAATAGCCTCAACAAAAATTAAAGGAATGACAAAGGCATTTTTTAAACACCCAACCCTTAAAAATACCTTATCTTGCAATAAACTGAATACAAAGTCATATGTGGTAATAATCCTCCTATCAACATGTCAACATATAAAAGTCTTTTCTATCACATCCAGTGTGTGACAACATGTATTGATTCCCCAGATTCCTCATCAAAGGTTCCTTGAATCCTCAATTAGTCAAAGTTAAATCTTCACCCTCAGAAATAGATTGGTCAAAGTCATTTTAACCTTGCTCTACTTCCAGTCAGGCATTGATAGCCCCAGTAGAGGTTTCTAAAGTCACCCTTTCCCTCCTTATGATGAGCTTATTTGAAGTTTTAAAATTCTTTGGAGGGCTCTTTGACTTCAACCTTTTCTTTTTTTGATGTGTATCTTCTTATTTACACTTTTCTTCAGCATGAACTTGAGATATGTCATTAGGGATACTACTTGATTATTTGAACTCTTGATGAATGTTCATTTTCTTTTCTTTCTTTCATAACTTGGGTAGTGATTAGGCTGTGCTACCCAAGCATTGGAGTTCTAATTCTACAATTTGTTGATTTTAGTCTTTTGTGTTCCTCCTATTTTTTTTTATCTCTTTTCTTTTAGTTAGTATTTTGGATGGAAAAGGGTTTTTACCTTGACTTCCTCTATGACCCTAGGTTCCACTCAATTTTGAGTAAAATCCTATCCAAGAAACCTCCAACTTGGAATCATTTAAAATGTGTGTTGGTATTGAGGATGATTAGCTCTGAAGATTAGCTCGATTACTGGAAAGAAAATCACTCCACTTCTAATTATTGTATCTAGTTTCTTACAAGACATAATCTAATCAAAAGAGTTGATAGAGAAATAGCTCTACCTCTTTGCCAAAACTACTTGTTGAAAAACACTTTGTTAAAGAAGCATCCCCTGACAGACACTGACTGACTGAACCAAAAATGAAAAAGAAAAAAGAAAGACTGTAAACTAAGTAAAAATACAAGGATGGAAAAAAAGTATTTAGGATCCAAAGTAATGTTTGAGATACTCATCATTAACAGGAAACAAAACTAGCTCCCCTTCGAGAGAACTAATCTTGAAAGTGTTCTCAACCAAGATTTCTACTATTTGGAATGGGCCCACCCATAGTCATGTAAATTTTGTGTGGCCGCATGGCTTCTCTTTCACTTTATCCCACATTAGGACCAAATTAGAAATCCTAAAGAGTTTTATGGTTTCTCTCTTGTCAAACCAATGCTTGATGATAGCTTGATGTTTAGATATGTGTTTTAAGGTCACGACTCTTTTTTCTTCTAGTTCTAAAGGGTTCATGAGATGAACCTACACCCTATCCCCACCTTCAATGTATTGGTCTATGAATCTCAAATTTGGTATCTTTAGGTTCATAGGAAAAATGGGTTTTAAGCCATAGACCAATCAGTAGAGAGAAGTCCCCAAAGCATTCTTTACCCTTACTCAGTTAGTCCATAAGACATATTTCAATTGCATGTTCTGGTCTTGAGGATTTTCATCTAGGAGGTGTTTGATTATGGTCATTAAATTCTTGTTCATTGATTATGCAACCCCATTCCCTTATGGATAATAATTAGATGAGAACTTGAAAAGGAGGGTACATTGTCACATACCAAAAACAAAGGCATACCAAACTATGTGATAATATACACCTCCAAGAATTTGGTTATTAGTTCAGTCATGAAATTTCTCAAAACTTGGGATTTCATCCATTGGGTGTAGTAGTCTGTCACTATCAAGATGTACCTGTGTCCCACTAAGGAAGGGGGGTTAATCATTCCTACAAAATCTAGTCCCCATTGGGAAAATGGATGTACCTCATGGACTGGTTGTAGGTCCATAACATGATGCCTCTTGTGAGTAGCACTGGTTTGGAAAGTATGGAAAGGGCACATGCTCATTTGTATCTTTTAATAGAGTGGGGAAATAATCCCCATATCTCAATATTTGATGTTTAGTAGCCTCGGTTGACCCATGGCTAGTGCCATACTAATCATGAAATTTAGTGAGAACTTGTTCATCTTCTATCCTATCTAGACACCATAAGTAGATTCTGTCATAATTGTAGTTATATAGCTTTCCATTTTTGGACATATAAGAGACACTTTTAATCTTAAAGGCTCTTCTTTGGGAGTCATTTATCCCTTCAAGACATCGATTATGGGTAATTAATAAACTATATCTTGGTACCAAACATCAAATATACACTTGGCACACCAAGCCTTGATCTATTTCAGTTATTATTTTGGTGAGGTCTTGACCTCTTACTAGTTTCATAGGTTGAATCTCAATGTCAAACTCTTGAAATATGGCCATCCATTTTCCCCTTCAATCTCCCAATTTATTTTTCATAAGTAAGGACTTGATGAAAAGATCTAGAACAATGGCGACAACTTTTGTCCTGAGAATGCAGTTTCTAAAATTCTTGATGGCTTTTACCAGTGCAAATGATTGTTTATCAAGGTTGGGATATTTAAGTTCTACATTATTCAAAGTAAAAATCATGAAGTCTATTGGTCTTTCATCTTCTCCATCCTTCTTTTGAGCAAGAATCCCCACACATGAGTGTTCTATGGAAAAATAATAGACCTTGAATGGTAAGGCATAATCCAGGTTGACCAGAACCGAGGCGATAGTGATGGAGGCTTTTATTTCTTCAAATGATTCTTTAGTTGGGGTGCTCCATTCTATCTTAGCATCCTTTTTCAGCATGTTTTTTAAGGGACACACTATCTCAATAAACCTTCTAATGAATTTCCTAACAAAATTGATCTTCCCAAAGAAAGATTTCAGTTCTTTCCTACTGTTAGGCATAACCCATTAGAGGATAGCTTCTAATCTTTCACGATGTTTGGAGATGACTATTTCTAAGATGATATAAACTAAAAATTTTCCTTGGGTTACCTCAAAACACACTTTCAATATTAAGCAAGATGCCATAACTTTGACATATTTTCAGTACTTTGTGCAAATCCTCGATATGATCCACATGGTTTCTTGAAAATACTGTTAATTTATACATGTATATGATGATACATTTATTGACAAGGCCTCTAAACTCTTCATTCATCACCCATTGGAAATTTTCCCTAGTGTTCATCAAACCAAAGGGCATGCGGTGGTAAGAAAATGTCCCCCACTTAGTGGTGAACATCATCTTCAACCAATCTTCTTTCACCATGACATGATTGTACCCATAGTAACCATTAAGAAAACACATCATTTGAGACCCTTTTACAATTTGCAACACCTCATCAAGGGAGGGAAAGGGGTAATTATCCTTCTACAAGGATCTATTAAGGTTTTAAAAGTCTACACATAGTTGAAATTCTCTACTTTTCTTCCTTACAGGGACTAGGTTTTCAGCTAGGTTGAGTTCCCAATAGGAAAAATGATCTTTGCATCAAGCAACTTCTGCATTTCTTTCTGAATCACTGGTTCAATCACTAGATTTACGGGCCTTTTCCTTTTGTGAAAATTTTTAGCATCCAAGTTTAGGGGTATATTTTTTATGATAATAGAGGGGTCATAGTTATTCATATCCCCGTAACTCCAAGCTAGAACATCCTTATATTTGGTGAGGAATTCTATCATTCACCAATTTTCTTCATCTATGCTAATCTTCCCAATACAAAACTCCCTAGGTTCATGTTGGGTACCCAAATTATAAACCTCACTATCATCCCCACCTATGACTTGTGTCTTCCTTCTTTTGTAAGCATAGTCATCTTTGTCAAAAATCCTTTCTAATGCTACCATCCCTTTTGGGATGTAGTTGGTCTTTAAGTTCAAGATTCCTAGGCTATCAGGTTCCTCAATTTCATCAACCTCTTCATCAATAGCTTGCTTCTCAAAGACCCCAGCACTCATGATGAATTCAAGTATTTTTTTATCATCTTGGAACATTTGGAAATTGGCGATGTTATCTAGAATAGATGGTATCATGATGATCTCAACAAAAACTTCTTCAATTTTGAACACTCCAATGGGTGCAAGGAACTTGCTGATACTGCTAAGGCATCAACACTCACGTTCCTTCTCCTTGGGATGCTTCTAATATTTAATGCTTCAAAGTCTTCAATCAAATCCCATACATGATTCTCATATGAGGTTAGTTTCTTATCATTGCATAAATATTGGCTACAAATTTGTTGGATCACTAGCTGGGAATCACCCTCCACTATCAAGGTGTTGATCTTCTTTTCATGCGCCATAAGGAGACCTCATACGAACGCCTCATATTTAGCAATGTTGGTTGTACAAAAGAACTACAACCTATAGGAAGCATAAAAGGAACCACCTTGAGGGTTGATCAACTTGATTTCCACTCTAGCCCCTTGTTTGCATTTAGAGCCATCAAACCTCAATTTGCATATGGGATGACCCCTGGGGGAGTGGGTCTTGGTTTGAGATTTAGATATAATTTTGGGTATTTATGACTCAGTCTAAGGTTCAATAGGATCATCTAGCGATAATGAGTCTTCGTAGGTAGGGATCACTTCATCTCTTGGTTCCAGACTCTCTTTTTTGGTGATGGGTACCCATTTCATCTTTTATTTTGTCCTTACTTCGAGCCATGTCCCCTAGAATGGTGGCAAGAACCCATCTTCTGAAGAACTCCATTCCTCTTGTGTAAGGTTTTCCCCTATAGGGAGTGGGGGGTCCTCATCATGAGAAGGGTTTTTATCACATTGTTGTGTCATTACCCCCTAGGTAGATTCAGCTATTTGGGATATTTGGCTTACCATATGGGCATCAACATTTTGGTAGTTATGGAATTCAAACTCTGAATGGATGAATTGGTGCAATCGATAATAGCTTGCAAACATCAATATGTTTAGATCAGCCTGGTGCTTGATATGTTTTATATTCTTCATCATATTATTGATTAATTCTTGAAGGATCTCCTCAAGAACTTGAGGGTGTATCAATCCTTGTATAGGGCTACCCCTAGAATCATCCTCTTCCTTGACATGGAACATCAAGATTATGTCAAATCGATATACTCCCAGGTCAACTTGTGAAAACAAAAATTCATTTGGAGCATTGAATTCAGTGATCATTTTCTTAAGTTTTGGTTTTGCGTCAATTTTGATTTGGTTTTTTAATCCCTTGCAAGGTAGAAAAAGTTGTGTCAAGTTCATGGAAAACCAACCTCTTAGGGATCTAGTCCATTTCCTACTGAGAAACATACCATATGATTTTGGGATATCTACTATGTGTATATCTATGTAATATTATATCCTTGGATCTATTGTTAGTTGTGTGTGAGCATCATTTAGGACCCCAATGACCTTGACTTATGTCTTGTCAAGTTGTATCATGACCCTATTGGTTGGTTGAGGGTTCATTCCCAATTTCTGACATATAGACAAAGGTATGACATTGTATGAAGCCCATGAATCAATCAAACAATTGTGCAAGTTTTTTCCAAAGATTTTGAGGCTAAGCAAGAATAGAGGCACTTCGACTCGATCCTTAAACATGGTTGGCATTGCCTCAGCAATATTAACATTGGATGAATTTTTCACATTATTGCTTGATGCAGTAGACTTAGAATGATCCAATGATTTTAAAAGTGCCTCCCTTTGTGAGGGCCAACTTTGTAATATGTCATACATCGACATATTAGCCTTAACCCTTCAACTCCTCTAGTGCACTATTTTTCTTAGTGGACTAAACCAAACTCCTCAGTAAGGTAGGTTGATGTTGTGCCATCAGGATGGTGGTGCTCGAGCCTCTAGGGGGTGAGGGGTTGTTTTTAGCTTTTGAATCCGGAGGGGTGGGTTGCATCCTAGGAGGAATACCATCAGTCAAGGGATCCCTCCTACTCCTCAAGTTATAGTTATTTTGAAAAGCATGGACCTCAGAGTATTCAGGATGAGTTTGTTGATGAAAAGAAAAAACAAATTCCTCTACTAGTGTGTTGTCATCAAGACCTTTCTTGGTGGTTGGTTCATAGGAGTAAAAAACCATGGCATTGAAATGTTTCTGGGAGTTGCTAAATTTTTGACTATGCTGATTATCAATTTCACTCCTATACTCATTGTCTGCATGATGTGGATTTATGGATTTCATGAAGTTAACTTCATAAAAACTATAAGCATTGGCATTATCAGCAGGTATACTACCATTTTTGGGTCATGTGTTCCAAGGCCTATTGGTTAGCTTCTGCCCAAATTGTTTATCTAGCATGGTATTGTTACTCCTATTTGAGCATTAAAGGATTCTCATTAGTATCAATCAGTTATTCAGTCGGTAAAAGAGACAAACTAAATAGTCTGTCAATCACATCAAGCCTACACACTAACCAAATCACAAGGCAAAACTCTAAGATAATTGAATACAATTTTGACTGAGCACACTCACCGAGCAATAGGTATTTACTGAGTACCAAGCTAGTGATCACTGAGCATTCATTTAAACCAAGCATTAGTAATTACCAAAAGGATAATGCAATAATTATAAAGTAAAGTAGGAAACAACATAGTAATCTGAAATGGCACAAAAATCTATGCAAATGGTTCACAATAATCATGGAAATGGTTTACCAAGATCGAGACATATTTAATATGGATGTAAACATTAATTTGGTGAGGATTCCTATGTAATGTTAGATCTAGGTTATTTTCTTACATCGTTGATCTTAGGTTTTATAAGATGATGTAAACCCTAATTAGGTCAAGTTAGTTTGATATAAAAGTTGTAAAGATGTCATTATGAACTAGTATCATGGAGTAGCTGCACTAAGGACATTAGGAGATTAGACAAAGGGTTTTTGATAGAAGATTTAAAAGAAGAATTCAATTTTTGAAACTCATACAAGGCTACCAAGCAGAACAGAAGGACACATATATCACACTAAGGTGATATTTATTTGATACTTCACAGATCTAAATCAGACAAGATTAAAATGTTATTTATAGATACTTTTACTGTTATCAATTTAACCATTGTAGCAAAATTCAAAATCTCTAAACATAGTGAACTTAACCATTCTTATGTAAATCTCTTAAACTGAGTACACACATGTATTGTATTGTTAAAATCCTCTAACCAGGTATATCTAGTTGATCTTATTGTTACTCCTAATATGGTAACATCATTATAAGTCATCAAAATTATAGCCTTAACTGGCATACTTTATTGTTGTAGTAGTAAAGATTTGTGGGTGGCATCCCCATCATATTTTTTACCTTCTTACAAGGGTTTCTACGATACCAAAATATCTATGTCATGAGTATGAAGTTTCATGTATGATTTTTTTTTTTAAAAATGAAATTTACATTTTTTAGTTATTTGAATGTATGTTTCAAACAATGGATTCAATCGGTTAATTGAGATCTACAACTGGAAAGTTATAGTTGTAAAGGATAAAATATGGATGGGGTCCTAAAATAATGGTTTGCACATAAAAGAGACCCCAAAACTAATATTTTACACTTGCATTTGAATTTTATTAATATTGAAAGTAAATGTAGATGACTAATGTTGAAATAAATAAATAAAAGTACTTACCTTCAGAAAAGAACCTGCTGAAAACCCTGTCAAACAGTCTTAGAAACTGTAGATTTTCGCTCTCCTAAATCGAAACTGCGAGATCTACAAAACCTGAAAATATTTTTCTAAGATCAGTTCATCTCTGCCCTAGGTCAGGGATGAGGTTGTCTTTGACCTAGGTTAGTGTCTAGGTAGTCTTTGACCTAGGTTAGGGTCTAGGTCATCCTTGACCCAATTGCTCCGATAGAAATTATGTTCATAGATCCCAGAAGTTCACCGAAAAGGGTATCCAAATTTGCACTCCAATTCACAGTCCTATATCTGTACCTACAAGAAAAATCATTTTGTTGTTTTTTTGGAGGTTTTGCCTTAGTCAAACCCTAGTTTAGAATCAACCTTAATATTGAAATTGAAATGGAGAATGCTAGCAAGTAGTAGAAGTAGATCTAACAATGAAGCTATGAAATTCAATAGATATGCAATTGTATTTGAAATGTAATCAAATATATTAATATGAAAGCTTGGACATAGCATTAACAAATGTAAATCTAAACCTCCATGTTTGTATGCTTGGAATCCACTTTGAGGGAAGGATGAATGAATCTTGAAGATGAATTGAAGGATCTTGAAGGAAGATCACACCACCATGATGGCTAGATATAGGGTTTGAATGATGAATCTTGCATGCTTGAACCAAATTCCTTCAAAGGCTTGAATGCTTGAATACTTGATCTTCAATGGAGAACTTGAATGGAGGAGAGGGTTTAAATGCTTGAATGGATGTTTGATCTTGCTTGAGAGAGAACTTGATTGCCAAAAATTGATCACCAATGTCTCTTTGAGAGTGCTTGATGCATGAAGGAATAAGATGAAAAATTGATGGAGAAAATGAGAGAGGAAGGCCTCCTTTTATAGTGATCTAGGGCACAAACCTCTAGAGAAGGCTGAAATTGGGGAATTCAATCTCAATTAACCTTAACCTCTAGAAATGGACCCATATTAAATGCAATTAAGGATCTACCATTCTGAAACCTAAAATGGCTAACTCAGAGGCGGGAAAAAGAAACTTTCTGAAACCCAACATCCCGAAACCTCCAAATTTTGAAAATTGGACCCAGGGTCAGGGGTGAGGTAGACTCCACCCTAGGTCAGAGTCAAGTTCAACTCTGCCCTAGGTCAAGAGTGAGGTTGACTCTACTCTAGGTCAGGGGTGACCAGAATACGTAATTTGATATAGCAATTTGATATATCATGTCCATTTTGATATAGCAAATTGTATAAGCATCAAAACATAGACGTCGTGATGACCAGAATATGCCTTGTGTTACAAACACATCAAACCATCAAGAGATCATTCTAAATCCAATGTGAATTACCCGTAGTGACCTTTTATCATTCACATCCTTAGGTAAGATCACATTTCAAAATAGGAGAAAGAACTCACTCAAAAAAAAAAATAGTTAGATCAAACTTCTTTGAATTTTCAAAGTATCAATGGTCAAGGTATGCATGGCCATCCAATTTGAGATAGAGGCTCTTACAGTCAAACACCATTTCAATCCAAAATTTCTAAAGTTGTTAGATTTTCACATACAAGAAGAAAATAAAGAAAAGATTATGCCCCCAATCATCACTCTCTAAATCCTATAAAGGACATCATCGAAGAGCTTGAAGGGACATAATATGCAAAAATCTCAATGCAAATCAGTAAGCATACAAGGAGATAAAAGCATGAAAAGCATAGATTGTTTTCAGTTTGTGTTTGATGTTTGATTGTGTTGTTGTAGAGGTAAAATCCTTTCTGGAGACAAGACTGACTAACTGACTCAGATGAAGCTTCAAAGGACTCTGACTAGATATGACACGTCTAAAGATGCATTTGGAGGTGATAGGATATGACTTTGATTACCCCCAAGTTTGAACATTGATAGGATACAGACACTTGAGCTGATTGGTGTACAGACCGACTTTATTGAAACAAGGATATATACAAACTAAAGCAAGACTAAAAGCTGGAAAAGACCAAGATTGCACTGATAGAAGGAGCATTTTGAACAAGTGGCACCCATTTTCCAAGTTTTCACCATCTTGGCAAAGATTCTATTTTTGCTACCAAGGTGCCTATTTCTGGGTTTTCACCAAGGCACTTTTTTTTTTTTCTCATTTTTTTGTATTTTTTCATTTTTTTAATTTTTTTGATATTTTTTACTTTTTTTGTGAATCATCAAGGTGCCCATTGCTAGGTTTTCACCAAGATGTTCATTTTTTCAAGACTTTTTCCAATTTTTAAGATTTTTTCATGACATTTTACCATACAGTGAATGCCTTAGGCATAGAATTTCTTCAGATGCAGAACGTTGATTTATTCTCGGAGTTGTTCTCCTTCAGTCATTGAGAGTTGATAGGCACTAGAACCAAAAGTAGCAGTGATTATAAAGGGACCCAACCAGTTGGGTTCAAACTTCCCCTTGTGTTCTTGATGTGATTGATTTTTAGGATTTTCTCTCAAGACTAGATCACCAACCTGAAATTCTATGTGTCTAACTTTCTTATTGTAACCTCTAGACATTCTTTTCTAATACACTCTAAGATGATCATATGCTACTTGTCTACGCTCATCTAGTAGTTCAAGTTCTTGCAACCTAGACACTTTTTAGTCATCATTAGTTACTAGACCATGCATTCTGATAGTTAGTGATGGGATTTCAACCTCAATAGGTAGTACCACTTTAGACCCATAAACTAAAGCAAAAGGTGTAGCCCCAGTAGGCATTTTGATACTTGTTCTGATTCTGGTTCTGATACTAGTTCTAATATTGGTTATGATACTTTTTCTAATACTAGTTCTGATACTTGTTTTGATACTTGGTATACTTGATAGCATCTTTTTCCATTGCAAACTCCCAAGCAAGATCATATTGTGCAATCCCAATGTCTAGCAAGGTGGAGAACAAGAGGGATTGGCAAGTTGGTGGAAGAGATGGAAGACAAGAGAATGAAGGAGAATGAAGGGAAGAAATCCTCAAGGGAAAACTCCTCAAGGGTACCCAGGCTAGGGAAAAATTATCATGTAAAGCATATTTAGAAAAGCAATGAAAGGCCAGCATAGGATAAGTCACAAAAGCATAATGCCAAAGAAGGAAAGGATGTAGTCCAAAGGAGTAGACATGTCAAGAGATTTTAAAGCATCGTGTTCTACTCTTTTTTTATTTTATTAGATCAAGACCAAAGGGGAAAAGGATAGAGAAAGGCTAGAATGAATGGAGGAAAATAAATAGGAAGGCTAAATAGGAAGGGAATGAAAGAGAGATCATCGTAAGATAGCTCACAAGATAGCCAAATGCTTGTGTATAGATCAACATTGTCAAGATCAAAGAGAGAAGATGGAATGGATGAAATATGTAGAAGAACTATGCATGATGCTTGATTGCTAGGTTTTCATCACAGTACTTATCCAAGGTGCCACAAGGGAGTGGTTTTCACCATAGGATGAATTTATTTCTCTTTACTTTTGCTACCAAGGTGCCTGTTTTCAAGTTTTCACCAAGGCACATTTTGAAATTTTTTTTAATTTCTATTTTTTTTTTTCTCTAAATTTTTGAAAGAAGGCAAGCTTTTTAGATAATGCTCCTTGACAGAATAAATCATGATATGCCAAGGATTCAAATGATATGCTCAAAGATGCTGATGGGGAAAGGAATATGGAAGAGAAAAATGGAGGATAGCATTTTATGTAAAGCGAGTGAGGTTGGAAGATAGGAGGAATAGGCAAATGAGGAAAAAGGATAGAAGGTAGAAGGATAATGAATGGAAGGATCATGAAAGGGTAGATGGAAAGGAAGGCAAGATGAATATCAACACACACCTTGAAGGGTGGTGAGAGGATGGAGGAAATGTGAATGAAGGAATACGTGAAGGAATATGGTAAATGGATAGTAGAGGTTGTGGTTTAGGTGCATGGAATGGAAGAATGTTTTTGGAAGAAGATGAAGTGGAAGCCTTTGGAAGCTTGAATGTCAACTTCACTTGTTTCTCAACATTAGACTCTTTCAAGAGAGATTTTGGAATCCATATAGCCATAGGCTTTTTATTTCTTTTTGACGATTTAGAGAGAATATCTTCAATGATGGATTTTGGAACCCATACTTTTCTTGAAGTTTTTTTCGTAGATATATCTTTTGACTTTATGCCTCCATATCGATTAGAGGAGACATGGTGATCTTCTCTTTTTGATGGATTCTTGTGTTGCTTCTTTTTCTTGTATTGAACATTCAAGTTACTTCCAAAAGACTTGGGACTTGTGGAAGAAGAAGGATATGACTGGTTTAGATGGGTGGGTGGATGAAAAGGATTCAAGGGTATGCATCTATGTTGATCTTGAGGAAAGATAGGAGATGGAGGTATGTAAGGACCCAAGATGGATGGCGAATTAGGAGAGTTAGGAGGGGAAAGTGAGGGGACATAAGGACCCAAGATGGAAGGTAGATGTGAGGCCCTTAGTAGTGGTGGAAGAGGTCCAAAGATGGAAGTGGAAGACACAAAAGGATAATCAACAAGTTAATCAACATTTATATGACAACCAAGGACATCAGCACCTTTAGAGTGAGCATTAGGATTTTCAATAGAACCATGGACATCTTGAATATGAGCACCTTCTTTGATAGGATTGTTCAAAGCTTGCAAAGACTTAGGAAGAGTAGAAAGTGGAAATGAACATGGAGTGGTAGAATAAGAAGATGGAAGACTTTGATCTTGACAAGGATCTTTGGATAGCATAAGCGCATAATTTTTCTCTTGATTTTCAATAGGCTTAACATTAGAAGTAACAACACCATTTTTACCAACCTTAATGGAAGTATCATCTTTGGAAAGCGCAAGTGTAGTAAGGTTATTTTGATTGTCAATAAGCTCAATAGTGTAAGTAGCATCATGATCTTGCTTAGGAGAAGACTTAAGACATGATGGAATGCATGTGAAAGGGTGTGCAGGATCAAAAGAACCCTAAAGTGGATAAGAGACATCGTGAAAAGGAGTGGATGACATGGGGGGTTCTTGATCTTGATCTTTCTTTATGATCTTTTCTTCATCATTTTTAGAGTCCTCTTGACATGGAGCCACTTCTAAGGACAAGGGATCATGTTGCCATTGTATGGAAGACTTTGGAAGAGATGGTGAAGGACTAGCTAAAGTAGGCATTATAGCATATAAAGGCTTAGGCTCTTTGGGTTTAGCCAAGTGAAGGTTAGCTTGAGTTTCTTTAAGAGGTATCCCTTGAGGATAACTATAGGGAATCACATGAAAAGTATTAGGATCTTTGTTGGATGAAGGGTTTGTGAAAGATTTAAAAAACTTGGAAGCTTTATGAAATGTATGGGCATTGGAGGAAGTAGGGGATGGAAGGGAACCATCACAAGACAAAGGTTCAACATTAACATGATCTTTCTTGAGAGTGTAATCTTTATTTTCAGCATGAGAGTTCTTAGAGGAGAGATCCTTATAGTATGCACATTTATAATCAACGCAGTAAGCTTTCTCTTCCTCAAGTGAAATAGATGGATCATCTAGGTATTGTTCACAAAAATCATCAAAGTCTCTTTCAAAATCAGAATCATATGGATCACCATCATGATCTATCCAATGTGACATCCCATTTCTAGTAAGCATGAGCACATGGCAAGGAGGACTCTTAGGAACAGAGGTGTCATAGGTATCACTATATTGTCCCTCATCATAGTCATCATAGTCTTCAAAGATGGGTGTGTCACCCTCCATGGAAGAAGTATCAAAAGGATTATCACATTGCTCATATTTTGTTCGAGGGCATGGTGACATGTACAAGTATTTATCAAATGGAAAAGGGCATAGAGCTTCCATGGAGAACTCTTTAGGTTCCTTTTCTTTCTCAAGTTTATTAAGTTTGACTTGCATGACATGCATCTGTTTCATCATAGCTATGATTAGAATTTCTTCCTCATGTGTACTAATTCTTTGAGACATGTTAGGAGTTTTAGGACTCCCTGGAATAGATTGATGTAGAGTTTGTTGATTGATTCCTTGAATTGATGGAGGAGGAGGAATCAAGCATGGAAGTGAAAGAAGAGATGAATAGAAGAAAAAAGACTAGATAATAAGAGGAAAAGAATCAAGAAGACGTGAAGAGTTTTGGAAGAAGAGAAAGGATGAAATGGGAGACTAGGAAGACATGAGAGATGTGGAAGAAAGAAGACCAAGAGTCATTTTGTGCAAATTGATACCATTTAAGCTCATTTGGATGTTGAGAAACATGTCATAGCACCTAAGATTTGACCCAGACTGACCAAGGATGACTAGAAATGACAATAATTAGTTTGCTATTTTGACAAAATTTGGGAATAGGCTTTAAAAACTAGATTTTTGACAAATTTGACCAATCTCTGACAACTTTGACTTTGGCTTTGATATGAGTTTTGAAATTTTAGGATGACTTTTGACACTAGAAAGGATTTTTGCTTCAGATTTGCAATTTTTTAGTTTTTCAGTATTAGTTTGTTTGCAAATTTTTCTATCCAGTTTTTGAAGATCTGTGTAAAAGTTTATCTCAAGTAACCAAGTAGATATCAAGCATGCAAAATAGCAAGCAAGGGGAGCAAGAAATCATCTGAAAATAATGAACAAGGGCAAAAGCAACCTTGCACATGAACAAGAAATAGTGACTTATTGTGCTAATCCCTAGAAATACTACTTGTGTATGTTCCAAAAAGTTTTTCAATAATGCACATATTCCTAGAAAATGAAAAATTGGCCTCAATAGGGTTTGTAGTAATGGTCTGACTCTGAAAATTTTATGATCTCAAGAGGGAAAACTTCAATCCAAGTGCACCGGGGTTTTGACACAGTCTGAGAACTTAATCTTCAAGATCTGCTAGAGAGATCAGACAGCCCAACAAGAGACCACACCTGTGAAGATTTCCTCCACAAGGACATTTATATAGCGGTTGTCACTACCACAATGAAAATGGCTATTACCGCTTGAGGTTCCATCAACGTGGTTGAACCAATTAAGGGAATGTCCACTATGGTTAACCCTCTCTAAAGGTAACTCACAAAAGATACCACATGGAGACTGGTTCCAGATTCAAGGATTTGAGTTTCTGATACTACCCAAAAAGGGAGTAGAGCATAATCCTCTAGCCTTTTCACTTTTAACCAAAATAAAGTAGAAAAATTAATCTAACACACTAAGACCAAGATTATCTCACAAATATCTATGACATCCACCACTTATGATCTATCAACCCCTTCGGAGAGAGAATGTATCAATCAAAAGTTGAAGACAGACAAATCTAGTAGAATGTGAGACACTCTCAGTATCCTCCCTACCTACAAGGGTTCCCTCATTGAGAAGAGCTTCGCTAAAAATCCACTCTCTCAAGAACCACAAATAGTGTTCATAGGGCCTAATTACTATGTGTAACAGATATGCAAAAAGCAAATTTATGTTCGTTTTAGAGCCCAAAACTGAAGTGTGAATTATGAAAGCTATAAAGGAACTCAAGCTTGACACAAGAGATTTTGTTTTATGTCCCAAAATGAAGTGTTATCAGATGTAATAGAATACCTGAGTTCCTCACAACGCGCTTAGTAGATTTTACCTATTTTAGCAATTTTTGAGCATTTGTCTTCTATCTTTTGTACCCACAAGACGTACCTACACCTGCACCTGCAAACCACTGTTATAAAAAACTTACCTATTCTTGTACATGAAACCCAATGTTATAAAAATCCATCAAAAAAAGTAACACAACTTTTCAACCCCACATGGTAGAAAATTAGGTTAGTCAAATATAATATGTCATTTGATAATCAAAAAACCTGTTGTCATAAAAAATCAGATTCTGACCAGTCTACACTAAATCAACAATAAATTTTGAAAATAAAAATGAAATGAATCCAAACTAATGGAAAATGAAAGCTAACTCAAATACCTTTCCAGAAATATAAAGTTTAGATCTGTATCATGTCATATGTGCATGTACCAATAAAAACATCAGTCGGATTTCATAAAATCAGGTTCAGACCAGTCTTCACGAAAATGATCATAACTTTTTCATATCAAAACAAAATTAATCCAAACCAATGGAAAATGAAATCTAACTCAAATAAATTTCCATAAATATAAATTTTGGATCTTTATCATATCATATGTGAATGTACTAATAAAAACATCAGTCAGATTTTATAAAATTAGGTTCAGACCAGTCTTCACTAAAATGATGATAACTTTTACAAATCAAAATGAAATTAATCCAAACTAATGGAAAATGAAAGCTAACTCAAATACCTTTCCAAAAATATAAATTTTGGATCTTTATCATGTCATATATGCATGTACCAATAAAAATATCAGTTAGATTTCATGGAAAAACAGCGCAGAAATTTATCACAAAACTCACAAAAATTAACCTTGTGGTCGTGGGTTCGAGAAAATGATAGAAATTTGATAGAATAGAATGGAAACCCATTTTAGGGCCAAATGAAGAAATAAAAGTACTTACCTTTGGAAAAGAACCTATTGAAAACCCCGTCAAACAGTCTCAAAAACTGTTGATTTTTCATTGCTAAACCGAAATGATGAGATCTACAAAACCTAGAAATATTTTTCTTTGATCAAGTCATCTCTACCCTAGGTCAGGGACAAGGTCATCTCTGACCTAGGTCAGTGTCTAGGTAGTCTCTAACCTAGGTTTGGGTCTAGGTCATCCTTGACCCAACTTCTCCGATGGAAATTATGTTCACGAATCCCAAAAGTTCACCAAAAAGGGTATCCATATCTGCACTCCAATTCACAATCTTGTATCTGTACCTGCAAAAAAAATGGTTTTTTTGTTTGTTTGGGGGGTTTGCCTTAGTCAAGCCCTAGTTTGGAATCAACCTTAATATTGAAATTGAAATGGAGAATGCTAGCAAGTAGTAGAAGTAGATCTAACAACGAAGCTATGACATTCAATAGATATGCAATTGTATTTAAAATGTAATCAAATATGTTAATATGAAAGCTTGGACATAATATTAACAAATGTAAATCTAAACCTCCATGTTTGTATGCTTGGAAGCCACTTTGAGGGAAGGATGAATTGAAGGATCTTGAAGGAAGATCACACCACTATGATGGCTAGATCTAGGCTTTGATTGATGAATCTTACATGCTTGAACCAAATTCCTTCAAAGGCTTGAATGCTTCAATCCTTAATCTTCCATGGAGAACTTGAATGGACAAGAGGGTTTGAATGCTTAAATGGATGCTTGATCTTGCTTGAGAGAGAACTTTATTGCCAAAATTTGATCACCAATGTCTCCTTGAGAGTGCTTGATGCATGAAGGAATGAGATGAAAACTTGATGGAGAAAATGAGAGAGGAAGGCCTCCTTTTATAGTGATCTAGGGTACAAACCTCTAGAGAAGGCTGACATTAGGGAATTAAATCTCAATTAATCTTAACCCCTAGAAATGGACCCATATTAAATTAAATTAAAGATTTACCATTCTAAAATCTGAAATGGCCGACCTAGAGGTGAGAAAAAGAAACTTTCTAAAACCCAACATCCCGAAACCTCCATAATTTGAAAATTGGACCCAAGGTCAGGGGTGAGGTCGACTCCGCCCTAGGTCAAAGTCAAGCTTGACTCTGCCCTAGGTTAGGGGTAAGGTTGACTCCATCCTAGGTCAAGGGTGAGGTCGACTCCACCCTAGGTCAGGGGTGAGGTCAATTTTGACCCAGGAGGTCGACTTTTACCCTGAAGTGACAGATTTCAAATTCTCAGGACTAGGTGCTAGAAAAAGGTTGGAAATGGGTGGAGAGAGAAGTAGAATAGGGGGAAAAAGGTAGATCTAATCAAAGATCAATTCAAGACATCCGACATGACCCCAAACCACTTACTCGGAGGGCTAAATGCTCTTAACATGGAAGTGCTTCCATTTTAAGATGATACAATAGTCTTGAAAGATTTTTAGGGTACTGATTCACCCTTCCCCTCTCAGTAATTATCTTTCCATAATCCAAACAATTGGTATCAAAGGTAGGTCTCTTGTTAAGGAATTTTAATTACTGAAGAGGAAAGATCTAAGGATGGAAAGATATAAGTTGGATAAGACTATTGAGAATCAAAGATCGCAGATGCAGATTTTTATTGAGCAATTCAAGGAAGCCAAAGAAGACCTAGAGAAGTTACTGATCAAAAGGAAGGAGATGGAAATTTGGTACATTGAAATTGATTATCATGAAGAAGATATAGATGACCCATTTGAGACATCTGGATCTAGATTTGGTAGCATATCTGATGCATCTGAAGAAACTATATCAGATCTATCTGAAAAGAATCTACATCTTACTGAACAAGTGAAAGCTCTATAGATCAATCAAGAGACACAAATGGTTAGGATGGTGAATGTCATGAACAATGCTAGGAAAGTAGAACAAGAAAGAAACTTGGCTATTGAAGATAGGAGACAAATGACTAATAAGCTACAAGGGAAGGAATCTGAGATACTAAGACTCACCAAGCATCACTTTGAAATCTCCAATCATATGGTTTTCATAAGTCAGGAAGTCAACTGATTAAATAGCGAGATTACAAGGAAACTAGAAGACATTGGTGAATTAAGAGAGGAAAATGAAAGATTGAAGAATGAGGTAAAAATGGAACAACAACATAATGAGATGATCAAGAAAGCTGAAGACAGTACTAAGAGAATAGATAATTTTTTTATAAGTCAAAAAGGACTTGCCATCACAACTGGTTTAGGCTACACCGAGTAGGGAGAATCATCCACACAAGCTAAAAAGAACAATGCCTACACTAATCAAAAGTCAAAGAAGCTATCATGATATCATTGTGGAAAATTTGGCCACACAACAAATGTTTGCAGGAGAAAAGAAAAAGGTATTCCAAAATCCACTCCTAAGTTTAATGGTCATTGTTATAACTACAACAAGTATGGACATCAAGCACATGAGTACAGATCTAAATTTAAAAGGACTTCTAAGAAACCATACTTGGAGAAATATTATCACACTTGCAACATGCATGGATACACATCACAAGAATGCGGGATAAAATTGAAGTAAGTCTAGACATCGAAAGAACAAAAAAAAGAATATCAACCGAGAAGGAAAGGTAATGCATATACTTGGGATTACAACACATGGGTTAATTGCACAACATTTCATAGGTATGGACATGTAGTAGCAAATTTCATGACAAATAATTGAAGAGGAAGATCTCACAATTGGACAAATACTAGTATGGCATGTTTGCACTATCACAAAGTTGGTCACCTAAGCAAGGATTGTTGAGACTGAGCACCAGAGATACAAACAAATGAAAATGGAAATATAATTGAGTAAATCATGAGGATAAGAAATAAAATGTGGAGAAAGGTATCAAGTGATAATGTTGGATCAAGAACTATAGTCGGTGACACCTCATCCATTGGATTAGGTGATATCACCACCTCCACCTAAATCAGAAGGTATGTATGGAACTGAATTAAAATTGGTTATATTTCACAAATAGTTCCTTATATCTATTGATTGCATACCAAATCAACATGAAATAAGATGCACTATGGGATTACATGTTAAGAACTTAAAACTATGTACAGTCAGTAAAAGCATGACCAAGTGAAATTTTTCCAGTCGGTAAATATTACCAAGGTTAACTGAGTCATGGTATCAACCGATTAATATCCAAGTGTTAATCGATCTGAATGATCTTTTAAGCATAAACTAAGCGCAATTGTGTTTATCAAGCTATGGTAGGTAAAGCATTAAATGAAAAATTTTGAGCAGGAAATGAATTTTTGGGTAGAAATGGACGGTGGACTTAATCATTTTTCACACTACGCATATGAAGAACCAGAGAGATTTCAAGTGAAGATTTGTGCAAAGAGATTCTAGAGCTATTGGAAAAGATTTGAAGGATTTCCAAGAAATTTATTCTCGATCACAAGTTCCATTTTCACCAAGCTATTTCATAGTTCTTTTATGAAGCCCTAGTTTTAGAAGCGATGGAATCCTCATCTAAGGTCATGAAATCCAAGTCTAGGAGTGATAAGGTCACTTTAATAAATTATGCAACCTATACTGAATTGAAATACAAGTTACATCTTGAGGTTGCATCATAAATTGACAAAACTGACACATTAAACCGATGCATTCTCAAGAATTTCACCTAGGATTTTGTTTGTCTAGGATATCCATGCATATATCCACTATAAAATTGGTGAAATAGGATATTTTGAGCTTCAATCCACCTTCCAAGAGCTGAGTGTTGATGGAAAGCTCAAGGATGAGTATACACATTTGGAGGTGAAGGGTTTAATGAATGCCCTATATTTCCTGAGTATTCAAAATTGAATGGAGAAGGGTTGTGTTGAGAAGAGTACACAAAGGTATGTTATGGATGGATGAATTGGTAAAGATAACAAGGGACATCATCCATGCAATCATTAGGTACCCTATAACAAAAAAATTAAAAGCTATCAGGAATGCACCGAGAGCTAAAATTGAGAAGTTAACCAAAGCTGAATGAGATGGTAGAGGCATGTGATTCATCACTATTGTTGATCCAAAGACTAGGTTCAGACCATACATAGTCAGTTACAAGATATTTCAATCTAGCATGCCGAACAATGTACCATGTGGTGCTATGGACATAGCATATAATATTCTGAAGAAGGGTTTTCAATATGACTTAGCCAAGTTATTCTTGAAATAGTTAGAAGAGAACATGAGAACCATCAGGTCAGAAAAGAATAATACCTGTAAGTTTGGTTCACTGCTAATTTGCATATTTTTCTATGTACAAAACTTCTTTCCCTCAGTTGATAATGTTGACTGAGATGTTGACCGATTGGTCATAAAGCAAATCAATGATTTTATTCAAATTTTGGGGCAAAATTTTGTCATTATCATGGATGTATACTTTGAATAGTTTAAGGATAGAATGCACCAAAGAATAAGGGTACTAGGTCAGCTAGTAGAGAAGCATAAGGATGATATATGTTTCTTAGTGGACACTGACACCACTTTAATCAAGATGGTTGAACCAAGAACTGTGTGGTTACCACCCATGGGCTACAAATTAGATATTGACCAAGCATCTAAGTCAATAAAGGCATTAATGGCTGAGCCCAAAGATCCAAAGGCAACTAGGTTTGGTACCTATGAAGAGGCCAAAAAAAGGATTAAAATGGATCTTGTTGTGGTAAAAGAAAAAAAAAAATCTAAGAAGATGATGAACACATTCGCAAAACAATTTGGTGATGAAGCATAAGAAGAGGCATCTGAGGCTAGTATGTTTGAAGAGGCAACTGAGGAACAATTATTGATAGGTAATAGTGAACATGATGAGGAGGAGACCGAGTCAGACAAAGATATTCAATCTACACTAGTCAAGGCCATGGGAAAAATAAAGAAAGAAGAAGCACCCACTAGATTAAGGACAAGGTCTTCAATAGCTGCTTCTTTGCCCCCAAAGAAAGGAGTAGTAAAAATCACAAGGCCAACTCCTACAAAAATATATCAAAAGAAAAAGAGAGGTACCCAAGCCACCTCCGAGCTACCTAAGAAGAGGAGGAAATTGATAAGAGAAAAATATGATGTTGATGAAGATGATGAAGAGGAAGATCAAGATAATTTTAAATTTTTTGTGAATAAAACTCAGTCAATTGATGAATTAGTGGAAACAATAAAGGAAACTAGTGGTCTAGGAAACCCCAAATTAAATCAGTATGTATATATGTCTACTAAGGATCAAGAAAATATTGAAGAGGATATCATACAAATGATGATAAAATTTAAGAAGGTACCTGTTGAATTTTCTAAGTATGTACCTAAGGAATTGTATGAAAAAGTGTCAGCAAGATGGACTTATGCCTTGCACACTGAAAAGAAGATGAGGGAACATTCATTGATATTGGCTATGCCTACTCTATAGGTTCCCAAGATAGAAGAAATGATGAAATAATGTTTTTCACTATAGACCAATTCACTACTGAGGTTAGTGAAAATTTAAAGAAATTGGATGAAGAAATCAAGGTTAGTGCAAATAGTTCTCTAACCGAGCCAACAAATTTTCATAAGCATATTTCCAAAGTTTAAGAACTTAGGTGGTTGAGAGTAGAGTTGATGAAGCAATAAGATGTTATAAGTGATCAAGTCACCAAGCTTCAAGATGAGTTGCTTCCAAATCTGAAGATCATGGAACATCATATACATAAGGAAAAATCTTTAGTTTCCACCCCCGAGATTTATTTACTTGAAAATATTTTTGGTATGCATGCACAAGTCCGTCTATAGCACATTGCTCATGAAAACTTGAAAGAAGAATGGGAAAACCTCTTGGCATCACTCAAGAAAACCCATCAGCACATTTTTGATAAGTTGTAAGTGCATCTTTTTTGTTTGGTATTAATTTCAAAAAGTGGGAATGTCTATGTGTGTATGTGTGTGTGTGTGTGTGTATATATATATATATATATATATATATATATATATTGTTGAAAAGTTGGCTATACTAATGTATATGACTTAGTATAGTTTTTTCATTATGGAAACAAAGTCATATAGTAGTTTGGAGTCAGCGCACTTGATGGGAAGATCAAAAATCAGCTAAGTGTTGAAGACTGGATAGAGTACAGAGTTCCTGAAGCTCAGAGGATCAGCGCACGTGCGTATGACTGAGTTATGGTGTGCACCTTGGAAGTTAAGTTGGTTAGAATTTATCCATGCTTAGTCTATGAGTGCATGATCAGATATGCAAGTATGAGAAAGATACATACAGTTGAAGTTACACAACCAGTGTGTGCCAGTGAAGAACAGAGTAAGCAGCTGACTGTTAGCATTTTGATTTGTGGTTATATTATAATTATGTAAAGGCTATGCACCTATTGTAATTAGGTTTCCAACATGTATATATGTTTGTTTGTAAACACACTTGAGCCAATTCAATTGGAAGCATTGTATGTAATAGGTTTAAGGGCCGACCTAGTTGTTTATTTTGTATGCGAATATAAATATGAGATGCGCCCATTGTAATTGATAGAGAAGTGAATAGAGAGTTGTGATAAGTAGAACAAAAGTGTGCGAAGAGACTATAAGATGTATTAGAGCTTTAAAAGAGGTCAAAGCATCAGTGCATCAAAGGAACTAATCTGACAAGCAGTGTCACAGTGACAGTTCATCCAGCAGATATAGTGTGTATCTGAGACCAAAAGGTTGTAGCTTTCACCACTTGAGCAGTGAGCTCTAGGATAGTGCATCCACTCCCCTAACAAGGACTATTGTAAAAGACTCCTAATAGGGTTTGACCCTTGACAAGTTCTAGTGTACTTAATGCATTGTAAAGAAACTCCTAACAGAGTTAAGGATCTTCTAACAAGGATCATAAAACACTAGTACAGAATATTAGTGGGTGTCAATTCCCACTGGGGTTTTTACCTATTTGGGTTTCCTCATAACCATATTGGTGTTATGTGTTGATTTCATGTTTCATGTTTATGTGGATGTTCATTTTAGTACTTAAGCATTTAAGTTCAGTTTAAAGAATAAGTAAAAAGATAAAATACAGTGAACACTAATTCACCCCCCCCCCTCTCAATGTTCCCATTTCTAACAATTTGTATCAGAGCTTTGGACCTCAGCAAAGAATTTTAACCACTTGAGGAAATCATGGAAAAATAAGAAATGAAACATCTAAAAAGAAATCTTGAAGCTTCTCTTGAAGACCTGGACAAATCTGAAAGAGAAACTTAAGAACTAAGGGAAAAACTCAGTGATGCTCAATTAGTCATCAAAAGGCTAAGGAAAGATTTGAAAGAATGCTCTACCGGTGATCTAGGAACAATGGTCAAGAAGCTGAATGAAGAAAATAAATCCTTAAAAGAACAACGTGAAGAATTTGATGATAAGTTGACTAAAATTCAAGAAGTCTATGATGAACAGGTCAAAGAGAACCTTCAACTGAATGAAGAATTGAGGCAAGCAAACATGGAAATCTTAGAGCTAAGAAACAAAAAAGAAAGCTTGGAATCTAAATTTAAAGAGGCTAAGAATCACATTGATAAATTACACACCAGTTCTGATTTGATAGAATCTCATTTGTATGCAAAAAGAGCTAAAGAAGATACTAAATCCATTGGATATAATGAAGCACAAAATTAGATTGACAAAATGCAAGCAAGAATGAATGCACAAAAAGACTCTACTGATACTAAGAAGACTAAAGATGAAACTAAAAATAATAGTGAACCACCTAAGAATGAGTGCAAGCCAGTAGACCGCACTTTTTATGCATGTAACAAGCATGGACACATAGCAAGGAACTATACAGAGGTAAGACCTTTCAATGGTTACTGTTATTCATGTAATAAATTTGGTCATAAAGCTATGAATTGCAAGACAAGTCAAAAGAATAGGACTCATAATCAAAGAAATTAGAATCAATCAAATGTAAGAAGCTCTCACAATGTTACATGTCAGATATGTAACTATAATGGTCACTCAGCTAAACAATGTAAGATGGTGACTCATGTCAATGCACCAAGGAATATAAGGCCTCTAGTCATTTTTCACTCTTGTAACAAGGTTGGACACATCTCAAAGTTCTGTAGATCAAGGATGAAAGGTTAGGAAAGCCCTAAAAACACCAAAGAACCAGTATTGGATCCTGAAGGAGAAGTCAATTTTTTGAAAGCCTCATAAAATGCGAGCATGATTTGGTTAGAAGAAAAGAAGGATAAGGTTGATGATTATGTATTGGATGCATCCATAGTGGATGCACCCTCTACATCTGGATGAATGGCCCTCAAGGTCATAGGGGGAGTTAATTTAGCTCTAGACCCCTGTGTGGCTAGTATACTCACTCTCAGAGTATGCAACTTTGGACTTAAGCTTTTGGAGACTAAGGCAACCTTCGTGTAAGAGTGCACTAGCTAATTGTTTTTAGAATGAAAGATAAAAATTTCCAAGTGACGGCTTGGTTTACGCAACAAGCATTAATGGAAGAATTTATACTTTAAAGTACACAAAATTTAGAAGATCTCTCATTGCATTCAAATTAAGAGTGATTGAAGAGTAGAAGAGCCTTAGCAGTTAATTGAGAAGGATTGTAGTTTGATTCATCAAGTGATTTTTTGTGCATTTGATTAGTTGTGGAAACCCTAGTTCATCGCACCGATTTAGAATCTCTTGGAAACCTTTGTGAAAGTGATATACAAGTAAGTGATGGCTAATCCTATAGTATTTGATGTTGTAGAGAAGAAAAGATATGTATTTAAGAGGCATCCATTTAAATCTACACTATATGACCTAGAAGGGGCATTCTCCCGCATGCCTATGGGTGTTATGCACGTCGAGGACATTAGGGCATACATCTACTGTAAGAAAGAACTAGTAGGATTAGATAGATTAAGGGAACACATGGAAACTATGTTAAAACTAGACAAAACCTTCATGGATGAGTATGTGCAGTGGGATAATCACCCTATAGTGGAGCATGCTACAGCATATGAGCTCTATGAATCAGAATGGATCAAGATTCTTTTGAGCAGGATTCATGATGACCTATTTTGGATAGGTGAAGTGTCGGTTAGAATTACCAATGACCTAATTCATCAGATAATAGGCCTCTCAAGAATAGGCATCATCCTTCCAGTGGGTAAAGATGTGAGGAAGATTGTTGAACAGACTTTCAAGTCAAGGAGTGATAGGCATGGAATGACCATAGAGCCTAATGAGAAAAACAACATCAAATTGATGTCTATGATACTTGGATTTAGGTTTCAACACACCAGTAGGGTAAACAGTGTGTCTGCAGCCATAATTATTGAACCCATAAGAATTGTTAATGAAAATGGAGAGTTCAACCTATGTGAGATCTTGTGTGCATAGCTAATTGACAACATCAAGGCAATCAAGCATGATAAAACCAAGATATTCAAGTTTGGGTACCTAATTATCTATATGTACTCCCATATTGTTGGAAAGGTGTCAGATTCATATCTAGATAAGACTATTCCTACCATGCCCTAGATATCTTTCAAGGAATCTACAAAGAGCACTCTAAGAGGCTATATGACACTAAAGTTGAAGACATTTAGGGTCAAAATGTAGATGAGGTACAGGATACCAGAGAACATTGTTGAGAAATAAAAGGATACTATTTGTTTTATGGTTGAGAAAAACACAACATGCATGGAGGTAGTTGAACCAAGAACAAAGTGTATTCATCCACTAGGATATGAAGTGGATGAACCTATTCTTGAGGCCTATGCTCAAGTTCTATTGTCAGCACCTAAAGACCCCAATGAGCTAAGATGGGGAACCTATGAGGAGAAGACAAGAGAGATAGATGTTAAACTGAACAACACAGCAACAAAGAGGAAGGTTTCCAAGGTTACCTCTAAGATCCTAAGAATACATGGAGTGTCTCAAGTAGACCTAGACAAAGTAAGGGAAAAAAAGATTTCTTTCGAATTAGAAAGCACAGATGCAACAAAGGCAGAATCAGATGATCCTAAGCTGAAGAAAGTAAAGATTGAAATATCTAATGAACAGAAGGGTAAAATTGATGTTACTCCTTCTGTGCCCAAAGAAACCATTGACCTTAGTGCTCCTCTTGAGTATAAGGCAATGCCAAAGAGGAAGAAAGAGATCAGCATTGGTTATCCATCCTCAAGAGTAACAAGGAATAGAAAGAACTCACAAGCACCTCCTAAAGTAAGTTTTAAACCTAGTCTTAGTGTGCTAAGTGCAAGAATAATTGATGAGGGAAGAATTGATCAAGTAGGAAAGTTTTATGAAAAATATAGTGAGATAGAAAAATCTAAGATACATGTAATGATATTCAAACACATGCTGAAGTTCAAGAAAACAATCTTGGAATTTAAGACTATGATCCCCGATAATGTATGGAACATCTTAAAATTCCAAAAGAGACAAGCCATTGAAGAAGATTTATGGATAAGGGAAAAGATTCTAGATGACACTCTTCTAGTATGTTCCTTAGAAGAGAAATCTCTATTGTTAGATTTGGTGAAGCCACATCTCAAAACAAAGTCAAGGACTTTGCATATAATGGACAAAAACTATGATATGGTAGCTAAGGAAATAGAGAAAGCCTTTGAGAAGGTCTTTATGAATAGGCACATATATTTAGCTACTACACCCATAGCACAAGCACCCTTAACAGAAGTCAAGGTGGCAAAGCCCACTAATGCATTAGTGATAGGTCCTCAAGACTTAGCACATGTAGTTGAAACACAAACAGAGACATTTAAGTCTGCACCCATGATAGAGTCACTAAAAGATAGCACCATTATCATTGATAATGTAGAGATAGCCATGGCGGCCACTGACACTAAGTTGGACAAGTTTGAAGAAGCTTTTGTGAGCACACAAGAAGCTCAAATCTTATGCAGTAACACTCCTACTCATCAAGAATAAATTTTGATTAAGGATATAACAAATGAGAAAGAAGAAGAAAAGATGGAAGAAAAGAAAGAAGGAGAAAAACAAAAAGAAGTTGGAAAACAAAAAGAAGAAGAAGAGGTAAAAGGAAGTGAACAAAAAGATAAAACATCAATTGAAATAATCAAGGTAAAATAAGAAGTGATGGATAGCACTCCAATCACTCCCTCAGCAGCATTGTTGTCAAGTTTGACACCTGACAAAACCAATTTGGATTCATGGGGAGAAGAAGACTTGATTAAGTTCAGCCTCTTAGCCATGGAGAAGGCCAAGGAAAAACAAGTGATGAGGGATCCCCTCCTTATAGAATTAGTAAACATCTTGAATAACATGTTTCCTGCATACAAGAAAGTGTCCAAAGTACACTTAGTTGATGATGTTAGTTCAGTGATTTCACAGTTCAAGGGAAACTTCTCTAGCTTGGAAGAATCTACATCCTTAGTTTCAGAGGAGAAGTATATGAAGAAAAAGCTCAATGAATTGGTTAGAAACTATGCACTTGACCTAAGCTCACTAAAGGCTAGTCAAGCATCCCTGAAGGAGTTTGCAGCAAAAGGAAGAAAGATCATTGTTGAATGTATGAACCAAGACAAGTTAACTAGTGATCTATACAAAAAGGTACAAGAGGTAGAAGTCATGATAGAAAGCATAAGGAAATCAGTAGAAGATCCATTTGTTGATGTGAACATGTGCAACAATGTCTACCAAGGATAGTTAGACAAGATTGAGAAGGCAGAAAAAGAGATGATCAAGATAAGGGCTAGGTAGACTCAGCTAAGGAATGCTCTCGCCCCCTCATTAGACATAGTAATTCAGAATATCAAGGAGATTGATGCCACCATGGTGACATATGATCAAGGTCCTAGCACTGATTTGGAGAAGATGGAGAAGCTACAATATTCTTTATGCACCCATCTACAGATTGTAAATTCACTGATCACATTTTGGAAGAAGGAGATCCAAAATCTGCAAATTGCATATCCGAATGTTCTATCACAGTAAGTTTTTGTAGATTTAGTTTTGGCACACCTTTGTCATTAATGTAAAAGTGGGAGTATGTGTATAATATGGATTATAGATATGTATAAGGAGATATAAGATAGAAAGATATGTATAGGGAGATATAAGACAAAAGTTTTTTGTATTAAGGATAGTTAGCAACTTGGCCATATTCCTTTGTTGCCATCAATGAAAAAGGGGGAGATTATTGGAAAGTTGTCTATACTAATGTATATGACTTAATATAGTGTTTTCATTATGGAAACAAAGTCATATAGCAGTTTGGAGTCAGTGCACTTGATGGGAAGATCAGAAATCATCTAAGTGTTGAAGATTGGACAGTGTATAGAGTTCCTAAAGCTCAAAGCATCAGTGCATGTGTGTACAAATAAGTTATGGTGTGTGACCTATAAGTTAAGTTGGTTAGACTATATTCATGCTTATTCTATGAGTGCATGATCAGATATGCAAGTATGAGAAAGATACAGACAATTGAAGTTACACAGCTAGTGTGTGCAAGTGAAGAACATAGTAAGAAGTTGACTATTAGCATTTTGAGTTGCGGTTATATTCTAATGATGTAAAGGCTATGAACCTATTGTAATTAGGTTTCTGACATGTATATTTTTTTTTTTGTAAACACGTTTGATCCAATTCAATTGGAAGCATTGTATGTAATAGGTTTAAGGGCCGACCTAGTTGTTTATTTCGTATGTGCATATAAATATGAGATGTGCCCATTTTAATTAATAGAGAAGTGAATAGAGAGTTGTGATAAGAAGAGAAGAAGTGTGAAAAGAGACTATAAGATGTGTTAAAGCTTTGTAATAGGTCAAAGCATCAGCGCATCAAAGGAACTGATCTGACAAGTAGTGTCACAGTGACAGTTGATCCAACAGATATAGTGTGTATCTAAGATCAGAAGGTTGTAGCCCTCACCACTTGAGCACTGAGCTCTAGGATAGTGCATCTAGTCCCCTAACAGGGACTATTGTAAAAGACTCCTAACAGGGTCCAACCCTATATATATATATATATATATATATATATATATATATATATATATATATATATATATATATATATTTATATATGCCATTATGTAATTCACACTGGGAGCATGCACAAAGGGGGAGTCAATATATAGTCAGTATATTTTTGAATTTGTATATATATTTTTTTGGCAGTCGATACATATACATAAGGTTTTGATACTAATGCAAAAGGGGGAGAATGTTACTCCTATTTGAGCATTAAAGGATTGTCATTAGTATCAATCAGTTATTCAGATGGTAAAAGAGACAAATTGAATAGTCGGTCAATCACATCAAGCCTACAAACTAAGAAAGTCACAAGGAAAAACTCTAAGATAACCAAGTACAAGTTTGACTAAGAACACTCACCGAGAAATAGGCATTTACTGCGTACCGAGCTAGTGATCACCGAGCATTCATTTAAATTGAGCATCAGTAATTACAAAAAGAAGAATGTTGTGATAACTAAGTAAAGAAGGAAATGGTATAGTAATATGAAATGGCACAAACATCTATGAAAATGGTTCACAATGATCAGGGCAATGGTTTACCAAGATCTATACATATTTAATATGGATGTAATCATTAATTTGGTGATGATTCCTATGTAATGTTAGATCTAGGTTATTTTCTTACATCATTGATCTTAGGTTTTCTAAGATGATCTAAACCCTAATTAGGTCAATTAAATTTGATATAAAATTTGTAAAGATGTCATTATGAACTAGTATCATGGAGTAGCTGCACTAAGGACATTAGGAGATTAGACAAAGGGTTTTTGATAGAAGATTTAAAAAGAAGAATTCAATGATCATTAGGGTTTAGATCATCTTAGAAAACCTAATTAAGAGATCAAGAGATAAGGTTTAGATGTAATCAAGAGATTAGACAAAGGGTTTTTGACATAAGGTTTAAAAAGAGGAATTCAGTTTTCAGAACTCATACAAGGCTACCGAGCAGAAGAAAAGGACACATAAATCACATTGAGGTAATATTTATTTGATACTTCACATATCTGAATTAAACAAGATTAATTTGTTATTTACAAATACTTTTACTATTATCAATTTAACTGACATTCTTTATTGTTGCAGTAGTGAAGATTTGTGGGTGTCATCCCCACAATAGTTTTTACCTACTTACAAGGGTTTTTGCGATACCAAAATATCTGTGTCATGAGTATGAAGTTTCATGTATGATTTATTGTTTTGTTTACATGCAATTTACATTTTAAGTTACTTGAATATATGTTTCAAACAATGGATTCAATCAGTTAATTGAGATCTACAACTAGAAAGTTATAGTCTTGAAAGTTTTTTAGGGTACTGATTCACCCCTCCCCTCTCAGCACTTATCTTTTGGTAATCCCAATAGGTATTACCATAATTATTTTTGTTATTGTTTTTGTAGTTACCATAGTTGCAGTTCTGATTTTGAGGATCATCATTTGGGGTAGCGATAGGTCGTTGGTAGTTTCCTTGGTTTTGAGATGGATTTAACTTCATTATTGTGAGTTCGCTTGCCATTTGAGACAATGTTTTCTTCATAGTGTCTAGCTCACTCACCAAATCATTGTCAGGATCATTTGGAGCAGCAGCCTTTTTCTCACAAAGTGTTTCCTTATGTGCATTGTATCTTGGATATGTAATAGCAAGTGGTGGGGGAGAAGCATATGAATTTTGGACTGGGTTGAGCTTTGGGGTGTGATGAATCGGGGGTTGGTTATTGGTTGTAAATGGGTTAACCATGGAAGCATTCCCTAATGAGTATAAAACACTATAGTTTACACTAGCTTGTGGATCCATTTTTTAAAAAAAGTAATGGCCTCATTGTACACTTTTTCCAAGGTATATATGTCTTTTGGTGGCAACCTTTTCATGAATATGGATGTCAAGGGATCTAAGGCTCATAGATGTACTTGTATGGCAGCCTCAACAAGTACTATGTCATGGGCTTCTATCCTTTAATACATCTTGTGGAAATGATGATTGAACATTTTAATTGGTTCATTATGGTCCTTCCTCACCGGGCTGAATTGATGATGGAGGTTAGCGAGATCTACATACAGTTTGAATTGATTGAGGAATTTGGTCTCAAATTCATCCCAACTAGTAATGGGTCCTTAGGTAAAATTTAAGTACCAATTATATGAAAATTCTCCCAATGTGTAATGGAAAAGATGACACACAACATCTTGATTTATAATCTCTATAGGATTACATAGTTTTCTTTGAAAGTACGGATGTGTTCTTCTATTGTCCTTGATTTACCATAAATGAAGCGTGGATAGAACTTCTCAGGATTCTTAGACATCTCATAGAGCTGACCTTGTAGGTCCAATGGAGAACTCTATGCATTCACAAAAAAGGCCATCAAAGTTGGTAATGGAACAACAAAAAAAGGGATAGCTATATGGGGCAAAAGAGGATGATTATGTAAATCTAGTTGATGAGGGAACATTTCCCTTTGTTTTAATTTACTGCAGTGAGGTCTATGAAATTCTTTGAGTTCTAGGAATTCCCCTTTGTTAAGTAATGATTTAAGGACTTTCTCAAACCTTTTGAGAGAGAAAAATTCAATATTCCATGGTTTCCCTCTTGAGGGGCCTCCTTCTAGAGCCACTTTTGTTGAGCATTGTTTTTACATGAGACAACAGCTAGGAATTTAGATGAACAAATTCCCCTCTTGGGAGAATGATAAAATAAGTCTCAAGATTCCTTTCAGGCTGGGTCTCAACCACTTGGATAGCTCAATTGAAGATAAATGTGAAACTATTCACGAGGAGGCCTTTGTTGGTTCAATCTTGGAGGGGCTACAAAAATTATCTTAGAAAAAATTATCTTTCTCTCCTTTTTATTTTATTTTGTGAATCTTTAAATGAAAGAAATGTAAATTTGATTTAATCTTGACACAAAATAGGGCCAAGAGGGTCCAAAAAATGGTACACCCTAATGATCTAGACTACTCAAAAACATGCGGAAGCAACAACACACAACAGTGAGAGAGAAAATGCAAGATCTTTCATTAAGTTTCATCAAATAGAATCATACATGCTGGGTTGTAAGGCATTCCTAGTTAGGGCTAGATATTACAATGAATTACAAAATTCCTCAAACATTCGGGGATCTACCAATGATCTCCAATCTATTATCTTCTTATCTCTATCTAAAACTACCTCCTAAACTACAACCAAACAACTACATTTATACAAAAGTTTACCAAACTGAGTCAGCCCTCAGATCCATAATCAATGGAAGGAATGATCAGATCTAGGACCACATGCCTCCTAATGATGGATTCTAGCATTACATCCATTACCCATAATAAATGCACAAGTCAACCCAACAGGAACTCAAAAGAAACTACTCGGTAAGTAAGGATGACTGAGCAATAGACAAGCATCATTGAGTGCTAGTGAAATAACTGACCACCTAGGAGATAACTAACCACACTCGATAACCAAAGGAAACCAACTAACTACCATCCAACTTGGTCAAAGAAGGAACCGAGAAACACAGATAAACTCCAAAATGTTTTTGGTCACACGGGATTGCCAAGGACCCAAGATGCTCCTGCATCAGACACCTGGGGCTATTTTGAAATGATTCTCTGAATCATTTGGTAGGTATGATTCAAGTTGCATCCAACTCAAACTATGAAATCCATGAACTATCTTCCATCGGTCTATTCTTCCATTTTACTAGATATTCCATATATTGTTTCCCTCTTGTACTTTTTCCAACTCTTTGTTTCAGGATCTGATCAACTTCTTCATTCTGCTTCTTAGGATACTCTGTCAGTACTGTCACTTCTTCATCAAGTTCATGATACTCATACAAATTAGCAATGTTGAAAATTGGTGATATGTCCATGTCAATAGGTAACTCAATTTCATATGCATTTCCACTGTCAAATTTCCTCAAAATCTTGCAAGGTCCAAACTTCTTCATCTTCAGCTTCCCATATGTTCCAACAAGAAATTGACCTTTCTTCAAATGAACCATCACTTCATCACCAACATCAAAATTCTTATGTCTCCTTGATCTATCAACTTTGTCTTTTTATTTCTAATTACTTCCTTCCAGCTTCAGCTTCACATCTTCATGCAATGTCTTCATGTACTCAGCAAATTTTACTCCTTCAGCACTTCTCTTACTTTCTGTTAGAAAGCCACCAAGATAACTGAGAGGGGGGGCGTGAATCAATTATTTGATAATTATAACTTTTATCATCTTCAATACCATTAAACCATGTAAGAAATATAATTACCAACCATAGAATGATATTCATACACAATAACACAAGATATGTTGACTAGGGAACCCCTTGATCAAAGAGTAAACCCCGGTGGGAATGATGCCCACAAAAGATGCACTAATATGAATATTCCTTGTAAAAGGATGGACTTTGTTAGGAGTCTTATGAAATAAATTCAGTACATATAAATCCCTGTTAGGAGATTTTGAATCCTTGTTAAAAGATTCTAACCCTGTTAAGAGTTATGGAAGACAAAAGGACCCACTGCCCAAACAGCTTCAGGGTAAGATTACTAAACTCACTATCCAAATAATCTTTACATTATTCAATAGAATAATATGTTACCTCTTCTCTAACTATGCCAAACCACACTCACTACTACATCAGATCTCAATTTTAGATCTTTGTACTTCGCATGTCTTCCTTCATAATTTCGCTCTCATACTTAGCTCTTTTCTTCACTTCATGCATACTGCATCACATCTCAACACTACAACAAGCAAAAAAATTCCTTCCTTTATACCACACTCAAATAATTACAAATGAGTCGGCACACAATTACAAAATAAAATATTCCACACGCTACACCAAAATTACATAAAATTGTCGACTTCCAAATATAATAAATCTTCACTCGTGTGACTTTGAATTTTGCACTGTCAACCATGTCACTATCAATGTGTCTCTAACTTCCCTTTAACTGTGCAAAGCCATATTCCATCCTGATTAGGAGATATCATCCGATTTGCAAAAACCACTACTCAGGAACACTGCTTGAATACTGCTTCCACCAAAATGATCATAACTTTCATAAATAAAAGAATTATTCTCTGCGCTCTTAACCATAGACATATAACATATCAAAGATTATATCCTCAATGTCACATAGCTCCAATTTCAATATCCCACATGCGCTAATCAAAACATTGTTTGCTTCTCTATAGGTCTTCGGTAAAACACTATGTTGACATCAATGACAATCATAGTCATGAATGCAACAACAACTGCTATATAATGGGTGCCAAACACTTTAGCATTCATTCCTAACAATCTCCCCCATTGGCATTGATGGCAACATAGATGAAAAACATCCAATGTTCCAAAAATCCAATACTGCAACACTACTTCTTCAAATCCTCTTCATCAATCAAATCTTGCTTCGTTATCCTGTTCAGTTCTCTCATATTGTTTTTCTCATATTATTTTCCATGCATACTTCTCCCCCATTGACATCAATGATATAAATTTCATCACTATGTCAACAACAACTCAATGTCAAAAGACACTATTCAGAAAATACATTTACTAGAGTCCTCATGACTCATCTCAAATACACATACTCCCCAATAGAGGAAGTACCAAGTGTTAGGAATAAGGTGTCTCAACCTTGGATAATTCCTATTCTTATTATTTGTTTTGTAAAATGTATTTCTTGCAAATAATGTTGATGTGTCGGCATCTTGAATTGTGTGTAAGGAGATCATGGCTAAAATGGTTATGACGGATTCCTATGACATGTAAGAGCTATGTCAAGAAGATTCAATGACAGGTGAAGACATGTGGCAACTGATAAATTTGAGTACTATACACTCTTCCCCAATCATGGGGTTCGGAGAATGGTAAAACCCTAATATAGTTATCTTTGGGAGTATCCCTAAAAAGTGAAGCGCATGATATAAGCTTTTTTAGGGTTGAGAAGAGAGATGATGCAAGTGTATTATTGGAACATTTTATGCTATCATGATTTGTCTTCAAGGGTTTATAAATCTTCTTAAATAACTTGCATTGCAAGTGTATTGTAAGCTGTAATAGTTTTGATCAATACATTGTGCAGGTTTTGGAGTGCTGGGGTTTTTACCGAAAGGTTTCTCCAGGGTATATCATTGTGTCATTCTCTATTTTTCTGTATGTATGGTATGTGGTTGCAATATCTTTGTTAAATTAGTTAACAAATATGAAATTGTAAGGATTTAAAAGAATTTTCACAATACTCTCCTATAGAGATTAGCGTAGGAAGTTGTTTCCGCACCTGAGTTTCCTTACACCAAGATCTGGTCTAGAAGAAAGATAGGGCTCATATATTATTGGATGGATGCAATGAACTACATCATTACTCAAAAGTAGGCTAGGGAATAACCCCAAGCATACCTCTCAGATACTCAAATGTATCCTTAGGCAAAGGCTTTGTAAATATGTCTGCTATATGTTCCTTTGTGCTTATGTACTCCAATCTGACTTCTTTCTCAACAACTTTCTCTCTTACAACATGATACTTGATCTCTATATGTTTTGTCTTAGAATGTAGTACAGGATAGTTAGAGATACTGACTGTACTAGTGCTGTCACAATGTATAACAACAAGCTCAACAAATTTAATTCCAATATCCTTCAGCATCTACTTCATCCAAATTATTTGGTTACAATTGTTTGCTACAACTACATACTCTGCTTCTACTGTACTCTTTGAAATACAATTCTACTTCTTGCTTAGCCAAGAAACTAATCTTCCTCCAAGGAAAAATGCTCCTCCACTGGTGCTTTTCATATCATCAATACTGCCTCCCCAATCAGCATCTATATATGCACATAGGGTAAAATCATCAGATTTTTCATACCACAATCCATAGTCCATTATGCCTCTTAAATATCTCAGTATCCTCTTTACTGCTAAGTCCATTGTGCCTCTTAAATATCTCAGTATCCTCTTTACTACTACATAATGTGATTCTCTAGGTCCAGCTTGAAATCTTGCTACAATTCCAACTGAATGTGCTATATCCGGTCTTGTGTGTGTCAAATATTACAATCCTCGAATCATGGATCTTTATTTCTTTTGCTCAACTGCTGGTGTTTCATCTGTGCTAGATAACTTATGTCCAGTTACCATAGGTGTTCCAACTAGTTTACAGTCCTCCATTCCAAATCTTTTCAGCAAATCATTCAAGTACTTTGTCTGACTTACAAAGATACCATCATTGTTTTGTGTTATCTTTAATCCCAAAAAGTATTTCATCTCACCAATCATACTCATTTCAAATTCAATCTTCATTTCATCAGCAAATTTGTCACTAGCTTCATCTTCTCCTCCAAAAATAATGTCATCAACAAAAATAACTATAATCAACAAACCATTTTCAATTTCTTTTATACATAGATTGCTATCAGCTGTTCCTTTAGCAAATCCTAACTTTAACAAATACTTATCCAGTCTTGCATACCAAGTTCTAGGTATTTGTTTTAGTCCATATAATGATTTCTTCAGTTTACATACCATGTCTCCTTCTTGAGTCAAAGGAAAACCTTCAGGCTACTCAATGTAAACTTCTTCTTCCAATTTTCCATTCAGAAATGTTGACTTCACATCCATCTGATACACTTTGAATTTCTTAAAAGCTGCATAGGCCAAAAACATTCTTACTGCTTCAATTCTTGCTACTGGTGCAAAAGTTTCTTCATAGTTAATTCCTTCTTGCTGTGAGTATCCCTTACATACCAATCTTGATTTTTTTCTTACAACTTCTCCTTGTTCATTCATCTTGTTTCTAAATACCCATTTAGTTCCAATCACATTCTTATCTTTAGGTCTAGGGACCAATTCTCATGTCTTGTTCTTTTCTATCTAATCTAGTTCTTCTTTCTGCAATACCATTTTGTTCAAGTGTTATAGGGGCTGAAAACTATCTCTTAATACCATTTACTTCACAAAAAGTGTTAAACTCTCTAGAAGTAAATTCACCACCTCTATCAGATCTCAAACATTTAATCTTCATTCCAGATTCATTCTCAACTTTGTTCTTAATGATCTTAAACTTATCAAATGCTTCAAATTTTTCTTTTAGAAATGCAATCCACATCATTCTTGTAAAATCATCAACAAGAATCATAAAATACCTTTCTCCATAGAATCCTCTAGTCCTGGTAGGATAGCTCAAGTCTGTATGAACAATCTCCAACTTCTCTGCCGATGTGAACTTCTTCCTAGGAAATGAACTTCTCTTCTACTTAGCCATCACACATTCTTTGCAAATCATGTTAGTAGGCTTCATAATTTTAGGCAAATCTCTTACTGCAAGTGTAGTACTCACTTTCACAATATTATCAAAGTTTATATGACAAAACCTTCTATGCCATAACCAACTGTCATCAATCTTAGTAATCAAACATGTCATCTTAGTAGGATTCAACTGAAGTACATTACCTCTAGTTCTAGATCCAGTTCCAATCAAATTTCCATATTTATCTTTTATAACACAAGTTTTCTCAGTAAACCAAACTTGATATCCCTTATCAACTAACTGTCCAACACTCAAAAGATTATGTTTTAATCCATCAACAAAGTAAACATCATCAGTATTAGTCTTTCTGTCAAGAGTAATAGATCCTATACCTTTAATCAAACAAGGTGCATTGTTACCAACTCTAACAACTCCTCCATCATAATTGTTAAACTTTATGAACTTTTTCATATCACCAGTCATATGATGTGAACAACCACTATTTATAATCCAATCAGCTTTCTTTTCAACTTGGGAAACTAAGGCTTTTTCTTCCTTAACATTAGTTTCAGAATTTTCTTCTTTAATTGCTACAAATCCTATTTCATCATTATTCTCAATATCACTTTCACTTAAAGTTCTTTCAATACTAGCTTCAAGGTCTTCATCATGAGCATAATAACATTCCTTAGATCTTCTAGGCTTGAAATTATTTATGTACTTCTTAACTCTCTTAGGACATTTAGCTACAAAATGACCATATTCTTGACAAGTCCAACATTTAAAAAATTTCTTACCGTCCAATTCTCTTTTCACAAGCAAGGCAATACCTTCTTCAATCTTCTTGTCTTCTTCATTTCTAGATCTACTGCTACCAGCACAATCTCTACTCACACTGATGCTTCTTGACAATGTAGGGAAAATACTAAGAGCACTAAATGTTGTCTCCATTCTAGGTAAGTCTCCTGATAACCTCAGGTTCATCTATGTTGCTTCCAATCTTCCAAGAAGAGTCTCTCTTGTAAATTTTGTAGTACAAGGTATAACTTGTTCAATCATCTATGTTGGTTGCTTAAATACAGGAGTCAATGTCCTCAGAATTTTCCATATCACTTCATTCTCTATCTTTGTTCCTCCACAAGATTTTATCCCTGCAACAATTTTTGACATTCTACCAATATAGCTTCTAACAGATTCATCTTCCGACATTCTTATATCTTCAAATGCACATATCCAATTATGTAATCTAACTCTTTTTGTATTTTCATCACCTTCAAAAGTAGAGTGCAAAGCTTTCCAAATTTCATGAGACTTTTTCAAACATTTTACCTAACTATATTCATTCTCTGGAAGTGTTTTCAAAAGTGCTTCTCTTGCAAGTATGTTACACATGAATAGATCTCTCTCATCATTAGAGCATGTCTCAAGATAATCTTCTTCAATGATAGTCTTATCATTCTTTGTAGTCAACTAATAACTTGGTCCTAAACATAGTAGATGTGTCTTCATCTTTTCTTTCCAGCTATCAAAATTTACTCCATCAAACTTAGGGCTTTCTTTCCTGAAATTTGCCATGGATCTCCTCAAGCTGTTAAACTTCTCTTTCAAGGACCTGCCACTCTAATACCAATTGTTAGAAAGAAAATTCCACCAAGATAACTGAGAGGGGGGGGTGAATCAGTTATCTAATAATTATAACTTTTATCATCTTCAACAGCATTAAACCATGTAAGCAATATAATTACCAACCATAGAAAGATATTCATACACAATTACACAATAACACAAGATATGTTGACTAGGGAACCTCTTGATCAAAGAGTAAACCCCAGTGGGAATGATGCCCATAAAAGATGCACTAATATGAATATTCCTTGTGAAAGGATGGACTCTGTTAGGAGTCTTATGAAATACATTCAGTACATATAAATCCATGTTAGGAGATTTTGAATCCCTGTTAAAAGATTCTAACCCTGTTAAGAGTTATGGAAGACAGAAGAACCCACTGCCCAAATAGCTTCAGGGTAAGATCACTGAACTCACTATCCAAATAATCTTTACATTATTCAATAGAATAATATGTTACCTCTTCTCTAACTGTGCCAAACCACACTCGCTACTACATCGGATCTCAATTTTAGATCTTCGAATGTCTTCCTTCACAATTTCGCTCTCATACTTAGCTCTTTTCTTCACTTCATGCATACTGCATCACATCTCAACACTAAAACAAGGAAAAACATTCCTTCCTTTATACCACACTCAAATAATTACAAATGAGTCAGCACACAATTACAAAATAAAATATTCCACATGCTACACCAAAATTACATAAAATTTTTGGCTTCCAAATACAATAAATCTTCACTCATGTGACTTCAAAGTTTTCATTGTCATCAACATCACTATCAATGTGTCTCTAACTTCCCTTTAATTTCACAAAGCTAGATTCCATCCTGATTAGGAGATATCATCCGATTGCCAAAAACTGCTACTTAGGAACACTGCCTAAATACTGCTTCCACCAAAATGATCATAACTTTCATGAATAAAATAATTATTTTCTACACTCTTAACCATAGACATATAACATATCAAAGAGTATATCCTCAACATTTCATAGCTCCAACTACAATATCCCACGTGCGCTAATCAAAACATTATCTTCTTCTCTGCAGGTCTTCAGTAAAACACTGTGTTGACATCAATGACAATCATAGTCATGAATGCAACAACAAATGCTATAGAATGGGTTCCAAACACTTTATCATTCATTCCTAACACATTCATCAATAATGTCCCTCAAATCAAATATACATCTTGGTTGTGTGCCATTCACAATCTCAATGGTGTCTTTCCAGTAGTCCTATTCACTGAATTATTGTATGCAAACTCTGCTTGTGCCAATACACAATCCCAATTACTAGGTGTTTCTCCAACTAAACATCTGAAAAAATTTCCCAAACTTCTATTCACAACTTCAGTCTATCCATCAGTTTGTGGGTGAAATGTAGAACTATATTTCAACTCAATGTCAAATTTCTTCCAAAGGGTCTTCCAAAAGTATCCTACAAATTTACTGTCTTGGTCAAAGATAATACTCCTTGGTAATCCATGAAATTTGACAATTTCCTTATAGAAAATATCTTCTACATGTACTGCATCTGATGTCTTTCTACAAGGTATAAAATGTGCCATCCTTGAAAATCTATCCACAACAAAAAAATATAGAATCATTACCTCTTACTGTCTTCGGTAAGCCAAGAACAAAATACATACTGATGTCAATCCAAGGTTTCTCAGGTACAACAATTGGTACATACAATCTAGTATTCTAACTTACTCCTTTGCCAACTTGACAAATTCCACAACTATTCACAAATTTCTAAACATCTTTATACAACTACAGCCAATAGTATTCCTTCTTAAGCAAATTCCATGTTTTATCAATTCCAAAATGTCTAGCCAAACCATTACTATGCTTTTCCTTTATCAAATTAGTTCTCATTATTCCTCTTGGTATACACAATTGGATACCTTTAAACAACATACCTTCTTGAATAAAATATTCATCCCACTTAGTGTCTTGTTGATCTTGAATAGGTGCTCTGCACTTTCTCCATGGCTCAGAAAAATAAGGGTCAAACTCATAAGAATCTCTCATCTCATCAAAACCAAGAACTTCAATTTTCATCTTGGTCATCAAAGATCTTCTACTCAATGCATTAGAAACTTGGTTAGTGACTCCACTCTTATGCTTTATCACAAATATGTAACTCTGCAAATACTCAACCCATTTCATATGTCTCAAATTCAACTTATTCTAACTACCCAAATATTTTAAATCCTTATGATCAGTATACAACACAAATTCACTTAGTCTCAAATAATTTCTCCATTTCTTCAGTGCTTGAACAATAGCATAGAATTCTTGATCATACACAGAATATTTCCTTTTAGCATCATTCAACTTTTCACTAAAGAAAGAAACAAGTTTACCTTCTTGACTCAACACAACTCCAATTGCACTTCCACTTGCATCACATTCTACTTAAAATACCTTACTAAAATCAAGTAATGCCAAAATAGGTAATTTAGCAACCTTCTGCTTTAGAGTCTCAAAACTTTTTTCAGCTCCATGTGTCCACTTGAATTCCATTTTATCTCCTCTCATAGTCTCAGTCATAGCATTACAAATTGAACTGAAATTCCTTATGAACTTTCAGTAAAAACTTGCCAAACCATGAATGATCTTACCTCACTAGCATTCATAGGTGTAGGCCAATTCAAAATAAATTCAACCTTTTCAGGATCCATCTTCAAACCATCAACTGAGATCACAAATCCCAAATACACAATCTCTTCTTTCATGAATGAACACTTTTTAAGATTTATCAACAACTTTTCCTCTTTCGATCTCTACAAAACTTGTCTAACATGTAACAAATGTTCTTCTCTAGTCTTACTGAATATCAGAATATCATCAAGATATACAATCACAAACTTACCCTATAATTTCTTCAAAACTTCATTCATCAGCCTCATAAAAGTACTCAGTGCATTAGTTAAACCAAAGGGCATAACCAACCACTCATACAAACCTTCTTTTGTCTTGAAAGTAGTCTTCCATTCATCACCTTCTCTGATTCTGATCTAATGATACCCACTTTTCAAATCAATTTTGGTGAAATACTTTTCTCCAATCAAACTATCCATTATATCATCCATTCTCGGTATAGGAAACCTATACTTCACCGTTATCATATTGATTTCTCTGGAATCAGTACACATTCTCCATTCTCCATTCTTTTTTAGTACTAATATAGCAAGTACTGCACAAGGACTCAAACTTTCTTAGATCAAACCTTTCTCTAGCAACTCTTGAATTTGTCTATTCAATTCTTGATTCTTGGTAGGTGTCAACTGATGACATGCCTTGTTTGATAAACTAGCTCCAGGGATTAGATCCATACAATGATCAATGCTTCTTTTTAGTGGAAAACCATCAAGTACATTATCAGAAATGATATCATTGTACTTGGTGAGTAACTTATCAATCTCCTCAGGGATATTATCCTTTGTTTTCTTACTCAGTTTGTTAGAAATCACAAAAAAACATACATCATTCCTTTTCAAAGAGTTAACAAACTTTCTTCCCTCCATCAAACAAAATTTCATAGATGTGAAAACATTACTAACAGGTTCTTCAATCAATGGTAACAAGATTTTTTTCTTTCCACCAACCACAATAGTATACTTATGCAATCTCCCATCATATATAGCACGTCTATCATATTGCCAAGTTCTACCCAACAAAATATGACAACAATCCATAGGCATGATATCACATAACACCTTATCATAGTACTTTCCAATCTTCAAATTCACATAACATTGTTCACTTACCAGGAGTGTATGCTCATCTTTGATCCATGAAATCTGATAGGGCTTCAGATGTGCCAACCTTTCCAATTGCAACTTTGTGACCATCTCTTCAGATGCCAGATTCTCTGAGCTACCACTGTCAATAATTACCTTCCAAAATTTATCAGAAACTCTACATATGGTCTTGAACAAACTTTTCCTTGCTGGATCTTCCTTTTTTCTTTCATTCCATAGTGCTCTCCTTACCATCAAGTTATTTTTTTTCTTAGGTTCATTCGGTGACTCTTCTTGTACCAAAGCATTTCTACTGCTACCGGCATTCTTACTAGCATGTGTACATTCAAAAGATCTATGTCCTTCTTCTCCACAATTGTAACAAGTTCCTCAGAAACTTCCTCTGCTAGAACCACCTTGATAGTTACTACCTCTGCCTCTAGATGAACTTTCACCTTTCCACTTGGTCTTGCCTTTGTCTAGACTTGTCTTTTCTAGTTCAGATCTACCATTTTCACCATTAGATCTACCTCTTCCTCTAGGGAATCTACCACCCTAACCTCTTTGTCTTTGCTCATGTCTCTTGTTCAATTTCTCCTTGGCCTTCAATGCAAATTGATAAGCCTCTTCAATGTTCTCCAACTTGACCAAACTAATTTCCTCTTGGATGGAAACTCTCAAACCATTCAAGTATCTAGCAATTCTTTCCACATCATCTTCATCATGTCCAGATCTGATATCTAATCTATATAATTCCTCAGTATATTCTTTTACCAAGCTATCTTTCTACCTTAAACTTTGCATTCGCCAAACTAGGTTAATCTGATAATCACAAGGTAAGAACTTTCCTTTCAATTTATTCACCATTTTATTCCATACCTTGATTTTGTTTTTGCCTTTCCTCTTCCTATCCAGTTGCAGATGTTCCCACCATAAGGATGCATGGCTTTTCAATTTTGTGCTTGCAATCTTCACTTTCTTGTCTTCAGAAATGTTTTCATACCCAAAATACTTTTCCATCTCAGTGATCCAATCCACCAATTCATCAGAATCTAGCTTTCCACCATACTCAAGAGGATTGAAATGTGGTGTATACTTCAGGCTTGTCAAATCCTTCAAAAATATTTCTTCACCTTGATCCATAATAGGTGCAGGTTCTACATTCACTTGTTCTTCCTCAATTTCATCATCACTAACATCTTTAAGATGTTTGCCTCTTCTCTGGGTTGTTTCAACAGCTTCTAATCTAGAAGAAATCTTCCTTAGCATATCTTCTAATGTTGGATCTACATCTCACCTCCCACAAACCATCTTGACAACCATCTACAATTGCAGGTCAAATCGCAATTTGCTACCCCACAACAATCAACTAGGGCTTCAAGAGGAACCTGCAAACCTAGATCCATAGACCTAGATCAAGATCTTACCTCACTTTGATACCACTTGACATAAAGTAGGGCCAAGAGGGTCCAAATAATGGCACACCCTAATGATTCATCTTGGTCAACAACACGTGGAAGCAACAACACACAACAGTGAGAGAGAGAATGCAGGATCCTTCATTAAGTTTCATCAAATAGAATCATACATGTCAGGATGTAAGGCCTTCCCAGTTAGGGCCAAATATTACAATGAATTATAGAAGTCCTCAAACATGTGAGGATCTTCCAATGATCTCCAATCTACTATCTTCTTATCTCTATCTAAAACTACCTCCTAAACTACAACCAAACAACTACATTTATACAAAATTCTACCGAACTAAGTCAACCTTCAGATCCATAATCAACAGAAGGAATGGTCAGATCTAGAACCACACACCTCCCAATGATGGATTCTAGCATTAAATCTATGACCCATAATAAATGCACAAGTCAGCCCAATAGGAACTCAAAAGAAACTACTTGGTAAGAAAGGATGACCGAGCAATAGACAAGCATCATCAAGCGCCAGTGAAATAATCGACCACCCAGGAGATAACCGACCACACTCGGTAACCAAAGGAAACTGACCAACTACAGACCAACTCGGTCAAAGAAGGAACTGAACAACATAGACAAACTCCAAAATGTTTTATGTGACACGGGATTTCCAAGGACCCAAGATGCTCCTGCATCAAATCTATTGTGGCTGATTTGTAAGAGAAAATAAGGAGCAAGGTAACAATATTTTAAATAAAATATGCAGGAAAGTAAAACTATTGGACATAAACCACTAGTGTACTACCTTTAAAATTAAAGTACCAAGAAGATAGAGAAAACCCATAAAATATAGATTTGAATAAATCGCAAGCCCAATTGCAGATGCAATCATCAATTGAAATAAATATAGATGTAAGATATGTCAAAATTCACCAAATCATGAAGCCACCATGAACGTTCACACACATGAGACAAATTTATCTTGAAGCACAAAAGAAACAATCTTCCTAATAATTCGTCACAGCAAAGTAATATAGCAATGATAAACACCAGACTAATAAATTTGTAGATCAAAATCACCATACAATCAATCGACCATAATTACACTATTGATTTACAATTTATAGGGCTTCACCCTTTAGGAAAAATAAATTTCACAGCTAGGAGTTCAACTGCACATGAAACTTGGAAAAATAAATAAACTAAAGCTTAACTAAAATGAACTACTCTTAAAGAAAACTTAAACTACCTAGCACAGATTTAATCCATGTGCATTACAATTTTAAAGCCTAAGATGCATTAAAGAAACTCAAAATCTTCTCTGGAATTTCACCATTCCCTTGCATGTTCTTCCTTCAAAACTTAGAGTTCTTCCCCTTAATCTTTATTATGGCTCCCCTTTGAGGTTCTCACTAAAAGATATCTCCAAAGCATGCAAAAATGACCCAAGACATGTTGTCAATTTGAATGGAAAACCACCACAAAAGACTGGAAGTTCTTGGTGGTGACAACCCAAAAATTTCAAACCCCGACCCCTACTCTGAAAAATGAAATTGAAAAAATGACTAAGTGTTAAACACCATGCTTGAGTAAAATTTCAAACTTTCAAAGGTCGAAAGGCCAAAAATCTTGAAGTGCAAAATTGACTAACTATCAAGAAATTTCCCTTATGCAAAAAAAATGGCTAAGTCCAAAATTGAACACTTAGCGGCTTGGGAGAATCTCTGGGTGCACCTTTCAAAGTCTGTATACTATCTATTGGACCTCTTCAAAAATTTTCATTTGGATACCTCCAAGGTGTTCTTGTTTCTTTTCCCAGAAGGTGGCTAATTCATTTGGAAAAGCCTATATTTCCTCTTCCAAAGCTAGCATTTTCTGCATTTCCTCCTTTTGGTAAAACATCTATTGTAGATCATCTTTTTTTTTTACTCCATTGAAGATATCAATGAATTGATGCACGATGTCCTTTATTGGGTGCATTGTCTAGTCATCATCATCATCATAAAGGTCTAGATCCAGCCTTTTGAACAACTTATGTAATTATTCCACCTAGAGCATCCCTTCATCCCTCTTCTTATTGATTTTGCTCAAGAATTTATGATAAACACTTAGGGCTCTAGTGATGTCCTTGATCCACTCCTCAAAATTGTTGAGTTCTGAGCCCTCATAAATATTTACTAAAATTTGGAAGGGTTTCTTCCTTATTATTATGAGTTTGGAAAGAGCCTTCTACCATTTAAGAATTTGTTCTTCCAATCCATCCTCCTCACACATCATATCCACCAATTTGGTGATCTCCCTAAGAATCCCTCTAAAAGGTCTCAAAATCACCCTCAAGGCTTTCCTTAAAAAATCCTCAAAATCATTCTTCCAATCAGAACACGTGTGAATAAAATAATGTGATATGTTTGCAAGTATCTCAAGAGCTACCCTTTTCTCAAAAATAGCCTATAATGAGGCCTTTGGGTTGCTAAGGTCAATAGGAACTATCATCTTAAGAATGAATCTCTTCATTGCTTCATTCTTCTCCATTAAAGTTTTGATTTTCTCTTCATCTTTGTCCATGAAGACCAATGCATGTTTCAATCCTACAGTAGCCAATGTTTTTCTCCCTTCCCTCGTCAGTTCACCTAGGTCTACCTCTTCAAAGACATAGTCCTCATGATTAATTTCAGCCATGCTAGTGTCAACTATTGGAACGGCTACCTTTGCTTTCCATTTTCCCCTTTGGTCTTGTGTGACATATGATAAATTCCTCACCCAGGTATTGGATTCTCCTTGATGAAATGCTTGGCCTACCACCGTCATATTTGTATCCTCTTCATTTGTATAAACCCTCACCCTTGGATGTATTTCTTTGGTGAACCAAGTGGGCTTGGAGAAGGTAGTTATAGGCTCATACAGTGATACCAAGCTTGAGGTGACTGTTTCATGTTTTGGCTCTATTTTTTCTTCACCTTCTTCTTCCCTTTCTTCCCCTCTTACCTCTTCTTTTTTCCCTACCTGTTCTTATTTCTCAATCTCATTTTCTTTCTCTTTAATCTCCTTTCCTAGATCCTGGTCTCCTTGTTGAGTTGCCTTAGTAGGGGGTATGGAATGAGAAGGTGGGGGAGTAGGCATCAGTGGAGTTGGTTGAGAGGAAATGGGATTTTGGACTTGGGGTGGCATGGGAGGAAGAGGAGGAGTCAGAGCTATTCGGGGAGTTGGCAAAGGTACATGCATATGAACTAGCAGAGAAGTAGGAGTGGGGAGTTGAATAGGTGGAGTTTGTGATGGAAGTTGAGTGTGTGATGAAGGTAGAAATGGGACTTTCAATGGTGGAGGGGTTTGAACTTTGGGTGGCATTGAAGTAGTTGGAAGTGGAGGTACTGGAGCTTGTTGAGGTGGAGGAGTTGTAAGTTTTGGAGGAAGTATAGGCTCAATAGCTTCTTTTGAGGTATCCCAACAGAATAATCTTGTCCCAACTCCTTCTCTAATACAAAAAACTATCCTTGACCCATGTGCATAGCCTCTTTTGTTGGTCCTTGAGGTACTTTTTGAGTTGTTTCTTCTTTAGTTTTCTCAGGTTTCATAGTTGTAAATTATGTAGGGGGAGACATAAATGCAAATGGAAGATGTTGCTCAGTGGAAGGTTCTCCTACATGCATTTTTTTCTCTGATTCTTGTTCCTTAAACCCACAAAGACCCTCAAAGTCAGATATGTTGATCTCATCATCTCGTAAGGCATCCCATGGATTAACCTCTTCTTCTTGGATCTCCTCATCCAGATCAATCTATTATGTTTCCTCCTATAACTTTATCTTCTTCAAGAAGGCTCCCAATCGAGTCCTTCAGCTCAAGGGTACATCATCCTCTTCATCTTCCTCATCCCCTTCTAAAACTATTTCCAAATGGGAAGGTGTAGTCGACCTCTTCCATTTATAGACATGACCCTTTTCTACTCCAGCAGGCCTAGGTCTAATTACTTTCACCTTGGGTTCCCTCTTGGGGTACACTTGATTCTTCTTGGCCAATAGAATATGGAGCATCAAGTGGATCTATGCTTCCAATCATCCTCATTCTTGGAGGCTTGGCTATAGGATTTGATCCATAAGCAATTGGGCATTCATGTCTATACACAATCTCTGGCCTCTACAGGGTAAGTCCCTTAAATTAAGGAAGTAATATCTTCTCTCCCCTTTTCTTCTTCTCCTTGGAGGGTTGGGTTGGTTGTTTCTTCATTGACACATGATCCATCTTAAAGCAACAATCAATCCATGTCTTAGTTATTTTAATGACATGGCAAGCCTTGAAGTTGATATCATCATTTTCTTCCTTATCCACCTCATCATTCAAGATGGCCCTTGTGTAGATTTTATCTTGATTATATATAGGGTACATAAAATCCTCTATATCTACATCCCACACCTTTGGTGGGATGTGTAAAATTAAGGAATCGTGTGCTAGTTCCAAGCTCATCCGACAGTAGTCACGGATCCTCAACTCATAGTCATCGGTGCAATTAATCTAATAATCTTCAAAATGGGGCTCATGCACATAGTGACTCCCCATAATATGGTTTTAGGTGTCGATGGGGTCAAACTTGGTCCTTTAAAAATTGAATTTTTGTAGGGGGCACTCATCCCACTCGAAGGAAAAATATTTACACACCTTCATATCTTGTAGGAAATGAGGTCCTATTGAAATAGGAAAGTTCCAGCAATACTTCTTCTTGTATTTTATGTGCTCATATGTGTTAGAGATTTATCTAGCTATCTCTAGTAAGATGACCCTATCAGAAGGGTACCATGAAAACTTCTTAGGAGTAAGAATACTCTCATCCACCCTAATGTATGTGAAGATCTTAAACTGGATGTAATAAGCCCCCAGGGCTTTTACCTTGGTAGAAACTTCCTCATATAGACTCTTTGCATAATCACCTTCTATAGAGCAGATGATTGCAAAAATGAAGGTATCATTGACAATCCTCAATTCTCAGCTATCCTCTCCAAGGTTCTCTTTCCTCACCAATTGAGGGTACGCTCTAAAGGGCCAAGTGTTTGGCTGACCCATAGCACCAACTTTAACTAACCCCAGATATACTTCCCTAGTAGCTAGTAGGTACGTAGCATAAGAAGTCATATAAAAATAGGGGTCATTATTTACAGAGGTCAATAGTCTATCCAAGTTATCATTGAGAATGGTGGTCCAATCAAATCTTGATTTCCTCCCCTTTATTATGTCAATCAAAAGAATCATCCAAGGCTCTATTTGGATTGATTTCTGGAGGCCATACACTCTGTTGATCATAGTTAAATCTTCTTGGATATCCTCCTTCAAGTATCCCCTCCTCATATCTATTTTTTTAAGTTTTTTCCTTGGCAAGGGTTGCATCAAGTCATCATTATTCATAATTACATGGGATAATTGGATATCCTTATTATAAAATATCATGCCCTTTTCTATGGAGAACTCATAGAACCTGTCTATCCCCTTTGGTAGGTGGATAATGTCCTCAATATTGTTGGGCCTCAGATCCAATACCACTTCTCCCATCATGTTCTTTACTAGCCTCTCATCTGGTACATAGTAGTTTTCTAAGGTAACAATGAGGTCTGAAGAGAGGATGGACACCATATGTGTCATTGCATTCATGAGACTAGAATACACTAATGAAGTGCATTCCTTAGATCAACCCACTGGCTGGGAACACTTTACGAGGTACTCATTCCAAGTGGCATTCCCTATGTCAGTGTCAGTGATTTTGTGGTAGAGCTTCCCCACCTTTGATGGTGCATGGTACCCTTTGAACTGGTACTTCATGGATGATGAATTCACTTTCTCAAAAATTTTGCAAAAAGAAACATGAATCAATAACAATCGTAAGAAGAAAATAATCAATTATGAACAATAAATGAGAGAAAAAATATAAAGAAATCATAACCCAAATGATTAAGGCATTTAAAGGCTCAAAAGGAAACTTTCAAAGATTCAGAGGTTCAGACTCTGACAAAGTGATCATGGTCGAAAGGCCAAAATTAATAAATTAGGGTCTTAATGTCATTCTTTGGGTTTTCAGACTTTCATTGTTTTGGAGGTGCAAAATGAAGTACATGCCTGAAAGTTTGAAATAGCAAAAGTAGGGCACTTAGTTTTTGGTTTGAGATTTTGGAACTTCAGAGTGCAAAAACAATTATCTTTGTTGGCGTTTGAAATGCCAAAGATGCAAATTCTAGGATGAACTTAATTTGCCTAGGAGAAAAGTGATTGGTGTCAGGTTTTAGCCTTTCAATGTGCAAAGAAGGGAATCTAACGTCAGGATCTAAAACACTAAAATTTCAAAGCCAAGGGTTGGGAATTAGTATTTTTGTTGGTGGTTCTAGAACCTCAGAGTCTGAAACTCTGAAACAATTAGGGTTAAAAGAGTTTAAGGGAGAAATCCTGGCATGACCTCAAAAATGAGCCTGAGGTGAGCTCGATCATGACCCAACCTCAAAGGCACCTAGAGGGACAACTCTAAGGCCCCAAGGTTACAAGAAAACCCACACTAAATAAAAAATCCTAACGACACTTAAAATCATGATAAATAACTATAAACTAAAGAAACTAAGGGCAAAAGAGACCCTACCTACACAATGAACAAGGGAAACATGAAGGAGGCTAATCACGAGAAGATCTGATAATTGGGAAGCATCAAACACTCAAAATCTTCAAAAAAATCTAAAAACAACAAGTCTTAAGATGCACAAGTGACCAAAAATGTCACTTGCATGCTTTATATAGGCCGCGAGTGAAGGTGACATCAGTCACCCTCTGGACTTCAAATTTTTAGAGCTTCAGGGTTTTAGAGATCTGAAGAAAATGAGGCTTTTGAAACACCAAAATTCATAAGGTTTGAACTCCTTTGAGGGAGTCAGACCTTTGGAAAGGAAGAAATAAACCAAACTTGTTTTGAAGAAATCAGATCCTCAGTCTTTCGGGGTCTGGGGATGTCTGAAAGTGTGAAAGAGTGAAAAGTTAAGTTTCTCCTAAGGAAAGCCTCAAGGAAAGGGAAAAACTATAGATAGACCTAGAAAGGACAAGCAAAAAGCCATAAGGGCACAAACAAGCTAAAGAAAAAAGGAGTGCCCCTTTGCCAAGTGGCCAAAAATGGGAGTGTGGTTGTGGGACCACAACAAATAGCCCCGACAAAAAGGAAAAGAATTACCAATGCCTTTCTCAATCACCCAACCCTCAAAAAGACCTTATCTTGCAATAAATTGAATACAAAGTCATATGTTGTAGTAATCTTCCTGTCAACATCTAAAAATATTTACTATCATGTCGAGTGTGTAACACGTGTGTTGATTCTCTAGATTCCTCATCAAAGGTTCCTTGAATCCTCAATCAATCAGAGTTAAATTTTCACCCTCAAAAATAGATTGGTCAAAGTCATTTTAACCTTGATCTACTGTCAGTCAGGAATTGATAGCCTTGGTAGAGGTTACTAAAGTCACCCTTTCCCTCCTTCTGATGAGCTTATTTGAAGTTTTAAACATCTTTAGAGGGCTTTTTGACTTCAACCTTTTCTTTTTTTTGTGTGTATCTTCTTATTTACACTTTTCTTCAGCATGAACTTGAGATATGCCATTAGGGATACTACTTGATTATTTGAACTCTCATTGAATTTTCCTTTTCTTTTCTTTCTTTTGTAACTTGGGTAGAAATTAGGCTATGCTACCCAAGCATTGGAGTTCTAGCTCTCCAATTTGTTGATTTTAGTATTTTGCGTTCCTCCTTTTTTCTTTTGGCTCTTTTCTTTTAGTCAATATTTTGGATGGAAAATGGTTTTGACCTTGACTTCCTCTTGTGACCATGGTTTCCACTCAATTTTGACTAAAATCCTATCCAAGAAACCTCCAACTCATTATCATTTAAAATGTGGGTTGGTGTTGAGGATGATCAGCTCGATTCCTGGAAAGAAAATCACTCCACTTCTTATTATTGTATCTAGTTTCTTTCAAGATAGAATCTAATCAAAAGCATTGATATAGAAATACCTCTACCTCTTTTCTAAAACTACCTAGTGTAGAACACTTTCTTAAAGAAGCATCCCCTCAAAGATACAAACTGACCGACTAGAAAAAAAAGAAAGAGAAAAGAAAGACTCTAAACTAAATAAAAATAAAAGGATGGAAAAAACTTCTTTAGGATCTAAAGTAATGTTTGAGATACTAGCCATCGAAAAGAAATGGCACCAGTTCCCCTTTGAGAGAACTAATCCTAAAATTATTCTCTCCCAAGATTTTTGCTATTTGGAATGGGCTCACCCATAGTCATTGAAATTTGGTGTGGTTGTCTGGCTTCTCTTTCACTTTATCCCACATTAGGACCAAGTCATAAATCCTAAAGAATTTTATTGTTGCTTTCTTTTCAAAGTATGTTTGACGATAGCTTCATGTTTAGATATGTGTTCTAAGGCCATGGTTCTTTTTTCTTCTAGGTCTAAAAATTTCATGAGATGAACCTGCACCCTATCCTCACCTTCAATGTATTGGTCCATGAATCTCAAAATTGGTATCTTTAGGTTGATAGGAAAAATAGGTTACAATCCATAGACCAATTGTTAGGGGAAATTACCCAAAGCATTCATTATCCTTACTTGATAAGTCCATAGGACATATTTAATTGCATTTTCTAGTCTCTAGGATTATCATCTAGGAGGTGTTTTATTATGGTCATTAAATTCTTTTTCATTGATTCTGCAACCCCATTCCCTTGTGGATAATAATTAGATGAGAATTTGAGGATTACCTGATTCTCAAATTCCCATTGGATAAGAGACATAGAAGAAAAGGAGGGTGCATTGTCACATACCAGAAAGAAAGGCATACCAAACCATGTGATAATATACTCCTCCAAGAATTTGGTTATTACTTCAATGGTGTAATTTCTCAAAAATTGGGCTTTTGTCCACTAGGTGTAGTAGTCCATCATTTTCAAGATGTACCTATGTCCTACTGAGAAAGGGGGGTTAATTATTACTACAAAATCTAGTCCCCATTGGGCAAATGGATGTACCTCATAGACTAGTTGTAGGGGCATAGCAGATGTCTCTCACGAGTAGCACTGGTTTGACAAACATGGAAAGAACACATGTTCTCATTTGAATCTATGAATAGAGTGGGCCAATAATACCCACATCTCAATATTTTATGTGTATTAGCCTTGATTGACCCATGGCCAATGCCATACTTATTATAAAATTTATTGAGAACTTGTTCAACTTCTATCCTATCTAGACACCATAAGTAGATTTTGTCATAATTGTGTTTGTATAGCTTTCCATTTTTGGGCATGTAAGAGCCGCTTTTAATCTTTAAGGCTCTTCTTTGGGAGCCATTTATCCCTTTAGGATATTAGTTCTGAAGCAAGTAATAAACTATATCTTGGTACCAAACATCGGTTATGATCCCTTCATCAGTATACACTGTTGGAAATATTCAAGACTATCTAGGTTACTGAGAAGGGAGGGGTGAATCAGTAACTTCAAAACTTTTAACAGATACAGATCTTAATAATATTAGATTGATAATCTGACTACATGCATGAGTAACAAAAAGAATAAAACATTCATAACACTTAGAACACGGAGATTTGGTGACCCAGAAACCTTCCAAGTAGAAAGTAAAACTAGGGTGGGGATGATACCCACAAAACTTCAATACTGCAGTATAAAGTTTGTCGGTTAAGGCTTACAATGATCACTTCTGATGATCTACCCTGTTAGGAGCAATAAGGACTGCTAGGTCCACCTTGTTAGAGGTTTTACAAACATACAATGAAGTATGCACTCGGTTAAGAGATTTTTACAAAGACTGTTAAGTCTACCAGGTTAAAGGATTTCAAGTTGATTCACCTGTTAGGATGAAACAATAGATCTCTTACTTGCAACTGTACTTGCTGATTGAGATTCTCTGATGTATTGATCACCTTCTGTGATGGATAGATCTTTGTTGCTTCTTATACTACTGTAGCCTTTTGTAATTCGCTTATCTCTGCCTTTCTCTCTTTTTCATACTTCTCTATATCTTTTCTTTTTGGATATGACATAAAACATTGTTTATATATCAATCTAAGTCAATTCCAAAACAATTACAAAGTCGGCTCTTAAACAAGTAAACACAAATATTACTGAGTCGGCCCCAATATAGTTACATAGTTACTACAAACTAACTCGGTGACTTTCTGATACTCGGCATCCACTGCGTTACTCGGCATCGTCATGCACTCGGTAGAAGTGGAAGCTCAGTCCATACTAACCACTTGGTCATAGTTTTGAATTCGGTAAATACTGGAGACTCGGTAGATAAAGTGTTACTCGGTAGAAACTAAATTTCTTGTTTAATCATGCAACACTCGGTAAACACTGTGAAACTTTGCGAGCTCAGTATGCACTGTTCTACTCGGTAAGCTCTGTTCTACTCAATAAGCTTTGTTCTACTCGATAAGCTTTGTTCTACTCAGTATGTACTGTTCTACTTGGTATGCACTATTCTTCTTGGTATGCACTGTTCAAAATAAGTGTTGTCACTAATGACAATCATGCTTAATGCCAACAATCTCCCCCTTTGGCATTAGTGACAAAAACACTTATTGCCAAAACTTATATACAAGAATCATGCTGAATCTTTTTTTTGATTTTTCAAAATTTATCTTTGTCAAACTGTTGTTTATACATTTCATGACTCCCTTATATAGAGTACTTTCTCCCCCTTTCATATTACACACCTTAATCTTATACACTTTATCCTATACATTTTCTCCCCCTTTTTGACAATAATGCCAAAGGTGTATATACAAGTATTTTAAAGGGAGAATCCAAAATGTGAAAGAAAATCAGAATGTACCTTTATGATTAGTGCCAGAGTTCTGTCCCAATTCTCTTGCAAAATCTTGCATGTTTGGAGTGCAATTTGGACTTCTGCAAAGAGTTCAATCATGTGATCTACAATGGAAAATTGATTGTCATGGAGTAATGCTTTTGAGTGAACAATGTGCTTTTGCATTATGTCCATGATGGGAAGGATCATGTTCTGAATATCTAGCAGTGTTGACCGGATCTTTGTATCTTCTTTTAATAATTTTGATTGCCTATTTGATAGGAATGTGATTTTCATATGATGTGCAGAGCTTGAACTAGGTTCAAGTTGCAACTTCTGTACACTGTCCTTCAGATCCTCATCAATCTTATTCAATTTATCCTTGACTTCCTTAGTGAACTCAGCAACATTACATAGCTTAGCAACAAGTGAGGTAACATTGGAATAGGAGGACTCAATATTTGTCAAAACTAAAGATAATTCTACCTGATTAATAGCTATATGCTGAGAAACATGCTCAAGCACTTTATTGTCAAACTTCTTCTCGGCTTTCTCAAGAATCTTTTCTGACGTAGAGGAATCCTCATGGAACTTGTTTACTGCCTCAGCTAATTGTAAAAAAATATGTTGAGAGGAATCAACTTTAATACCTAATGCTTCTGACAAAATATCCTTTGCATCTTCAATAATTTTATATTCCTTGTCCCTTTCTTCTTTTAGTTTCTTCTGCTTTGCTTTCTTTTGGAGGAGTTCACCAATGTTTTGCATTTGGTCTGCTGAAAGATTTGCAAAGTCTAATTTTGGAATCTCTATCTCCTCATCTAAGTCTATATCCTCTTCTACATTCTTACTCAAAAATCTTGTACTCGGTTGAGCCTTAGGATCAACTGTTATTGCACTTAATGCCTTTGTAGAAGTTATTGTAGACATTGTAGGACTAGCTATGAAAAATGATAAACTACCAACTGGAATACTTGAAGGGCTCAAAACTGAAGTATTCACAATTGTAGAATCAAAAACTGAAATACTTACTAAAGTATCCAAAACTGAGGTACTTACTGCTGGAAAACTTGATATGGAAGTAGGTACTGAAGTAGATACAAAAGACTGCAACTCGGTAAAAGAGGTGGTAGTCATTTCTGTCGATGATACATTGAGTTGTGCTAGTGATGATTTGAAATTTGATGTATCTGTGGAAGTTGTCACAATCATACTTGAATTTATCTCCGTGCTAGGTGTAGCAACTTTTGTTGGAGAGTGAGGAAGTGAGGCAATGACTTCTGCAGCTATCCGAACAATATTATCTTCCTCATCACTTCTCTTGTCTACCTCAGTATCTTCTTCATGTTCATCACTGTCATCATCAATATCCTTGATTATCACAGTTTCGGCACTCGGTTTGTGAAGATTATAGATGTTTTTCCATGTGGCAGTGGCACTCTTCACAATCGACTCAATATCTTTGATCAAAATCAAACAACTGTTGAATTTGAGTGTCAACTTATTTTCATTATCTATCAATGCCTTATTAATTTCAGCATTTTTCAAACTTGGCATTAATTGCCTCAAGGTTTGAGCATAGATGTCCTTGATAGTTTGTCTTGCATTGGACCATCTCAACTTAATTTTGTTAGCAAAATTCCTAGGATTTGAGAAGCTATCTCTTCAGGTGAGTATTTCCATTTTCCCATTTTCTCGACAACAGCATCTTCAATTTCCTGCTGCTCTTCCTCAGATCTAATTTCATATTTGAGAGATTTGAAGTTTGCAATTCCAAATCCTTCTCTCATATCCTTGATCTTTTCTTTTAATGAAGGAGGAGGCCTTTTGAATACTATTTCTTCACTATCTTTGCCTGCCTTGCCTCTTGCACTCCTTCTTGTAAATACTATAGAGGGTTGCTTGGGTGCCTTGGTGATAATTACTTTTCCTTTCTTCTTTGTTGGTACTTGTTCTTCTTCCTCCTCATCCTTTTTCTCTTCTTCTTCTTCAAAGTCCTCTCCTTTTTCCTTGGTTGACATTAGAGGTGTGCTAGCTTGTATTTTGGCCATCCTCTTTCTTCCTTTATTAACCGCCTGTGGAAGCTTTATACTAAGCTCAATTCTCTCCTTAGCTTCTTCATATGTCCCAAAATATGGTGCCTTTGGATTAACAAGTTGATTAAGTAGGGATTCAATAATATTCTTGCTTTCATCAATATTTACCTCATAGGGAAGAGGTTTCACATGTACAATCCTTGGTTTTGCTGCCTGAATATACAGATTATCACAGTCCACCATGAAACAAATATCATCTTTGTAATCTTCCACCAATTTCTATGGAATCTAGAATCTATTGTTCATTTTCTCTTTAAATGATTCAAAATAGTTATCCATTATGCTTTCAAAACTGTCACCCATTTCTAAAATGTATTCATTCATCTGATAAAGAACTGGCACATCTTTTCTCCATACTACCGTGCCTTTTGATGGGAAAAACTTTTGAGCATAGAAAAATAAACAAACCAACAGTGAGCCAAACTTACATGGATTGTTCTTTGAGGTTTGGATGCTCTCCATGTTCTTGTTGAACTATTTCAACAAAAGATCTGCTAGGTCAAATGATAGATTGTTCTTTACAATTTTATACGCTAGGTCAACTACTTCACACGGAACACTGTTCTGTCGACTTGAACTGTATATCTTGTGAGCTACGATATGTATACCAAACTTAAATTTTGCATCAGTAAGTTTTCTTATCTTCATACCTCTACCATCCCACTCAGCTAGGGTTTTCTCTTCCAGTTTCGTCTGACCTAGGGTTTTTGTAGATTTTGCCTTGTCGAGCATGGGAAGACCAGTGATTTGGTGAATCATCATCTTCATAATCTCTACTAGTTGCTCAAGCCATATTTTACCTTCATGCACTTGGTTGAGGATATATCTGACCCATTTTATCTGAAAGCTCCGAGGCAAGTGTGTGATGTGAACTAAACCCTTATCTTCCAAATGTTGATGCTCCGGTTTGAGAACACCATCGACACATAGTTCCTCACAAATAGTATCTATCTCTAGGGTTCCAAGCTCTTGAATTGTACACTTAAAATGACTGCGAATATTGTTAATAAGGAGTACCTTAGGAGGGATCTGAGATTGAGCTCCACTTAGGTCTAGGGTTCCGGCAACTATGGGCATGAGTTTGAAATCTGGTGCTTTCCATTCTCCATGAACCAACATTTTTGAATCTTTCTTCACTTTAGCACTAGATGATGCCATGGTAGCTCGGTGAACACAGTAAATTCTTTGAGGAAAGAGAATATCTTGCTGAAATATGCTTCGAAACGCTTGATTGCACTAGGAGACTTTTGTTTGTGGTGAATAGTGAGTTTGATTTCACTCCTTTTGTTAAAACTTTGTCATTAATGCTCAGTATGAATTAGGGTATTGAATTAGATAGGCTATCATCCGCTATGAATTAATTGCTCAGTAAAGACTCTGCAACTCAGTGATCATACGAATTCATACTTCTCTGACCTTACTCGGTAACCAAATGAAGTTAGGTTACTCCTGACCTTGCTCGGTGGTAACTGATACTGACCTTCTTGTGATCCTGTTGTATCTTGCATACTAATTTGGATCTGTCTTCCTTTCAGTTCAGGAACTATTTTGGAATATGTCTATGAAGATATAGTTCTAGTGCTTTCTTGGAGACTATTTAGAGCTCATAGAGCCACTCCCTTCATTAGTGACTTCAGGATTGGTTTGCTTGGTAGGTTTAGGAATCCACTTCTGTCTCATCTACTTCCTAATGTTATTTTCTTTTGCTTTCTTTTCATCTTCAATTTTGCCTAAATTCATGCAGTTTTTAGCTATGTGACCAAGCTTAGTGCAATTATAACATCTTATGGTAGAATCCTTTTTTCTCAAGTGGTGCCTTACACAACTCATGCCAATGTGTCCATATTCTCCACAGTAATGACATCTACACCAAGTGTTGTAATCCCAACCAAACATTGCTTTAATAATTTGTTCCGCTAGATTGGGTGTTTTAGTTCTGCATTCTGATGCCTTATGACCTTGTTTGCTACATTTGTGACATATGCCTTTAAATCTTGGTTTCTCCTTGCATTCATTTGCTTTATGACCAAGCTGATTGCAATTGTAGCATTTTCCATTGAATTTTTCTTTTCCATTGCTCCAACAATTGTTTGAAGTATGACCAATTTTTCCATAGTGATTACAGGTAGGATTCTGATTCTTTTGAGTACCTTGTTTGGAGGACTCACCTTCCTCTTTGTATCCAAGTCCTGCTTTTCCTTTTTGCCTATGAAGGTTTCGTTCATACACCTGATTCATATCTTCTTGAGATTTCAACATTCTCTCATTGATTTTCCTTTTAGCATCTAGCTCACTCATCACTCTTAAATTGATTTTCTTTTCAGATCTCAGCTCTTCTCTCATATTTTCATTTTCTAATCTTAGAGTCAAGATTTCTTCATTTGCATTGGAGATTTGATCAATAAGATTTTCTAGCTGAAGAGTTTTATTCTGGATTTCATTGTTCTTTCCATGTATTTCATCTTTCATCTTGTTTCTTTGTTCCAAGACTTCTCAAAATCTTGTTGACTGAATTTCCTGTTCTCTTTTCAATTTTCTCACTTCTTCTTGCAGAGATCCACTCTTTTCTAGAAGTTCTTTGATTGCATTGTTTGCTTCATCTGAGCTGCTTGAAGGGAAAAAGTCTTCAATCTTTTCTTCAACATACTAGTGGTCATTGATTTGATTTGCAAGTTCCTTCCTTCTTTTTAGGGAAAGGGAAAGATGCTCTCTTGCTTCTTTGAGTTGAGTTATGGCCATTTCCAAATCTAGCTTTTCATTCTCAATTACTTTGTTCAGTCTGAATATCTCCATTGTCCTGAATCTTTTCTCAAGCTGTCAAACTTTATTCTGAGATCCACTGAGCTCTGATACCAATTGTTGGAAATATTCAAGACTATCTAGGTTACTGAGAAGGGAGGGGTGAATCAGTAACTTCAAAAATTTTAACAGATACAAATCTTAATAATATTAGATTGATAATCTGACTGCATACATGAGTAACAGAAAGAATAAAACATTCATAACACTTAGAACACAGAGATTTGGTGACCCAAAAACCTTCCAAGCAGAAAGTAAAACTGGGGTGGGGATGATACCCACAAAACTTCAATACTGCAGTATAAAGTTTGCCGGTTAAGGCTTACAATGATCACTTCTGATGATCTACCCTATTAGGAGCAATAAGGACTGCTAGGTCCACCTTGTTAGAGGTTTTACAAACATACAATGAAGTATGCACTCGGTTAAGAGATTTTTACAAAGACTGTTAAGTCTACCCGATTAAAGGATTTCAAGTTGATTCACCTGTTAGGATGAAACAATAGATCTCTTACTTGCAACTGTACTTGCTGATTGAGATTCTCTAATGTACTAATCACCTTTTGTGATGGATAGATCTTTGCTACTTCTTATACTGCTGTAACCTTTTGTAATTTTCTTATCTCTACCTTTCTCTCTTTTTCATACTTCTCTATATCTTTTCTTTTTGGATATGACATAAAACATTGTTTATATATCAATCTAAGTCAATTCCAAAACAATTACAAAGTTGGCTCTTAAACAAGTAAACACAAATATTACTGAGTCAGCCCAAATATAGTTACATAGTTACTACAAACTAACTCGGTGACTTTCTGATACTCAGCATCCACTGCATTACTTGGCATCGTCATGCACTCAGTAGAAGTGGAAGCTTGGTCCATACTAACCACTTGGTCATAGTTTCAAACTTAGTAAATACTGGAGACTCGGTAGATAAAGTGTTACTCGGTAGAAACTAAATTTCCTATTTAATCATGCAGCACTCGATAAACACTGTGAAACTTTGTGAGCTCGGTATGCAATGTTCTACTCGGTAAGCTCTATTCTACTCGGTAAGCTCTGCTCTACTCAGTAATCTATGTTCTCCTTGGTATGTACTATTCTACTCAGTATGCACTGTTCTGCTTGATACGCACTGTTCAAAATAAGTGTTGTCACTAATGACAATCATGCTTAATGCCAACAATACACTTGGTACACCAAGCCTTGCTCTATTTCATCTATCATTTTGGTGAGGCCTTGACCTCTTAATAGTATCATAGGTTGAATCTCAATCTCAAAATCTTGCAATATGGCCATCCATTTTCCCCTTGGTTCTCTCAATTCATTCTGCATTAGTAAGGACTTGATGACAAGATCTGGAACAATGGAAACAATTGTTCTCTTGAGAATGTAGTTTCTATACTTCTTGATGGATTTTACCATTGCAAGGGATTTCTTATCAAGGTTGGTATATTTAAGTTCTTCATTCTTCAAAGGACAACTCATGAAGGCTATTTGTCTTTCATCTTCTCCATCCTTCTTTTGAGTAAGAATCCCCCACACACAAGTTTTTTGAGGCAAAAGAATAGACCTTGAATGGTAAGGTGTAATTTGGGCTAACTAGAATCAGGGTAGTAGTGATGGAGTTCTTAATTTATTCAAATGATTATTTAGCTGGGGCACTCCATTCTATCTTAGCATCCTTTTTCAGCATGTTGTTTAAGGGACACACTATCTCGGCAAATTCACTAATGAATTTCCTAAAAAAATTGATCTTCCCAAAGAAAGATTTCAGTTCTTTCCTACTATTAGGAGAAACTAGTTTAAGGATAGCTTCTACCCTCTTGAGATCTATGGAGATGCATGTTTCTAAGAAATTTTCTTCATCCATCACCGATTGGAAAGTTTCCCTAGAATTGATCAAACCAAAGGGCATGCAGTGATAAGAAAACATCCCCCACTTACTAGTGAACACCGTCTTCAACCGATCTTCTTTCACCATGACCTAATTGTTGTAGGGAAACTCAAGTGTGGAAATAGCTTCCTACGCTAATCTCTATAGGAGAGTATTGTGCAAATTCTTATAAATCCTTACAATTTCAGATTCGTTAACTATTTTAACAAAGATATTGCAACCACATGCCATGCATACAGAACAATAGAGAATGACACAATGATATACCCTGGGGAAAACCTTTCGATAAAAAACCCCAGCACTCCAAAACCTGCACAATGTATTATCTTCAACACAAAGATTACAATACACTTGCAATGCAAGTTCTTTCAGGAAATGAGAGACAAAGCCAACAAGACTTAAATTTTTGTTATATCTCTCCCATAGGAGTAGCATCATATATATAGACTCCTCTGGACCCAAAAATAGGCACAACCACCAAGACCCATGTAAAAAGCCACATGTACATAGTTGTTACATGCAATCCCAAGAATAGGTGTCCATCCCTAAAATAGACTATGACCGCTTGTCATAGAATCCGCCAAAAATAATGGTCACAAGAGAAGTGTAAGAGAATCTGTCATACCAACCTATTTTTGGCATATTCTCTTACACACACCAACCACTTCTTCTTGGGTCCCCAAATAGGCCCAAGTCATAAGATGCTCTTACACCTATCATAGCACATTCCTTAAATAGTTCTTATGCATCATAGGAATTTATCATGACTGTTTCAGTCATGATCTCCTTACGCACAAGATGCCAACACATCAAGTGGAGTGACACATCAACATGCCAACTAGAAATGTACACTCACACTTAATTACATTATTTGCAAAAAATACATTTACAAAACAAATAATAAGAATAGGAATTATCCAAGGTTGAGACACCTTATTCCTAACATTCTCCCACTTGTTGAACACCTTGTAAGAGCAATAGGAACATAATAGGAACTTTAACCGCTATAGGCCAAAAGGCCCATAGACTCTGAACATCATCTGAACTTCTCAGTGCCCACTAGTTTTGTTAATGTATCTGCAACATTCTTCATACTATCTACCTTCTCCAAATTTACCTTTCCATCTTCCACCATATCTCTCACAAAGTGAAACTGCACATCAATGTGCTTTGTTCTGGCATGGAAAGTTGGATTCTTTGCAAGGCAAATAGCACTTTGACTGTCACACCAAATAGTAATCTATTTTGCATCAACACCAACATCAGAACACAATCTTCTAAGCCAAATGGCTTCTTTACAAGCATGAGTAGTAGCCATGTACTCAGCTTTTGTAGTGGACAAAGCAACCACAGGTTGTCTCTTACTCATCCAACTAATGGCACCACCAAACATAGTGAACACATAAGCACTGGTGGATCTCCTACTGTCAATATCACCTGCCCAATCTAAATCGACAAACCCACGAATACAAATTGAATGCGAAGATCCAGAAGAGTTACCATGATAACATATGGAGTAATCTGATGTACCCCGCAAATATCTAAATACTTGCTTAGCTGCATCCCAATGTACCCGTCCAAGATTAGCCATAAACTAACTTAGGACTCCCACTACTTGGGCAATGTCTGGTCTAGTACAGACCATAGCATACATAAGACTACCAACTGCACTAGCATAAGGTACTCTACTCATGTCCTCCACCTCACTAGGAGATTTTGGACAATCATCTACAGATAACTTTGTTCCCGCAGAAATAGGAACACATAGTGGTCTACAATCTGCCATGCTGAACCTGTCCAACACAGACTTCACATACTTACTCTAACTCAACCAAAGTTTTCTGTTAGACCTATCTCTACTGATTTCCATACCCAAGATGTACCTAGCTGCCCCAAGATCTTTCATCTCAAACTGTGCTGACAACTGAGATTTAAAATCAGAAATCATACCCTTACCCTTCCCAAATAGCAACATATCATCAACATATAATGCAACAATAAGAAGGCAATCATTTTCAACTCTGAAATAAACACAATGATCTGATTTTGATCTTACAAATCCAATTGACAACACAAAGGCATCAAACTTAAGGTACCACATCCTAGGAGATTGCTTCAAACCATATAGAGATTTCTTTAATCTGTAAACTAAGGATTCTTTACCTTTAACAATGTAGTGCTCAGGCTGTGACATATAAATCTCTTCCTCCAAATCACCATGAAGGAAAGTTGTCTTCACATCCATCTATTCTATCTCTAAATCATATGATGTAGCAAGAGATAACAGAAATCTAATGGATGTCAACTTTGCAACAGGAGAGAATATTTCACCATAATCTATTCCCTCTACCTATGAATACCCCTTTGCAACCAATCTAGCTTTATACCTTTCAACACTGCCATCTGCACAGAATTTCTTCTTGAACACCCATTTACAGCCAATAGATTTTCTCCCTTTAGGCAAAGGTACAAGGCCCCAAGTTTTTTTTTTCTCTAATGAAGCCATCTCACCATCCATAGCCTCAATCCAAGAACCTGCATCTTCCATGCCCAAAGCCTCTTTCACAGATCTAGGCTCATCAATGTTAGTAATCAAAGCAAAGGCACAACTAGAATCTAACATAGAATAACCAAACCTTTCTGGTTTCTTTCTTTCTCTCGTGGATCTCCTCAAGGGCTATGGTTGAGGTTGTTCTTCCTCTTCTTCTAAACTATCAGAGCTGCTAGAGCTCTCCTCATCATTAGACCCAACATGGTCTCTCTGTTCAGTCTTCTCAGGGGTAGGAGGCAACTAAACAACATCTTTTTCCTTTTTTTTTCATCTGGTTGTAGCACAATAGGAGAAGATGTTAGCTCTCTGAAAATAACATTTCTACTATACAACACCTTACTAGTCACGGGATCCCAAAGCTTGTATCCTTTCACACCAGCACTATATCCGATGAAAATACATTTAAGGGCTTTGTTTTCCAACTTAGATCTTTTCTCCTTTGGAACATGTGCATAAGCTTCACAACCAAAAACATGAAGATGTCTAATTGAAGGCTTCTTACCAGACCACACCTCCATGGGTGTCTTACCAACAAGGGCTGATGTAGGAGATTTGTTAACCAGATAGCAAGTAGTGGCCACAGCTTCGGCCCAAAACCTTTGTTCTAAACTAGCTCCACTAAGCACACTCCTAGCCTTCTCCATCAGTGTCCTATTCATTCTCTCTGCAACTCCATTTTCCTATGGGGTATAAGGAGTTGTCTTATGCCTCTCGATACCTTGTTCTTTATAGAACTATTCAAACTCTATTGAGAAAAACTCACCACCATTGTCAGTTCTCACACACTTAATATTCTTACTAGTCTAATTCTCTACAAGAGCTTTAAATTCCTTGAACTGACTAAAGACTTGTGTCTTACTTTTAAGGAAATAAATCCACGTCCTTCTACTGTAATCATCTATGAAAGATACAAAAAATATAGACTTGGAGATTGAAGGAACTTTTACAGGACCAAATACATCAGAATGAATAAGATCCAAAACATCAGAAGATTTGTGAGAACTAGAGTAAAATTGAACACGATTTTGTTTACCATAGACATAGTGTTCATAGAAGTCAAACTCAAGATTGCAATCATTTAACCCCTCAATGAGATTTTTATTTTTTAGGGTTCTGAGACCCTTTTCACCAATGTGGCCAAATCTCATATGCCACAACATTGTCTTTTCTGCAGGAAGCTTAGCTTCCAAAGTGTTTGCACTACCATCAGAACCAATAGCCACAGACTTCTTCACTACTTGTTTAGATGGTGAGGATAAAGAACTATTACATAGAGGAATACATGCATCTAGCTAAAATAAGGTACCTCTCCTAGTACCCCTTGCAAGCACTATCGATCCTCTCATCATCTTGCATCCTTCTTTCAAAAAAACAACTTGCACACCTACATCATTCAGAATACTTATAGATAATAGGTTTCGTGCCAAACTCAGAATGTGCATAACTTCATTGATTCCCTTTACTCATCCATCAAGAAATTTGATAGTGACCCTTCCACGTCCAACTATCTTTAGGTGAGAATCATCACCCAAGTACACCTTGCCACCATCAAACTCTTCATATTTTGAGAACCAGTTTTGATGAGAGGTCATGTGAAAAGATGCACCTGAGTCAACCAACCACACATCATCAGATGCATGGGCTACCAAAGCTGCGATGAATGCATCACCATATTCTTGAGATCTTTCTGAAGCTGAATCTGAACCTTTCTTCTTCTTCTTCAGCTCTTTGTAGTCTTTACGGAAGTGCCCAGATTTATCACAGTTCCAACATTTTGCCTTGGACTTATTGGAGGTCTTTGGCTTCCCATGGGAATTGGATCTACCCTTATTGTTAGACTTATTGTCATTTTTCTTCCCTCTTTCAGTGGATCTCCCACAAACAGCAAGGGGTTCTTTTTCTGAAATAGAAGCCTTTCTCTGCATCTCCTCTGATCGCAGCGAAGACACCACATCATCCATTTTGAAGGTGACTAAAGTTCTTCTGAGAGCCATCACAAGATGGTCCCATGAATCTGGTAAAGAACACAAAAGTGTGTAGCAAAAATCCTCCTCCTCTAACTTGACACCAGCTGATGTCAATTATGCAGCCAGCAAATTAAATGCATTTAAATGATCCATTAAGGATCCACCTTCCTCCATTCATAGAGAGTAAAACTTCTTCCTCAGGAACAACTTGTTCACCAAAGATTTGGCCTGATACACGGCCGCAAGTCTTTCTCACAAACTATTTGTGGTTTTCTCATCTAGAACATTCAGAAGGACTGCATCGGTTAAACAAAGTCTTATGAGACCCTTACCTTTATGGTCTTTGATATCCCAATCTACTTGAGCTATAGTTTCTGGTCTTGTAGCACTTGAAGTCACTTCTCATAGGTCATGATCTTCCAACATGTCTTCCATCTTGAGTTTCCACAACTCGAAATTAGTGCCATTAAATTTCTCCACCTCCATTCTTCCATATGATGAACTTTCCATCTCAATCTACAAATAAGATTCAGAATGCTCTGCAAAAAACTCCCACTCAAACTTGAGATTAGCTCAAAAAACCCTACCCAACAACTAGGATCAAAAGTTGATCAAGCTCTGATACCACTTGTAAGGAAAATCAGGTGCAGAAATAGCTTCCTACGCTAATCTCTATAGGAGAGTATTGTGCAAATTCTTATAAATCCTTACAATTTCAGATTCATTAACTACTTTAACAAAGATATTGCAACCACATACCATGCATATAGAAAAATAGAGAATGACACAATGATATACCCTGGGGAAAACCTTTCGGTAAAAACCCCAGCACTCCAAAACCTGCACAATGTATTATCTTCAACACAAAGATTACAATACACTTGCAATGCAAGTTCTTTCAGGAAATGAGAGACAAAGCCAACAAGACTTAAATTTCTGTTATATATCTCCCATAGGAGCAGCATCATATATATAGACTCCTCTGGACCCAAAAATAGGCACAACCACCAAGACCCATACACAAAGCCACATGTACACAGTTGTTACATGCAATCCCAAGAATAGGCATCCATCCCTAAAATAGACTATGACCGCTTGTCATAGAATCCACCAAAAATAATGGTCACAAGAGAAGTGTAAGAGAATCTGTCATACCAACCTATTTTTGGCATATTCTTTTACACACACCAACCACTTCTTCTTGGGTGCCCAAATAGGCCCAAGTCATAAGATGCTCTTACACCTATCATAGCACATTCCTTAAATAGTTCTTACACGTCATAGGAATCTGTCATGACCATTTCAGTCATGATCTCCTTACGCACAAGATGTCGACACATCAAGTGGAGTGACACATCAACATGCCAACTAGACATGTACACTCACACTTAATTACATTATTTGCAAAAAATACATTTACAAAACAAATAATAAGAATAGGAATTATCCAAGGTTGAGACACCTTATTCCTAACAATTGTACCCAGAGTAACCATAAATAAAAGACATCATTTGAGACATGTTTACAATTTGTAACACCTCATCAAGGGAGGGTAGTGGGTAATTGTCCTTCGAGAGGATCTTTTAAGGTTCTGAAAGTCTACACATACTCAAACTTTTCTATTTTTCTTCCTTATAGGGACTAGGTTTTCCACCTAGGTTGAGTGCCGAATAGGAAAATTGATCTTTGCATCAAGCAAATTTTGTACTTCTTTCTGAATCGTTGGTTCAATCACTAGATTAACGGACCTTTTCCTTTGGTAAAAAGGTTTATCATATGGGTTTAGGGGTATATTGTGTATGATAATAGAAGGGTCATAGGTCTTTAGATCCTTGTAACTCCAAGCTATAATATCCTTATATTCGATGAGAAATTCTATCATTCATTTCTTTTCTTCATCTGTACCACTCTTCCCGATACGAACCTCCCTAGGTTTGTGTAGGGTACCCAAATTAAAAACTTCACAATCATCCCCACCTATGAATGGTGTCTTCCTTCTTTCATGATCATAGTCATATTTGTCAAAAATCCTTTCTAATGCTACCATCCCTTTTTGGATGGAGTTGGTCTTTAAGTTCAGGATTCCTAGGCTATCGGTTTCCTCAATTTCATCAACCTCTTCATCAATAGCTTGCTTCTCAAAGACCCCAGTACTCATGATGAATTCATGTAATTGTTGATCATCTTGGAACACTTAGAAATTGGTGATGTTATCTAGAATAACTGGTATCGCGATGAGCTCAATAGAAAACTTCTTCAATTTTGACCCCTCCTATGGGTGCAAGGAACTTTTTGATACTACTAAGGCATCAACAACCGCATTCCTTCTCCTTGGGTTCATTCTAAAATTTAATTCTTTAAAGTCTTCAATCAAATCCCATACATGATTTTGATATGAGGTTAGTCACTTATCATTGCATGAATATTGGCTACAAATTTGTTAGATGACTAGTGTTAGCACTGCCAAATTTTCCAACATAAATTTTGAGTTTTTGAATTTTGAAACATATACCAAAAGAGTTTTCGTTGGATTAATGGCTATCTAAAAATAATTCTAAATTTTGTTTCCAATTTATAAAAGGTTTTCTTGTGATCCAGAAAGCCCTAATTAACTACCCTGTTGAAATAACCCTACTATTTTCATTCTAAAGGTAAAACCCTAGATCAACCCTCTATTCTTCTATTTGGTTGTTACTTTTTGGAATCACTTAGGTCTCCTTTTAAGCTTGTGTCTTATTTACCGTTGGGTGGGGCCTTACTTCTTAGGTTTTTCTTTACCTACGCAAACACTTTAATTTTTCCTAAGTTTGATGTCCTCGTGACCTCTTAAATCTTTTCCTAAGTCCCCGTGTCTTTTTCCTAAGGTTTTGGAACTTTATTTAAGTTCTTACCTTCCTCGCAATCCAATGGTCAATGCAATGCCATAATGAAAAGATGTAGGATGATTAACCATCATGAAATTGCAACAGTTGTTGATGCATCAGACACTCAGCAAGTAAGTAAAGTGGGACTGGTCTACTTTGTTTTATAACAACCATCTGATTGAGGAGATTTGATAACATGTATTCACTGGGCCTGGTTACTAAAGGGTTTAAGAGGTTGACATCTTTCTTTTGATCTGACGGCTAGCACAATCACGTGAAGGAAAATTAATCAGACATTTGTGATTGCAGCATTGCGACAACCATCAATTTTCCATAAGGAAATAATACATGATAGTGGGGTCCAATCATAAAGTACTTAACGATGACCTTTGAATATCTTTCATCCAATGGTGACAATCAATCTAGGTGTTAAGTGCGTGTGAATGACTGTAGTTTTGAGTTACCATAGATCTATTTTGATCTAACAATTGGCATAAAAGAGCGATGGAAAAGTGCACGAGGATTACTGATCGCAGCATTGTGACAACCATCAGATGTTTTCTAAGTGAAGATCAACGGTTCTAATTTAAACTTAGCTAAATTTGGTGCGAAAGAAAATTCACCCGTTGAGTTCAAAATATTTGAATTCTCAAAGAAGTTATGGCCTGATCATGTGGAATGAATTTTCAAGAGTTAATATTTTTGTACACGATAACATCTTTTGATTATTTCATTCCTAAACTACAAAGCTACATAATTTGCAGATTTTGGTGAAGAGAAATTGCAGAGCGAATTATCATCTTCTAAGAAATTGTTGGAATTGGTTAGTACCCTATGAATTATTGTATCCTTGCTATTATTTGTCTAAAATTCCTATTGAGAAAGACTGGGTGACCTTGTACCTTTTCTTAATTCTCGTATTATTGATTAAAACCCTAAATTCTAAAAATGGCACAGAGAAGGGAGTTAACAGGAAAGGTTGAATATCATGAATGAGGTGTACATGAGGACCTCTTAGAGAAGTTTGATCATTCAACCACTGAAACAGTCAAGGGAAAAACATTAGTACCAAAAAACCTTAGGGTCAAAGTAGTTGATGGCCTTTATGACATAGGAAATTATATGAGAGACAATAATATTGAGGTCTCTGGTTTAGTACTATTCAGAGTGGGTTTCAGCCAAAGACATGCATTTTCTCCCAGTAGCAATGTATGGCAGTTTGATTTGGGTAAACTTGTTGTGCCCAATGTGTTTATGGATGTGGATATCATGATCCAAGTAGCACAAAGATATGATCATGTGGCTAGGGTTATTAGAGATATTAATGGAAACCCTTTAGTCATTATCATAGCTGAAGAAATCAAAGAAGTCTTTAGGTTGAGTGAACCCACCAATGATATGGAAAAGATTGACTTTGATGAACAAAGACAAATCTATATGGCTCAGAGAGACTATCTCAGCAATGGTCCTCTGAAGATATTTTTCAATAAAGTTGGAGGTCTGATTACAATAGGGCCCAATACACAAAAACCTTTCAAGATGGATTATTTTAACCTTAGGGAAAAGGGTGTGTATTGGTCTTTGTGCCAGCTTTTTGGAGAAAATTCTCAAGAAGAGATGCCAGTGCACTACATGTTCATGATGGTACAAATTCTACACTCCTACTTGGTAGTCACTTTTGATTTTTCCCCTTTCTTGGCTGATTTGATTCATGAGGGATTAATAGGAATCCAAAGAGCCAAAGTAGACAAACCCTTTTGCTAGTATTCCTTGTTGATGTATATGTTTTTATATAAAGGTGCCAATTATATTGAGAGAGAAATGGACCTTATGAGATAGAAGGATGGTGAATAAATGTCAGTCCAATTGTGGAATCGCAATTTAACTTGGGAAATAAATGAGAACAACTTTATCACTTTTAATAGATGTTTTACATCAAGGCTTAGGGCTTTGTTGTTTCTAGAGAAAAGCCTTGTTGGGTCTCCTTAGACCTAAGTAGTATGCCAATGACATCAAGATTATCCACAATTGGGGTGATTTTATCCTCTAGCCAGTGTCTAATATAATCAGGGTGTATGGTTTCAGAGGGAATCCCTTTATACTGCCATATCAGGTCCCTGTTAAGATTGGAGTTGCATAATTTTTGAGGTAACTAAGAGAGTTACAAGATAGTACCCTCACAAGAAGAGATAGAGGAACTCTTTTTCCTACTACCATAGTGCCCCACTAGTTTGTGATCACAAAAGGTGGATGGTCCCATATGGATAAAATCTTGCAACCATATCATATGGCCACTTCACTTGCTAGGGCATCAGATCCTGAGGGTTTCTACAATTATATGTTTAAGAAGAGGACAAGATGTGCCTCTATGGATCATTTTTTCAACTTTCTTGAGGATATTATCAAAAATATTTTGGATTTAAAAGAATAGGAAATCAAGAAGGAAAAGTGGCTAGTGTACAAAAAGACACTAGATTTCGAGAAATATTTTATCAGGGATTATGATCCCTTAAAGGATTTTATCCCATTTGAGAAGAAAATAGAAGCTCTTATGAGCCATTTTGAGGGTATCATCTAGACCCCAAATGAAATGATAGAAAATGTGATGCAAAATGAGATAAAAAGGGCTAGATTTGTGTTGAGTAAACCTGCATTTTCCAAAATGGTGCCCCCGGGCAGATATATGGTCCAGAAGAAGACTGGATACAGTGTGGTCATACCAAGACTAGGAAAACAAGAATAAAGTAGATAAAAAGAGGATGTCCCTTCCACTTGTAGGGAAGTTGAGATGCAGGACAAAATAGAGGAATCCCCAAGATCACCATAGAATCAACCAATTGAGATTGATTCTGATTCTCCACCTCCACCAAAAAGGCAAAAAATTGAAGAAAGGCCTACACAAGTAGAAGAGGAATATTCTCCTACCCAATCACCTCTAAATCTTCTATATCATCAAGAGGTGGAAGAGAAACTACAACAATTGGGTAGTTTAGTCAAATATGCATAACCTATGAAGAGATAAATGAGGGAGTGCTAGAGCCACCCAAGGAACCATAATCAAACCTAACAGTAGGGGAATTGGATGGAAAAGAATTAGATCCTATCACCAAGCAGGCATGTGATGAATTCCTTTTAGATAATGTTTTTTTTAAGGCCAGGGCCTTCATCCAATTCTTGTGGAAATTTCACCTAAATCAGTTCAAAGAAACCTATGAGAAAAGATAGAAATAAAATCCACAAAAGGACCTCAAGATCATAGAAGATGAGGTGAGAAAAGAGATGATAGAAAGATTTGAAAAAATTACTCTAGAACAAGGTAGAGAATTAGTAAAGAATACAAGGGTGTTCATTCTCCCTGAGTGGGACATTACTGATGCAGTGGTCCTTGATGCTATCAGGAAACAGACCACATCAGCCCACAAGACCACAGAGGAGGAAAAATAGGCAATCAAGGGAGTCACTTTTAGTGATGATCATCAAGCATTGGTCATGTGGTCCCTCAAGAAAAATGAGAATAATAAAGGTAAAAAAATTGTTAGGGGTGATTTTTTAGGCAGTTTGCTAGTAAAAAGGGTTAGTGAGACCTCAATTGTTGAAGCATCAGGCATGGCTTTGCAAACAGCCAAACTCAGAATGAAGGTGGTAGAGAGGGAAGCCAGGGAGAAAGAAGATCTCACATTAATGCTAGAGATAGTGTTGAAGGCTTATGGAGAGATGAAAAAAGAGATCAATGAGAAGGACAAGTTACTAGAAGACTTAAGAAAGAGGTTAGGAGAGTAGGGCCCAATCTAGGTATCAGATTAACTACAAATTACTTCCTAGCTCCCCCGCTATTCCCCCTTCATCCAATCCTATAATTTAATTTCCCCCCTCCCCTTTGCCTCCACGTATTGAGGATGATGAAATAACATATAGAGAGGTATTGGAAAATGAAAGGTGGGCTATCTTGGAGAAGGAAAAGAAATTGAGAAATGAGAGACAATTGTTTGAGCAAGGATAGCTAGAAGTGTCCATGAAATATGAAGACAAAATAAGAGACACAATTTTGCAATTTGCTGAGGGTGTTGAGCCTAAGGAAATTTATAAGGTTGGAGAGGACAATTAAAATTTTGAATTCTTTAAGGAAGAAGTTGCCACTGTGGACCCAATTTTGGATAGGTGGGTTGCCAGGAAAGATAGGTTAAAATTATTTTATTCTTTGATTAAAACTCAACAAATTGTAGATTAATAGTTAACAAGTACCTATAAATTTGTTAAAACCTTATTTGAGTTTGTAGTGAAAAGGGAAAACTTAAAGAGAAAAGCATCAGTTCTAAGGGAAAGATATTACCAAGACTATTTTCAAATGTTTCCTGGCCTTTTCAAAAGAGATGGAACCATAAAGGAAAAAAAGGAATGGTTGGGACAACTAGGGAGAATTTTCAATTAGGGTGAACAACATCTTGAGTACAGATAGCAATATTTTGTTTTTCCAGAAAATTGAAGTACTAAAAGATTCCAGGGTACATTTTGAATCCCTAAACAAAGAGCTACATCAAGTAAAATTTGATTGGGATACTTTGGTGTGGAAGAAAGAAGAGGTGGTAACTTTCCATTGGCCTAATGAAGAGGTCTACACATCTTGGGATACTACATATTCTTCAGAGAATGCAAAGAATGAAGAGACACCCATTGAAGCTGTAACTGTGTGTGTGAAAATTGTACCTGATCTGTAGACATAACACTTCAGTAAAACATTAGAGGTTAGCAAAAATGAAATCATGCAAAATTGAAAGCTAAACTAACCAAGTGATTTACTGTCTTCTAGTAGGTGCGAGATTGATGTTCTCAGATTGTTTATCGAGATCAGTGACCTAGACGACACCTAAATGAAGGATTTGAATGCAATTGATCTAGATATGAGATTGAATGCAATTAATCTATATTTTTGATATTTTCTATGCAATAAGAATGATAAAAACTTATATGAATCTATGCTAATATGAAATTGATATGCTATGAATGCTATTGAAAATTGATATGCAATGCTAATCTAACAATTATATACAATACGAATGCAAAAATAAGATTGATCTCACAAAGATGTCGATTCGCAAGAGCTTTGATTCTTCAATTCCAATTCTCCAGCGTGATTGTGAAAATTTTGTGGATGACTTTGGCAAAGTAAGCTTGCAAAATTATGAGATGCTTGGATGCAAATTTGAGAGATGATTGAGAGATGAGTTATGAAGAGATGAGCCTTGTTTTTATAGAAATCCAGGGCTTTGGAGGTGCATGGGAAAAAAAGTCATAAATCACTCAAATAACTCAGGTTGATTTTTGAGTTATTTTTAAATAAAAGATAATTAACTCACAAAAACATGCAAAAGCTAAGCTTTAACTCAAAATAGAGTTTAGCTTTAATTGATAATTGACAGTTGTTTGCTTTTATGATTGTGCATGTTTTATTTATGAATTAATTTAATAATAAAGTGATTTATTTCCAACTTAACTGCTTTTAAAAATAAAATAATTGATTTATGGGTTAATCAATTATTTAATCAAACTTTTATTAAAAACTATATTATTAAATAATGACAACTTGCTTTAATTAATTAAATAAGAATTTAATCAATTATTCATATGATATTAGATTTATTCTCAAAATTAAATAATACAATTAATAATAGATAGAATTAAATTTAATTACACAATTAAGTGGCAAATATTAAATCTAATTAATTAAATATGAAAATATTCAATTAATCAAACTTTAGGATAAATGTGATTTATTGCCAAATAATTATAAAATTAAAGATAATTATGATGATTAGGAATATTACTAGGAATATTCCCCGATGCAGAATTTTAAGATAATCAATTAGGATTCGATAATGTTTAGATGTGCCTTAGGTTAGGACTTTGATGTCGATTTTGTTCGAATTGAAGATGTAAGAGATTAATGAACTTATAGCCCATTTTTAGAGTATTACATTTTGCCCCTCTTTGAATTACTGTGCGAAGCGCAGTGGTTCAAAGATAGTCTGTGTTTGATAGAGATATGAAACTGATTCAAAAGATAAACCGATCTCAAGATAGAAACTAATTGAAAGATATTGAGATAGGAGGTCCTGAATGACCAGAGATAATGTTCACTATAACAGCAAATGAACCTATGATTGTGAAAAAGTGTCAAAACACCTGATTCCAAACCTTAGGATTGCAAAGAAGTGAGTGACCCATTCTAGACTCGATTGTCTTAGCAGAACTAGCAGGTATCACATCCAAACCCTTCAGTTGCCGAAGAACCAAGGAAAGAACACTATGATCTGATGGTTGCAAAAACTGATACAGTTTACAAGATTAGGAAAATACCAGATTGATATGGATCAACGAATCTAATATGCCCCAAGTGATGATAGATTTGCCCTGAGTGATGAGGACTTTTGATGAATCAGCGACTAGACGTGATTGTTGTCTTGATCACTAATGAAAGATATTGATAGATTTAATCAATAGAATTTGATTTACAGACTTTGAATGATGTGCAATACCATGCCCCCTTCGGGATTAAAATTGAAATCTGACAAGAAAAGTTAGCGTTATAGTTTAGAAGCATGTTAATTGATTTGACAAGTGGTTATACACATCCAAGAATGCATTCTGCATCGTTTGGAGGTCCTCGAGACTAAATTTGACTAGGTTTGACCATGAGTTGACCATGGGTGACCAAGTTGAAATTTTGATAGTTTGATGTAAGATAATCAGTTAAGTTGAATTCTAGATTTCTATGATAATTGAAGGTTGATTATGAAAGCAGTGAATAAGATAAATGATCTCAGATTTCAATTTTGATCCCGAAAAAGGATTCTACTTGCTGTTTCATTGGAGGAACCTTCGTGTGAGATTCAGCTCTTGTTAGATTTGAAGAATTGATATGAAGAATTATTTAAGCATTGAAGTTCATTTAGCCATTGTGAGATCATGCAACATGCAAAATGCAATGAGACATGCAAAATGAAATGCAACCTAAGACCTAGGACCTAGTCACTGATCATATGTCAATTTGTTATCATTATTGAACTTTAGGTAACTGGATAAATCAATACAATGCCCACTAGCTATGAAACCATGGACATATGAATATTGATTTGTATGCACAAGAATCAATACAACACCCACTGGTCAACAACCATGGATATATGAATATTGATTTGTTTTTGGAATGTCAGATTAGATATAAGCACCAAGGCACAAACGCCAGGATGACCTAAATATCATGTCCATTTTGATATAGCAATTTGTATAAGTATCAAAACATAAATGTCGTGATGACCTGAATACGCCTTGCATGACAAACACATCAAATAGTCAAGAGATTATTCTAAATTCAATGTGAATTACCCGTAGTGACCCTTTATCGTTCACATCCTTAGGCAAGATCGCGTTCCACAGTAGGAGAAAGAACTTACTCAAAAAGACAATAGTTAGATCAAACTTCCTTGAATTTTTTAAGTATCAATGGTCAAGGTACACATGGCCATCCAATTTGAGATAGAGGCTCTTATAGTCGGACACCATTTCAATCTAGAATTTCCAAAGTTGTTAGATTTTCACATACAAGCAGAAGACAAAGAAAAGATTATGCCCCCAGTCATCACTCTCTAAATCTTATAAAGGACATCATCGAAGAGCTCGAAGGGATACAATATGCAAAAATTCCAATGTGAATCAGTAAGCATGCAGGGAGATAAAAGCATGAAAAAGCATAGATTGTTTTCAGTTTATTTTGATGTTTGATTGTTGTAGATGCAAAATCCTTTCTGGAGACGAGACTGACTGACTGACTTAACTTGAAGCTTCAAAGGACTCTGACTGGATAGGATACATCTAAGATACATTGGAGGCCATAGGATATGACATTGATTGCCCCCAAGTGTTAAACATTCATAGGATACAGATGCTTGAGCTGATTGGTGTACAGACTGACTTATTGAAAACTAGAAATGCAGAAACAAACCGGGAGATATGGACAAACTAAAGCAAAACTGAAAGCTGGGAAAGACCAAGATTGCACTGATAGATGGAGCATTTTGAAACAAGTGGTGCCCGTTTGCCGGGTTTTCACCATCTTGGCAGAGATTCTATTTTTGCTACCAAGGCGCTGTTTCCAGGTTTTCACCAAGGCACTTTTTCTTTTCTCATTTTTTTTGTATTTTTCATTTTTTCAATTTTTTTGTACTTTTGATTTTTTTTTATTTTTTTGAATTTTTGATATTTTCTAATTTTTTTATGAATCATCAAGGCACCTATGGCTAGGTTTTCACCAAGATGTTCATTTTTTCAGGACTTTTTCTGATTTTTAAGATTTTTTTAGGACATTTACCAAGCACTGAATGCCTTAGGCATAGAATTTCTTCAGATGGAGAACGTTGATTGGTTCTCAAAGCTATTCTCCTTCAGTCATTGAGAGTTGATAGGCACCAGAGCCAAAAGTAGCAATGATTACAAAGGGACCCAACCAGTTGGGTTCAAACTTCTCCTTGCGTTCTCGATGGGATTGATTTTTAGGATTTTCTCTCAAGACTAGATCGCCAACCTGAAATTCTTTGTGTTTGAATTTCTTGTTGTAGCCTCTAGACATTCTCTTTTGATATACTCTGAGATGATCATACGCTGCTTGTCTGCGCTCATCTAGTAGTTCAATTTTTTGTAACCAAGACACTCTGTAGTCATCATCAGTTACTAGACCATGCATTCTAATTCTAAGTGATGGGATTTCAACCTCAATAGGCAAGACCGCCTCAGACCCATAAACTAAAGTGAAAGGTGTAGCCCCAGTAGGTGTTCTGATACTTGTTCTAACAATCATTTTGATACTTGTTCTGATACTAGTTCTGATACTAATTCTGATACTAATTCTGATAATTGTTCTAATACTGGTTCTGATACTGATTCTGATACTGATTTTGATGATTATTCTGATACTGGTTTTGATACTGATTCTGATACTAATTTTGATAATTGGTATACTTGATAGCATCTTTTTCCATTGCAAACTCCCAAGTAAGATCATATTGTGCAGTCCCAATGTCTAGCAAGGTGGAGAACAAGAGGGATTAGCAAGTTGGTGGAAGAGATGGAAGACAATAAAATGAAGGAGAATGAAAGGAAGAAATCCTCAAGGGAAAACTCCTCAAGAATATCCAAGCTAGGGAAAAATTGTCATGCAAAGTGCATTTGGACAAGCAATAAAAGGCTAGCATAGGATAAGTCATGAAAGTGTAATGCCAGAGCAGGAAAGGATGCAGTCCAAAGGAGTAGACATGTCAAGAGGCTTCAAAGCATCGTGTTTTACTCTTTCTTTCTTAGATCAAGACCAAAGGGGAAAAGGATAGCGAAAGGCTATAATGAATGGAGGAAGATGGATATGAAGGCTAAACATAGAAGAAATGAAAGCAAGATCATAGTAAGATAGCTCACAAAATAGCCAAATGTTCGTGTATAGATCAACATTGTCAAGATCAAAGAGAGAAGATGGAATGGATGAAATATATAGAAGAACTACGCATGATGCTTGATTACCAAGTTTTCATCATGGTACTTATCCAAGGTGCCACAAGGGAGTGGTTTTCACCATAGGATGAATTTATTTCTCTTTACTTTTGCTACCGAGGCACCTATTTCCAAGTTTTCACCAAGGCACATTTTCAATTTTTTTTATTTTTTTTTTAAAAAAAATTTGAAAGAAGGCAAGCTTTTTAGATAGTGCTCCTTGAAAGGATAAACCATGATATACCAAGGATTCAAATTATATGCTCAAAGATACTGATAGGGAAAGAGAGATGGAAGAGAAAAATGGAGGATAAAGTTTTATGTAAAGCGAGTGAGGTTGGAAGATAGGAGGAATAGGAAAATGAGGAAAAATGATAGAAGGTAGAAGGATAATGCATGGAAGGATTGTAAAAGGGTAGGTGGAAAGCAAGGCAAGATCAACGTCAACACATACCTTGAAGGGTGATGAGAGGATGGAGGAATCATGAATGAAGGAATACGTGAAGGAATATGGTGAATGGATAGTAGAGGTTGTGGTTTAGGCACATGGAATGGAGGAATCCTTTTGGAAGAAGATGAAGTGGAAGTCTTTGGAAGCTTGAATGTCAATTTCACTTTTTGCTCAATGCCAGACTTTTTCAAGAGAGACTTGGGAATCCATATAGCCGTAGGCTTTTTATTTCCTTTTGATGATCTAAAGAGAATATCTTCAATGATGGATTTTGGAACCCATACTTGTCTTGTAGTTTTTTTCTTAGATATCTCTTTTGACTTTATGCCTCCATGTCGTTTAGAGGAGACATGGTGATTTTCTTTTTTTGATGGATTCTTGTATTGCTTTTTTTTCTTGTATTGAACATTCAAGTTACTTCCAAAAGACTTGGGACTTGTGGAAGGAGGATATGACTGGTTTAAATGGGTGGGTGGATAAAATGGATTCAAGGGTATGAATCTATATTGATCTTGAGGAAAGATAGGAGATGGAGGAATGTAAGGACCTAAGATGGATGGCGAATTAGGAGAGTTAGGAGGGGAAAGTGAAGGGACATAAGGGCCCAAGATAGAAGATAGACATGAAGCCCTTAGTAGTGGTGGAAGAGGTCCAAGGATGGAAGTGGAAGACACAAAAGGATAATCAATAAGTTCATCAGCATCTATATGACAACTAAGGATATCAACATCTTTAGAGTGAGCATTAGAATTTCAATAGAATCAAGTACATCTTGAATATGAGCACCTTCTTTGATAGGATTGTTCAAAGCTTGCAAAGACTTAGGAAGAGTAGAAAGTGGAAATGAACATGGAGTGGTAGAACAAGAAGATGGAAGAGTTTGATCTTGACAAGGATCTTTCGATAGCACAAGCGCATAATTTTTCTCTTGATTTTCAATAGGTGTAACATTGGAAGTAACAACACCATTTTTAACAACCTTAATGGAAGTATCATCTTTGGAAAGTGAAAGTGTAGTAAGGTCATTTTAATTGTCAATAAGCTCATTAGTGTAAGTAGTAGCCTGATCTTGCTTAAGAGAAGACTTAAGGCATGGTGGAATGCATGAAAAAGGGTCTGTAAGATCAAAAGAACCATGAAGTGGATAAGAGACATCAGGAAAAGGAGTGGATGATATGGAGGGTTCTTGATCTTGATCTTTCTTTATGTTCTTTTCTTCATCATTTTTAGAGTCCTCTTGACATGGAGCCACTTCTAAGGACAATGAAGCATGTTGGGATTGTATGGATGAATTTGGAAGAGATGGTGAAGGACTAGCTGAAATAGGAATTATAGCATATGAAGGCTTAGGATCTTTGGGTTTAGCATTATTGAAAGTATTTGCAGCCAAGTGAAGGTTAGCTTGAGTTTCTTTAAGAGGTAGCCCTAGAGGATAACTATAGGGAACTGCATGAAAAGTATTAGGGCTTGTATCAGATGAAGGTTCTGTGAAAGATTTGAAAGACTCAGAAGCTTTAGAAAATGTACGGGTATTGGAGGAAGTAGGGGATGGAAGGGAACTATCACAAGACAAAGGTCCAAAATTAACATGATCTTGCTTGAGAGTGTAGTCTTTATTTTTAGCCTGAGATTTCTTAGAGGAGAGCTCCTTATAGTATTGATGTTTCAAGCTAGCACGATGCATTTTATAGTCCTTAGCAGTAGTAGATGGATCATCATCAAGGTATTATCCACAAAAGCCATCAAAGTCTCTTTCAAAATCAGAATCATATGGATCACCATCACAATCTATCCAATGTGACGGCCCATTTGTAGTAAGCAGGAAGGAATGACAAGGAGGATTCTTAGGAACGGAGGTGTCATAGGTATCATTACATCGTCTATCATCATAGTCATCATAGTCTCCAAAGCTGGATGTGTCACTCTCTGTGGAAGAGGTATCATAAGGATTGTCACGTTGCTCATATTTTTTCTGGGTGCATGGTGACATGTATAAGTCTTTATCAAACGGAAAAGGGCATAGAGCTTCCCTGGAGAATTCCTTGGGTTCCTTTTCTTTCTCAAGTTTGTCAAGCTGGACTTGCATAGCTTGTAGCTGCTTCATCATAGCAGTGATTAGAGCTTCTTCCTCTTGTGTACTAAATCTTTGAGACATGTGTACTGATTCTCAATAGCTATTGCTTTGTTCTTGACACAGTGATTTGTTTGACAGATTCTGAAAATAGGCTAAAAAAGCTAAATATCTGGCAATTCTGACAACTTTCAAAAATTTCCCAAACGACTCTCTACAGACTTGTACGACAGTGGGTATGCTGTGAAACGACAGTTGTAAAACTTGTACGACAATTGGGTAGCAATGAAATGACAGTTGAAAATCTCATACGACAATTGCAAGATTTTGGCTTTGAGAATTTTGCTGGCATGGAAACTTGTACGACACTGGGTACTCAATCATACGACAGATGGGTTGTAATGAAATGACACTTGATTGAAACTCGTATGACTTTCTGACCTCCTGAGATGACTTTTGACTCCAGAAAAGATTTTATGCCAATTTTTGCAAAACTTAATGTTTTCAGTTTTGGATTGTTTGCAAATTGTACTGTCCAGATTTTGAAGGTTATACCAGATTTGATCATTTTTAATAGCCAAGTAGATAAACAAGCACGCAAAATAGCAAGCAAGTGATTCCAAGCATGTCTAAAAATAATGAACAAGGGAAAAAGCAACCTTGCGCATGAACAATCAAGTGACCAAATTGTGCTAATCCCTGAGAGTACTAATTGTGTATGTTCTAAAAAGTTTTGCAATAACACACATATACCTGAAAATGAAAAATTGGCCTCTCTAGGGTTTTTAGTAATGGTTTGACTCTGCAACTTTTATGATTCAAAGGGGTGAACTCCAATCCTGACACACCAGGGTTTTGACACAGTCCAAGAACTTAATCTTCAAGAGCTGCTAGGGAGATCTGACAACCCAACAATGAACCATACCCATGGAGATTTCTTCCACAAGGACATTTATATAGCGACTGTCACTACCATGGTGAAAATGGCTATTATCGCTTGAGGTTCTGTCAACACAGTTTTCCCTGTGAAGGGATTGTCCGCTATAGTTAACCCTCTCTAAAGGTGACTCACAGATTTATACCACAAGGGGACTTGGCTCTAGATCCAAGGTTTTTGACATCTTTTCACTTTTAACCCAAACAAAGCAAGCAAATTAATCTAACATGCTAAGACAAAGTTTTGTTCCACCAAGGTCTGTGATATCAACTTCACATGATCTATCAACCTCTCTAGAGAGAGAATGTATCAATTAATAAGAGAAGATGCACTAACCAATTTTGATTCACCAAAGCTCGTGATATCAACCCCACGTGATCTATCAACCTCTCCGGAGAGAGAATGTGTCAATCAATAAGAGAAGATGCACTAAGCAAGTTGAATGTGAAACGCACTAAGTATCCTCCCTACCTACAAGGATTTTATCGTCAAGAAAGATTTCGCTAGGAATCCAATCTCTCAAGAATCATGAATAGTGTTCATAGGGCCTAATTACTATGTGAGCACAGATATATTCCCGAAAGCAAATCTACCAAAAGTACCCAAAAAAAAAAAAGAGGAACACTTAACGCTTAAAGTGAATATGAGATGAGTCCACAAGGTGGAACACTTAACACCTCACACAAGCTGAAAATGAGTCCCCAACTTAGAAAACAAGTGAGTTCCTAAAAGCACAAAAGGGTTGCCAAGTGGAACACTTAATGCTTCTGTCTTGTTGAACCCTCCCCTTTATGGCGCTGAGATTGCAACCACGGGGTGGAAATGAGGGGCCGGCAGATTAGCAAGTCTAATAACCCAAGATAGCAATCAAGATCAATCACAAGTATCTAAGACTACTTAATGAATCCTTAAGGGGTCACAACCTAGTATCAATTATGCAAGTGTGTAAAATAAAAGCATGAAAAGAATCACCCAAGCTAGACACACGAGAGATTTATTTTAAGTCCCAAATCAAAATGTTAATAGATGAAGGAGAATATCTGGGATCCTTGCAACACGTTTAGTAGATTTTACTTGATTTTTAGCAATTCTTGTTGAGCTTTTCCATGCAACCAAGTGACGAACTCTCCAACAAGCAAACAAGCAAACAAGATATGCAAAATATATTCAACTTATGAAAACTATAGGGTTAGCTCTAAAAATCAATTGTTAGGAGCAATAATAACCAGAAATTAATCCAAATGACAACTCATATCGTGCATTGAATCATATGAAAATAAGTGCACACCCATCACAAAATTTTAATTTTTTTGCACTACATTTGACCTAGTCAACAAGATCTGATTTTTTTGATATGATTTTGGCCACAAAAATAGAAATTTAGAATAGAGACCCCTACTAAAAAATAGAGAGCTTTCCAAAAATGCAAAAAAATTTTAAAAATCTCTTCATTTGTGCCCTAGAAACTTGTTTTATCAAAATAGACCAGTTTTTATAAATTGACTATTTGAGCTATTATATCACATCCAAATTTAAAACACAAAGAATGGACCCCTTGTAGAATTTAAGAAACTTTCCGAAAATATAAAAATTTCTAAAAAATATGCTGATTTGCATCAGATATTAATTGTTTATGAAAAATTGAAAACAAATTATTAAAAATTCAAAATATTTCCAAAAATTCTAAATTGTTTTTTAAAGCTTTCCTAATATGTCTCCAACTTGTAAAAAAAACTTCAGACCAAAAATCCAAGCTTTTTGGGAGATAAAATTAAATCTTTGAAACTTTGGGGTTTTAGCTCCCAAAAAAAATTAAAACTAGCATGCAAAGGTGGGTTGCCCCACGGTGGGTGCCAGAAATGTGTGTGTGAAAATTGTACCTGATTTATAGACACAACACTTCAGTAAAACATTAGAGATTAGCAAAAATGAAATCGTGCAAAATTGAAAACTAAACTAACCAAGCGATTTACTGCCTTCTAGTAGGTGCGAGATTGATGTTCTCAGATTGTTTATCGAGATCAGTGACCTAGACGACACCTAAATGAAGGATTTGAATGCAATTGATCTAGATATGAGATTGAATGTAATTAATCTATATTTTTAATATTTTCTATGCAATAAGAATGATAAAAACTGATATGAATCTATGCTAATATGAAATTGATATGCTATGAATGCTATTGAAAATTGATATGCAATGCTAATCTAACAATGATATACAATATGAATGCAAAAATAAGATTGATCTCACAAAGATGTCGATTTGCAAGAGCTTTGATTCTTCAATTCCAATTCTCCAGCGTGATTGTGAAAATTTTGTGGATGACTTTGGCAAAGTAAGCTTGCAAAATTATGAGATGCTTGGATGCAAATTTGAGAGATGATTGAGAGATGAGTTATGAAGAGATGAGCCTTGTTTTTATAGAAATCCAGGGCTTTGGAGGTGCATGGGAAAAAAAGCCATAAATCACTCAAATAACTCAGGTTGATTTTTGAGTTATTTTTAAATAAAGGATAATTAACTCACAAAAATATACAAAAGCTAAGCTTTAACTCAAAATAGAGTTTAGCTTTAATTGATAATTGATAGTTGTTTGCTTTTATGATTGTGCATGTTTTATTTATGAATTAATTTAATAATAAAGTGATTTATTTCCAACTTAACTGCTTTTAAAAATAAAACAATTGATTTATGGGTTAATCAATTATTTAATCAAACTTTTATTAAAAACTATATTATTAAATAATGACAACTTGCTTTAATTAATTAAATAAGAATTTAATCAATTATTCATATGATATTAGATTCATTGTCAAAATTAAATAATACAATTAATAATAGATAGAATTAAATTTAATTACACAATTAAGTGGCAAATATTAAATCTAATTAATTAAATATGAAAATATTCAATTAATCAAACTTTAGGATAAATGTGATTTATTGCCAAATAATTATAAAATTAAAGATAATTATGATGATTAGGAATATTACTAAGAATATTTTCCGATGCAGAATTTTAAGATAATCAATTAGGATTCGATAATGTTTAGATGTGCCTTAGGTTAGGACTTTGATGTCAATTTTGTTCGAATTGAAGATGTAAGAGATTAATGAACTTATAGCCCATTTTTAGGGTATTACAGTACCAGGTGAAACTTCTTCAACTTCTTGAAGAAAAGAAAGACAACATAAAAGATCTCAGATGCAGAAGGAAAACATAAAGGCAACACTTGGCAGGATTTGAACTGACTTTGGAACGTGTTGAAAATTTTGGCGCTCAAGTCAATAAGCAACTTTGCAAAAATGTAATAGAAAAGTGTTGTATCTGTCAAAATTTTATCTTATATGATTGTCATTATTTTGTCTCTTCTAAAATAATCTGAAGCTTGTATGCAATCCTTGTGCTTTATAAAAGGATTCCTATGATCACTTTAGAAGGGCCGAAGCTTGAACACTAGATTTACAAGTTCTGAGTCTAGGGTACAGTAGACTGTATTAAGTTTTTTTTTATAGAAAATAAAATATTACTATTTACTTGCCAAATATTCATATGGCCTATATTCTAAAGAAAATGTGTATACATGGAAAATCATTCAATAAATTAAATAAAAAATCCAAGGTTTACATCTCTCCTATGTGTATTATTTCTTTGAGTTATGAATTTTCAGATTCATTGCATGGAATTTCTCTGTGTATGTGTTGTCATTCTTTAGCTTTGATCTAAAGATAAAATTAAATAAGCTTTGGATATAACACTAATTCTTTGGGGTTTTCATAAGGATATCAGTAAGTAGTGTGAATTTGGGAGTTCTCTGATTAAAAGTATCATAGGGTGGTAGTATTTTTTGAGATTATAAATCATCAAAGTTCAGTATATTGTCTGTGTGTTTCACTTTGTAGTAATATATTACCCAATGGATAAGGCACTAGCCAGTAGTGAACCTATTTTATAGAAATAATTGCTTGATAAAGTCTTACTGTATTCCTAATTTTGATATAAATTTGTCAAGATCTTTGAGGTATAGTGACCTACAAGTTGTATTTTATCAAATGGTAATAGAGAATCAATAAATGAGTGGTTACCATTTAGTATTTTTTTACCATCCATCTATTATTTTGAAATCCAGTCTATGATTGTTGAAGTAAAGTTTGTTCTACTGGATTAGGAGTACCCTCCTTGGTTTTGTAGAACCAGAAGTGCATAGGGTAGTCTTGTCCGTATAGTTGGTCCAGTCATCTTTAAATTTCTATTTGGATTTAACCCTTCCTTAACAAATATAGATGTATTGGTTTCTTTTGTAAGAATAAAGTCCAGTTTGAGGAACTAACAAAATGGAGACTCTACTGGGGAATAGAGATGATACAGTTATGATAAATCTGAATTGAAGATCTCTGGTGTTATAAATTTATGTCAAATAATGTGGGTACAAGTTGAGCTAGACTTTTGGCCTTCTTATTTGTCACAACTAGTTAATTACCATTAAAGAACAAAGAGCTATTTTCAATCCTATGATTATGCACTATCAATAAAATTTATCAAGATTTCCATTATCTTTTCTTAGTCATTCTTTGAAAATTTCCTTGAATATTAGTACTCTGATCTATTAAGTTAGTAAAATAATTCCCAACTTGTATTGGGTTCCGACTCTGAGAATCTTTGCAGCAGTGCTGAGTAAAGATAAAAATAAAGTTATTCCGCACACTTTTTAGATACGAGTCAAAGAAACACTAGGGCTTGGAGGAGAGATCATCTAGAAAATAGATTAGAAGGTGAACTTCCAAGTAATTCTAGCGCTTGTCAGCCTAGAAGAGATCAAAATGACAAAGATGTGTCTCAGGCTTGGAGACAAAATTAAAACACAAATGAGAATGACCTAACCCATCCTAGACAAGAAGGGAATGCCTCTGAGTGTGAAGAGGTTTTGTATTTAGGTTTAGGAGTATATGATGATTATTATTCTCCTCATTCTAAGGGAGAGGATGGAATACATCATAAGAAAGAATTGCTTCCAAATGGAGAACCTCAAAGGGGAGATAGAAGATCAAGAAGTAAAAGTAGGGGCCTAGAAGGAAGAAATGATCCTCCAACCTGGGGGAATTCTCCTTTTGAAAGCCCTCATAACCCAAGAGGTGATCAACAAAAGTTTCTTGTTGAAACCTCAGAATTTGAAACTACTCTTCCAGATTCTGAAGACATTTTTGAAGAAGTATTTAATTTAGAAAGAAGGATCCAGGAATAGATTTCCATTAGGAAGGAAAGAGAAAAAGAAAAATAAGTTGAGTTAAGACAAGCCCAAATTAGATCAGACAAGTTGAGAAGGCAGCTGTTAACCCTAGAAGCTATAAATGTTGTTATAGCACCCAAGAAAATTGTTCAACAACTTGTTATCCATCCTATTGTCAAAGTTAGGAGACCTAAGGATAAGGGTAAATAGATTTCAATAGGAATCTTAATAAATGAACCTATCAATGATAAGACTCCCACACAATTGTCCAAATTGGATAGTGATTTGGAAAGGGCTAAGAGAGAAAAGGAGATTCTAGCTAAAGAATTAGAGAAGGTAGAGCTTGAGGCTACCACTCTAGATATGAAAAAGAAAATTGATTTTCTTAGGCAATCCTCAAGTCCCTATAATGCAATTAGTCCTACTTTGATACCTAGTGCTAACTCTAGAAATTATGCTAGACAAGCTACCATTGGCATACCATTGATAGCTACAAATGCTGCTAACACATCAAATAATAAAGCATCTACTTCTGAGAATGATGGATCATTACAAAGGAGACTGGTTCATGTGGAAAGGTACAAACAACTTCTCTTTAATGGTATTCCTAGTTATCCTAATTTGATTCCTAAATAAATTAGGGAAAAGCTTCCAAAATTCACTAGTAATAATGTTGTTACATGTGAAGAGCATCTAAAGAAATTTATTGACATGATAGATGATTATGAAATAGAACATGAAGATGTAATTATGAAATTGTTTGTCCAATCACTAACTGAAGATGCAAGAGATTGGTTTAGAAGGCTTCCCTATGACTGTATTGCATGCTGGGATGATTTTATAAATTCTTTCAAGGACCAATATAGTGATAAGACCAATGAAGATTTTATGTTGAATGAATTCAACAATATTAAGAAAAACCAAAATGAAGAGGTCCTTGAATTCAATGTCAAGTTTCAAAAGGCAATGCATAAGCTTTTCCAAGTTATGAAATTAGATGAAAAGGTGTTCTTGGCAACATATTTAAATGTTTTTGATGCAAAAATGGGATACCTCCTTAGAGAAAAAAATCCTAGGACCATCAGGGAGGCTCAGAGGTTTGTTGTAAATATTGAAAGAAATAGAAGGGTATCAGGCAAGCTTGGTAGAAGAGAAGACCCTAAACCTCCTAGGTTTGGAAAAAAGGAATTAGATAAATCTACCAATGTAAAACCTAGAGAGGATGACAATTTGAAGCAAATCTTGAATCCTTTGAAGGATTTAAAGCCTGGTGAGAATAGAAAAAAGGCTCAAGGCAATGATAAACCTCCTTTTAACAACTTCAATAGGCAACCTAGGTTGTAGAACTTTCCTTACCCTACCTAGTGGAAGGATGGGAAGCCTACAATCCCAGAGAGAAAGGATAAGCCTAATGAAAAAACCCCTGATCCCTTGCAAAAGCATTCAGTCAACATGAATGATGATTTTCCATGGTGTATAGCCTACCAATCCCCACATGATCCTAATTATTATGCAATCTCTCAAAGTGTACCTGAAAATGAAGAACATAGGGATGAGGATGAGGAGTCTTATGATGAATGAGGTTGTTCTACAACTTCCTCAAATTTACATGATGAAATTGATTTTGAGGAGGAAGATGAGAACCAAGATGTAAACAATTCTTAGAGCAGAAGAGAAGCTTACCATCAACATGTTTTCTCTAATGAAGAAGAAGAAGAAATTAAGAATATCAATAGTAATACAGGAAAGGGTGAAGAACCTGTTGTATTGAGAAGGCCTTTTGATGAAGAAATTGCCCAAATTACTATTGATATGGTTACTCAGGCTAGAAGTAACTATGTTTGAAGGAATCAAACTATTGGCAATATAGATGGCAGACCAATAGGTGTACTTATTAAGAAAAATCATGAAGATTAAAAGCATACACAAGTTAAAAATAAAGTTGTTGATGATGTCAAGAAATCAAAAATGAAAGGAGCTGAAAAGAAAAATCGTTTGAAAATTTTTTATAAGATTAAAGTAAAGACACCAGTTACAAGTATCCCTATTCCCCAAGTTGAAAATAAAAAACAAAGGGAAGACAAGCTTGGTTTTGCAACACAGGATGAGAATAGGGATATATTTCATACTAAACAAGATTTGTCTGATGTGGCATATACACCTATTGATATGAACCAGTTGTTATCTCAAATAACAGATAAAGTTCCATTAATGGAAATGATGAGGATAGGTGAGCACAAAGAAAAAGACCTTACATGGATAAATGGTGTTCTTGCTACAAGTCTCCAAAAAATAGTAGGTACTGAGACAAAGGATAAATCTCAAAATAAGGGGAAAGACATGGAAGAAATAGTTTCAAAAATACCCCAAATTTATCTAGATACAAATGTTGCAAATACTTCTTTGGGAGTTTTTGATCATTTCTTCCTAACCTTGATTATAAATGTGAAGATGTTTAAAAATTTCATGATTGATTCAAGAGCATCAAATACAGTTGTGCCTGTTCAGATCATGAGGTCAATTGGATTATAGGTTGACACTCCTCATGGGAGGTGTCAAGATATGGATTCTAGAGAGGTACCAGTCATTGGGACAATTAAAGCCCTGCCCTATAAGCTTGCAGCTTATCCAGGCAGACAACTGACCATGAGTGTCCTAGTCGTTGACAAACCTCCCCAATATGGAATGTTGCTATCAAGGAAGTGGAGTGCAACAATGGGAGGTAGTATTCAATGTGACTTATCCTTTGCAACATTCAATATTTCTGGTGAAAATGTTAGAGTATCAAAGGAAGTTAGAACTCCCCATATGATTGAGGAGGAAACTAAAGATGAAAATATGAATTGTTTCCTAGATACTTATGTAAATTCCTTCCAAGTGCAAGATAGAGGGGCAAAGATGGAGATGAACCTTTACTTTTATCTGAAGATAAAAATAATTTTATAAACCAGGATGGTCTATGGACCATTAATTTTGATGGTGCAATTTCTAGGGAGGGATCTGGTGTAGGAGTATTGTTAATCTCCCCTACTAAAAGAACTTTCAAGTTTTCTTTCACTTTTCTATTTACTTGTACAAATAATACTACAAAGTATGAGGCTTTGTTGATAGGACTGAGATTAGCATCAAAAACATAAGATCAAAAGCCTCAGAGTAATTGGAGATTTAGAATTGGTTGTGTCTCAGGTAAGATCCAAATATGCATCAAAAAATAAAAGACTGAAGCAATACAAAAATGTTGTTTGGGATGAGATAGAGCACTTTGATGCTTTTCGTATTGACCAGATGGACAGGGGCCACAATAGAATGGCTAATTTATTGGCCAATATTTATTTAAGGCCAGAGGACATTACATTTGTTGGGATATCCAAAGTTGAGATTGAATCCAAACCTTCTATACCAGACAACATGGAAAACTGGAAAGTTTTTGATGATGATCTGGACATCTTAAGATTTTTAAATTGTGAGGCCAATCTTGAAGGAAGAGAAATGGACTTCTATGGGTATATAGAGACCTCAGGAAATGAGGACACTCTCCTTGGAAAGAGGGTCTTGTAGTTAAAAACAATTTGACAATAATGACAGGTCTTTTTCAGCAAAGACTATAAGTAAACCAGAGGGTTTGGAGGAAATAAATTTAGGAACAGTTGGAGCCCCTAAAAATGTTTATATTGGGGGAAGATTGACTCCTGAAATAAGAAAGTCTTTGATAGATCTTCTTAGAAAATATAGGAATGTTTTTGCTTGGTCTTATGATGATTTAAAGGCCTATAGGGAAGATTTATTCCAACATGAAATCCCTTTGAAGGAGGACACCAAACCTTTCAGACAAAAGTTAAGGCCTGTAAACCCTACTCTAGCACTTAAAATGTAGGAAGAGTTGAAAAAAATGAGTGATGCAGGATCATTAAACCTATCAGGAATTCAACATGGGTCTCCAACTTGGTCCCAGTAAGGAATATAAATGGAGACATTAGGCTCTATGTAGATTTTAGGAACCTGAATGTAAATTCATTGAAGGATAATTATGGGTTTCCAAATATGGAAGCCATACTACAAAGGGTTACCAAATCAGAATTGATGTTTATGAAGGATGGGTTCTCAGGTTATAACCAAGTGGTTGTCAAAGATGTTGAACAATTCAAGACTGCATTCACTACTCCATGGGGCACATATGCATATGTTAGGATGCCTTTTGGTTTAACTAATGCTGGGGCTACTTTTCAAAGAGCCATGGATGTAGCATTTGCAGATTTTATAAACAAGTTTCTTGTGGTATACCAGGATGATCTCATAGCTTATTCAGAAAAGGAAGATCAGCACTATGGCCATCTTGAGAAAAATTTTCTAAAAGCTTTAGAATATGGAGTTTCTAATAACCCAAAGAAATGTGCTTTTGGGGTAACATAAGGTAAAATTTTGGGTCATATTGTGTCCAAAGATGGAGTTAGAATTGACCCTGAGAGGTTAACTACAATTGATAAGGTACCACTACCAAGAAATGTTAAATAAATTCAATCCTTCTTTGGTCAGATCAACTTTGTCAGAAGATTTATCACAAATTTTGCTGAAACCAGTGTCCCTATTTCTAAGATGTTGAAGAAGGGTACAAAAGTTGAATGGAATGAAGAAGCTAAGAAATATTTCTGTGAAATCAAGCAAGTGATTAAAAATGCTCCTATATTGAGGACACCAGATTACAGTAAGCCCCTTTAGATATTTTCCTTTGCTTCTTATCATACCATTGTTGCAGTATTTTTACAAAAGAACTCAAAGGGTTTTGAGCAGCCTATATCTTTTTTTAGTAAATCCTTGCAAGTAGCTGAGTTGAAATATGACATAAATGAAAAATAGGCTTATGTGTTGGTCAAGGCTATCAAAACTTTTAGATGTTATCTAGTTGGAACAACTATAGTTGCATATGTGCCTAGTGTTTTTGTGAAGGATATTCTAGTACAACAAGAAGACTCAAGAAGAAGATGCAGGTGGATAAATAGGATCCAAGAGTTCAATATTGACATCCAAATCAAAAATATGGTTAGAGGACTAGGGTTAGCTAAACTCATGGCTCAAAGAAATCTAGATTCTAACCATATCAACGTTCTTGAAGAAGAACATAGGCCATATAGTTTTTATTTAGATTGTCGTGACTGGTATGCAGATATTATTGGATACTTGTAGAAAATGGTTCTTCCTCCTGACATGGATGAACACAAAAGAAGGACTGTGAAATTACATGTTGTAAGGTATGTGATTACTAAAGGAGAATTATGGTGGAGAATTAATGAAGGTGTCTTGCTAAAATGTGTTAACCATCATAAGGCTGAGAACTTATTACAAGTAATGCATGAAGATGTGTGTGGTGGCCATTACATGGCTAAGACTAGTGCACATAAAATATTAAGGTCTGGTTTTTGGTGGCCAACTATTTTCAAGGATGCGCACATGTTTGTCAAAAGATGTGATACTTGCCAAAGGTTTGCAAGAAAATTAAAATTCAGTGGCAATTTTCTCTTAAGCCCTATAATAGTTGTAGCCCCTTTTCAGAAGTGGGGCATGGATTTTATTGGATAAATCCAAAACAAATCAAGTGGGGGTCATTCATGGATCCTAGTTGCCACAGACTACTTCACTAAGTGGGTGGAAGAAATTCCCACTAAGAGAGCCACTAGCAAGGTGGTAACTGATTTCATGATGTAGAATATGATAGCAAGATTTGAATGTCTTGAAGTTATAATAGTGGACAATGTTATGTGTTTCAAGTCTAAAGAATTTAATAGCTTTTGTAAACAATATGGGATTCAAATTTCATATTCATCTCCCTATCACCCTCAAGGTAATGGTCAAGTTGAATCAAGTAATAAAAATTTTATAATATTTTTGAAGAGAGTCCTTGATAGGAACAAGAAGGCATGGGATTCAAAGTTGCAGCTAGCTCTGTGGGATGATAGAGTGATAGTAAAAAGGGCCATTGGATGTGCTCCTTTTGATTTAGTATATGGTATCCATGCCAGGTTACCACAGAATAATTTACTGCATATTTATAAATTCATCCAATTATATGATGATGATTTGGACAATGAAATGAAAATCAGATTGGAAGATCTAATAAAATTGGATGAATCAAGAAGGGAATCCCTTCATAAAAATATAAAATCACAGCTCCAGTACAAAAATTTGTATGACAAGAGGACTACAGTCAGAATTTTTAACATTGATGATGTGGTCTTAATGTGGAATGTCAGGCTAGAAGATAAAGGCAAGCACAAAAAACTTCACCCAATTTGGTTGGGACCATATCTTGTCAATACCAAGTGGCTATCTGATTCCTATATCCTAAAATATTTGGTTGGAAACATTTTGGAATTCCCAGTTCATGGACAATTTCTCAAATTGTACTTTTCCTAAAGGTACTCTCATTATCCATGAATAGTAGATTAGTTTTCTTTCTTGGTTGTGTGTTTGTTTCAAGTTGTGTGTGTAGGTTAGTTATCTTTTAGTAGATGGTCTTCTTGTCCCAGAGATTCTAGATCCTTGTCATGCTTGCAAGAGGCATACATCACTAGACAGAGCCACTATTAGCACTGCCAAATTTTCCAACATAAATTCTTAGTTTTTGAATTTTAAAATATATACCAGAAGATTTTTTGTTGGATTAATGGCTATTTGAAAATAATTCTAAATTTTCTTTCCAATTTACAAAAGGTTTTCTTGTGATCTAGAAAGCCCTAATTAACTACCCTATTGAAATAAGTCTAATGTTTTCATTCTAAAGATAAAACCCTAGATCAACCCTCTATTCTTTTATTTGGTCATTACATTTTGGAATCACTTAGGTCTCCTTTTAAGCATGTGTCTTATTTATCATCAGGTGGGGCCTTACTTCTTAGGTTTTTGTTTACCTACATGAACACTTTAATTTTTCCTAAGTCTAAAGTTCCCGTGACCTTTTAAATATTTTCCTAAGTCCCTGTGTATTTTTCCTAAGGTTTCAACACTTTATTTAAGTTCTTATCTTCCTCACCAATCCAATAGTCGATGCAATGCCACAATGAAAAGATGAAAGATGATTAACCATCGTAGCATTGCGATAACCGTTGATGCATCAGACACTCAGCAAGTAAGGAAAGTGGGACTAGTTTGCTTTATTTTATAAAAACCATCTGATCGAGGAGATATGATGACATGTATTCACTAGGCCCGGTTACTAAAGGGGTTAAGAGGTTGACATCTTTCTTTTGATCTGACAGCCAATGAAATCTTGTGAAAGAAAAGTAATCAAACATTTGTGATTACAGCATTGCGATAGCCATTGATTTTCCATAAGGACATAAGACACGACAGTGGGGTCCAATCATAATGTACTTAACGATGACTATCAGATATCTTTCATCCAATGATGAGAGTGAATCTAGTTGTCAAGTGGGTCCAAATGACTACAGTTCTAAGTTATCGTAGATCTATTTTGATCTAACAGTTGGCATAAAATCATGATGGAAAAGTGCACAAGGATTAATGATCGCAGCATTATGACAACCGTCAGATGTTTTCTAAGTCAAGATCGATGATTCTAATTTAAACTTAGCTAGATTTGGTGTGAAAGAAAATTCACCCATTGAGTTCAAACCATTCGAATTCTTAGAGAAGTTATGGCCAAATCATGTGGAATGAATTGTCAAGAGTTAATGTTTTTGTACACGATAATATTTTTTGATTATTTTATTCCTAAACCACAAAGCTATAGAATTTGTAGAGCTTGGTGAAGAGAAATTGCAGAGTGAACTACCGTCTTCTGAGAAATTGCTATAATTGGTTAGTACCCTATGAATTATTGTATCCCTACTATTATTTTTCTGCAATTCCAATTGAGAAAGATTGGGTGACCTTTCTCTACCTTTTCTTGATTCTCATATTATTGATTAAAACCCTAAATTCTAAAAAATGGCACTAAAAAGGGAGTTAACAAGAAAGGTTGAATATCATGAATGGGGTGTACATGAGGACCTCTTAGAGTAGTTTTATCATTCAACCACTAACACAATCAAGGGAAAAGCATTAGTACCAAAAAACCCTAGGGCCAAAGTAGTTGATGGCCTTTATGACAAAGGCAATTATATGAGAGATGCTAACATTGAGGTCTCTGGTTTAGTACTATTTAGGGTGGGTTTTGGCCAAAGACATGCCTTTGCTCCTAGTAGAAATGTATGATAGTTTGATCTGGGTAAACTTGTTGTGCCCAATGTGTTTATGGATGTAGATATCATGATCCAAGTAGCACAAAGATATGATCATGTGGATAGGGTTGTTAGAGATATTAATGGAACCCCTTTAGTCTGTATCACAACAGAAGAAATCAGAGAAGTATTTAGGTTGAGTGAACCCACCAGTGATCTAGAAAAGATTGACTTTGATGAACAAAGATAGATCTATATGTCTCAAAGAGACTATCTTAGAAATGGTCCTCTGAAGGAATTTTTCAATAAAGTTGGACGTCTGATTACAGTAGGGCTCAATACATAAGAACCTTTCAAGATGGATTATTTTAACCTTAGGGAAAAGGGTGTGTATTGGTCTTTGTGCCAAGTTTTTGGAGAAGATGCCCAAGAAGAGATGCCAGTGAACTACATGTTCATGATGGCACAAATTATACACCCTTACTTGGTAGTCACTTTTTATTTTTTCCCTTTCTTGGTTGATTTGATTCATGAGGGATTAATAGGAATCCAAAGAGCCAAAGTAGACAGACTGTTTTGCTGGTATTCCTTGTTGATGTATATGTTTTTATATAAAGGTGCCAATTATTTTGAGAAAGAAATGGACCTTATGAGATAGAAGGGTGGTGAATAAATACTAGTCCAATTGTGGAATCTCAACTTAACTTTGGATAGAAATGAGAATAGCTTTATCACTTTTGATAGATATTTTGCATCAAGGCTTAGGGATTTATTGTTTCTAGAGAACCAAGAATCCCAAAAGCCTTATTGAATCTCCTTAGACCTAAGTAGTATGCCACTGACATCAAGATTTTCCACAATTGGGGTGATTTTATCTTCTACCCAGTGTCTACTATAATCAAGGTGTATATTTTCAGTGGGAATCTCTTTATAATGCCATATTAGGTCCCTGTTAAGATTGGAGTTGTAGAATTTTTGAGGCAACTAGGAGAGTTACAAGATAGTACCCTCATAGGAAGAGCTAGAGGAACTCTTTTTCCTACTACCACACTGGCCCACCATTTTGTGATCACAAAAGGTGGATGGTCCCATATGGACAAAATCTTGCAACCTTATCATATGGCCACTTCACTTGCTAGGGCATCAAATCCTGAGGGTTTCTACAATGATATATTTAATAATAGGACAAGATGTGCCTCTATGGATATTTTTTTCAAATTTCCTGAGGATATTATCAAAAATATTTTTTATTTAGAAGAACAAGAAATCAAAAAGGAAAAGTGGCTAGTGTACAAAAAGACACTAGATTTTGTGAAACATTTTGTCAAGGATTATGATCCCTTAAAGGATTTTACCCCACTTGAGAAGAAAATAGAAGCTCTTATGAGCCATTTTCAGGGTATCATCTAGACCCTAAATGAAAAGAAATAAAATGTGATGCAAACTGAGCTAGAGAAGGCTAGATTTGTGTTAAGTAAACTTGCCTTTGCTAGAATGGTGCCCCCAGATAGATATACAATCCAGAAGAAGACTAGATACAGTGTGGTCATACCAGGACCAAGAAAACAAGAAGAAACAAGAAAAATAGGGATATCCCTTCCACTTGTAGGGAATTTGAGATGCAGGAAAAAATAGAGGAATCCCCAAGATCACCACAAAATGAACCAATTGAGATTGATTCTAATTCTCCACCTCCACCAAAAAGGCAAAAAATTGAAGAAAGGCCTACACAAGTAGAAGAGGAATATTCTCCTACCTAATCACCTCTAAATCTTGTAGATCATTAAGAGGTGGAAGAGCAACTACAACAATTGGGTATTTTAGGTCAAATATGCATGACCTATGAAGAGATAAATGAGGGAGTTCCAGAGCCACCCAAGGAACTAGAATTAGACCTAACAGTAGGGGAATTGGCTAGAAAAGAAGTAGATCCTATCACCAAGCAGTCCTGTCATGAATTCCTTGAAGATGATGCTTTTGTTAACGCCAGGGCCTTCATGCAATTCTTGTGGAAATTTCACCTAAATTAGTTCAAAGAAACCTGTGAGAAAAGATAGGAAGAAAATCCACAAAAGGACCTCAAGATAATAGAAGATGACATGAGAAAAGAGATGACATAAAGGTTTGAAAAAATTACTCCAGAACAAGGGAGATAACTAGTAAAGAATGAAGGGGTTCTCATTCTCTCTGAGTGGGACATTGTTGATGTAGTGGTCCTTGATGCTATCAGGAAATAGACCACACCAGCCCACAAGACCAAAGAGGAGGTAGAACAAGAAATCAAGGGAGTCACTTTTAGTGATGATCATCAAGCCTTGGTCATGTGGTCCCTCAAGAAAATGAGAATAATAAAGGTAAAAAAATTGTTAGGGGTGATTTTTTAGGCAGTTTGCTAGTAAAAAGGGTTAGTGAGACCTCAATTGTTGAAGCATCACACATGGCTTTGGAAATAGCCAAACTCAATATGAAGGTGGCAGAGAGGGAAGCTAGGGAGAAAAAAGAGCTCACATTAAAGTAGGAGATAATGTTGAAGGCTTATGGAGAGATGAAAAAAGAGATCAATGAGAAGGACAAGTTAATAGCAGTCTTAAGAAAGAGGTTAGGAGAGCAGGGCCCAATCCAAGTATCAGAACAACTACAAATTGCTTCCTCCCCTACTATTCCCCCTTCATCCAATCCTATAATTAAATTTCCCCCCTCCCCTTTGCCTCCACATATGGAGGATGATGAAATAACTATTAGCAAGTTGTCTATACTAGTGTATATGACTTAATATAGTGTTATCATTATGGCAAAAAAGTCATATAGTATTTTGGAGTTAGCCCATTTGATGAGAAGATCATAAATTGGCTAAGTGTTGAAGACTGGATAGTGTACAGAGTACCTAAAGCTCAAAGCATCAGTGCACATGCGTACGACCAAGTTATGGTATGTGCCCTAGAAGATAAGTTGGTTAGATTCTATTCATGCTTAGTCTATGAGTGCATGATCAGATATGTAGGTATGACAAAGTTACAGATAGTTGAAGTTACACAGCCAGTGTGTGCCAAAGAAGAATAGAGTAAGCAGCTGATTGTTGGCATTTTGATTTGCGGTTATATTATTATGTTGTAAAGGCCATGCGCCTATTTTAATTAGGTTGCTGACATATAATTACATTTGTTTGTAAACACACTTGAGCCAATTCAATTGGAAACATTGTATGTAATTAGTTAAAGGGCCAACCTAGTTATTTGTTTTGTATGCGGATATAAATATGAGATGCACCCATTGTAGTTGGCATGAGAGTTGTTATAGAGTTAAAAAAAGTATAATAGAAGTATGCAAAGAGTTGATAAGATGTATTAGATATTTTCAAGAGTTCAAAGCATCAGCGCATCAAAGGAACTGGTCAGACAAGCAATGTCTCAGTGACAGTTCATCCAACAGATATAGTGTGTATCTAAGATCAGAAGGTTGTAGCCTTCACCACTTGATCAATGAGCTCTAGGATAGTGATTCCACACCCTGAACAGGGTTTATTGTAAAAGACTCCTAACAGGGTCCGACCCTTAACAACGTCCACTGTACTAAACATATTGTAAAGAAACTCCTAATAGGGTTAAGGATCTTCTAACAAGGATCTTAAAACACTAGTACAAAATATTAGTGGGTGTCAATTCCTACCGGGGTTTTTACCTATTTGGGTTTCCCCGTAACCATATTGGTGTTTTGTGTTGATTTCATGTTTCATGTTTATGTGGATGTTCATTTTAGTATTTAAGTATTCAAGTTCAGTTTAAGATTAAGTAAAATGATAAATTACAGTGAACACTGATTCACCCCCCCCCCCCCTTCTCAGTGTTCCCATTCCTAACAATTGGTATCATAGCTCTGGTCCTCAGCAAAGAAGTTTAACCACTTGAGGAGATCATGGACAAAGTAGAAATGAAACATCTGAAAAGAAATCTTGAAGTTGCTCTTGAAGACCTGGATAGATCTAAAAAAGAAATTGAAGAACTTAAAGAAAAAGTCAATGATGCTCAAGTAGTCATCAAAAGGCTAAGAAAAGATTTGAAAGAATGCTCTAACAGTGATTTAGGGATTATGATCAAAAATCCCAGTGAAGAAAATTCATCTCTAAAAGAATAGATTGAAGAATTAGATGATAAGCCGACTAACAACCAGGAAGTCTATGATGAACAGATCAAAGAGAACCTTCAACTGAATGAAGAATTGAGGCAATAAAACATGGAAATCTTGGAGCTAAGGAACAACAAAGAAAGCTTGGAATCTGAATTGAAAGTGGCAAAGAATTACATTGATAAATTGCACACCAGTTCTGATTTGATAGAATCTTAGTTGTATGCAAGAAGAGTTAAAGGAGATACTAGTTGCATTGGATACAATGAAGCACAAAATCAAATTGACAACATGCGAGCAAGATTGAAAGCACCAGAAGACACCTTAGATGCTAAGGAGACTAGAAGTCAGACTAAAGATCATGTCAAACCATCCAAGAATGAGCACAAGCCAGTAGATCGAACCTGTTATGCATGTAACAAGCATAGACATATAGCAAGAAACTGTACAGAGGTAAGACCTTTCAATGGTTATTATTATTCATGCAATAAATTTGGTCATAGAGCTATGAATTGTAAGACAAGTCAGAAAAACAAGACTCGGCACAATCACAGAAATTAGAATCAGCCAAATGTAAGAATTTCTTAGAATGTTACATGTCAGATATGTAACTATAATGGTCACTCTGCAAGACAATGTAAAATGGTGACCCATGTTAATGCGCCAAGGAATATAAGGCCTCCAGTCATTTTTCAGTCTTGTAAGAAGGCTGGACACATCTCAAAGTTTTGTATATCAAGGATGCAAGTTCAAGAAAACCCTAAAAATCTTAAAGAACCAGTATTGGATACCGAAGGAGAAGTCAAGTTTGTGAAAGCTTCAGAGGATGCGAGCTTGATTTGGTCATAGTTGAAGAAGGATAAGATTGATGAGGATGTATTGGATGCATCCATAGTGGACGCACCCTCTACATCAGGATGAATGGCCCTTAGGGTCATAAGGGGAGCTAATTTAGCTCTAGACACCTGCGTGGCTGGTATACTCACCCTCTGAGTATGTGCCTTTGGACTTAAGCTTTTGGAGACTAGAAGAACCTATGTGCAAGAGCATACAAGTTGATTATTTGCAGAATGAAAGTTAGAAAATTTTTAGTGACAGCCTAGTTTACGCGGCAAGCATTAATGGGGAAATTCCTACCTTAAAGTACATAGAAGTTTGTAGATCTCTCATTACATTTGAATTTAGAGATATTGGAGAGAAGAAGAGCCCTAGAATTTGATTGTGAAGGATTTCAGATTGATTCATCAATAATTTGCAGTGCAATTGATCGGTTGCAAAAACCCTAGTTCATCACGTTGATTCAGAAGTCTTTAAAGATCATTTGGAAAGTGATTTACAAGTAAGTTATGGATACTCCTATTTTATTTGATGTTGCGGAGAAGAAAAGATATCTATTTAAGAGGCACCCATTCAAATCCACATTGGATGACCTAGAAAGGGCATTCACCTGTACGCCTATGGGCATTATGCATGTCGAAGACATTAGGGCATACATATATTGTAAGAAAGAACCAGTAGGATTGGACATAATAAGAGCACACATGGAAACAATGTTAAAACCTGATAAAACCTTCATGGATGAGTATGCGCAGTGGAATAATCATCCTATAGTTGAATATCCAACTGCATATAAGTTCTATGAGTTTGAATGGATAAAGATTCTACTTAGCAGGATTCATGATGACCTATTTGGGATAGGTGAAGTTTCAATCAGGATTACAGGTGACCTAATTCATGAGATGACAGGCCTCTCAAAGACAAGCATCATTCTTCCAGTGGGCAAGGATGTAAGAAAACTTGTTGAGAAAACTTGCAAGTCAAGAAGTGATAGGCATGGAATGACTATAGAGCCTATTGAGAAAGATGACATCAAATTGATGTCCATGATACTGGGATATAGGTTCCAACACACCAACAGGGTGAATAGTGTTTCTGCGGCCACAATTCTTGCAAAAATAAGACTTGTGATAGAAAATGGAGAGTTTAATTTGTGTGAGATCTTGCACGCATAGTTAATAGACAACATTAAGGCCATCAAACATGACAATACCAAGATATTTAGGTTTGGGTCCCTAATTATCTATATGTACTTCCATATTGTTGGAAAAGTGTCTAATTTTTATCTAGACAAATCTATCCCCACAATGCCAAAGATATCTCTCAAGGCATGTACTGAGAGTACATTGAAGGACTACATGACACTGGAGTTGAAGACATTTAGAGTCAAGATGCAAATGAGATATAGAATTCCAAAGAAGATAGTTGAAAAATACAAGGATATTATTTGTTTCATGGTTGAGATAGACACAACATGCATGGAGGTAGTTGAACCAAGGACAAAGTGGATTCATCCACTTGGATATGAGGTTGAAGAACCAATCTTAGAAGCTTATGCTCAAGTTTTTTTGTCAACGCCTAAGGACCCCAATGAACCTAGATGGGGAGCTTGTGAAGAGAAAACAAGAGAAGTAGATGTTGTATTGAACAGTGCAGCAACAAAAAGAAAAGTTCACAAGTAGACTTAGACAAAGAAAGGGAAGAGAAGATTGCTTTGGAAATAGAGAGTGCAGTAGCAGCAAGAACAAAATCTGAGGATCCAAAGTTGAAGAAGGTAAAAATTGAGGAATCTGATGTTCAGAAGGGTAAAACTAATGTTACTCCTTCTACACCCAAGGAAACCATTGACCTTACTGCTCCTCCTGAGTATAAGGCAATGCCTAAGAGGAAGAAAGAGATTAGCATTGGCTATCCATCCTCATGAATAACAAGAAATAGGAAGAAAACTCAAGCACCTCTAGAAGTAAGCTTCAAACCTAGTCTTAGTGTGTTAAGTGCAAGAATCATTGGTGAAGGTAGGATAGATCAAGTAGGGAAGTTCTATGAGAAGTATAGTGAAATTAAAAAATCAAAAATCCATGGAATGATTGTCAAACATATGCTAAAGTTCAAAAAGATAGTCCTAGAACTGAAGACTATAATTCTTGATAATGTGTGGAACATCTTGGAGTTCCTAAAAAGACAATCCATTGAAGAAGATCTGAGATTAAGAGAAAAGATCTTAGATGAGAGTTTTCTAGTATGTTCTCTAGACGAGAAATCTATGTTACTAGATCTAGTAAAACCACATCTTAGAACCAAGTCAAGGACCCTGCACACAATGGACAAGAACTATGAATTGGTTGCAAAGGAAATAGAGAAAGCCTTTGAGAAGGTCTTCATGAATAGGCACATGTATCCATCTACTGCACCCATAGCTCAAGTACCCACAAAGGATACAAAAGAGTCAAAAACCATAAATGTTCCATCTACAGGTCCACAAGATTCAGTACATGCAGTTGATGCATCCACAGAGGTAGATAAGTCTACACCCATGTCAAAGACATTCAAGGATGACTCATTTTTTATTGATAATGTAAAAGTCACTATGGCGGCCACAAACATGGATTTGGACAAGTTTGAAGAAGCATTTGTAAGCACACAAGAGGTTGAAACTCTTTGTAGTGACGCTCCTCCCAATAAACAAGAACTGTTGATTGAGGATATAACTAATGAAAAAGAAGAAAAGAAAGAAGTAGAAAAAGAAAAAGAAGAAGTAAAAGGAAATGAGCAATCTGTTGAAATGCTAATGGAAGTAAAGAAAGAAGTAGAGGATAGCACTCCTATCACTCCACTACCCTCAACAACATTGTTGTCAATTTTGACACCTGACACAACTAGTTTGGATTCATGGGGAGAAGAAGACCTGATCAAGATCAGTGTCTTAGCAATGGAGAAAGCCAAAGACAAACAAGTAATGAGAAACCCACTGTTTGTTGAATTAATCAACATATTGAATAGTCTATTTCCTCCAAACAAGAAAGTGTCTAAGGTACATTCAGTTGATGATGTTAGCAACATCCTCACAATCTTCAAAAAAAAAAATTCTACCTTGGAAGAGTCAGAATCTCAAGTTGCAGAAGAAAAGTATCGGAAGAAGAGACTAAGTGAATTGGTCAGTAACTTTGAACTTGACCTAAGTTCTCTAAAAGTTGGTCAAGCATCTTTGAAGGAATTTGCAGCAAATGGAAAGAAGATCATGGCAGATTGTATGGATCAGGACAAGTTAACTGATGACCACTTCAAGAAGATACAAGAGGTAGAAGCTATGATAGACAAAGTAAATAAATTAGTGAAATATCCATCCATTGATATAAATATGTGCAATAATGTTTATCAAGGACAAATTGACAAGATTGAGAAGGCAGAAAAGGAGATTTCAAAGATAAGGGCTAGGCAGACTTAGCTTAGAAATGCTCTTGCGCCCTCACTAGATATACTTAATCAGAATATCAAGGAGATCAATTCCACCATGGTGACATATGATCATGGTCCTAGCATAGATTTGGAGATGATGGAGAAGCTACATTATGCTCTATGCACCCATCTCCAAATTGTTAATTCACTTATTACATTTTGGAAGGAGGAGATCCAAAAATTGCAGATAGCATATCCAGATGTTCTCCCACAATAAGTATTTGTAGATATAGTTTTGAAGAACCTTTGTCATTAATGCCAAAGGGGGAGTATGTATAGAATATGGAGTTATAGATATGTATAAGGGAGATATAAGATAGAAGTTTTTTGTTAAAGAGTTCAGTTAGCAACTGTGCCATATTCCTTTGTTGCCATCAATAACAGAGGGGGAGATTGTTGGAAAGTTTTCTATACTAGTGTATATGACTTAATTTAATGTTTTCATTATGGAAATAAAGTCATAGTGTTTTGGAGTTAGCACACTTGATGAGAAGATCAAAAATTGGCTAAGTGTTGAAGACTGGACAGTGTACAAAGTACCTGAAGCTTAGAGCATCAGCGCATGTGCTTACGACCAAGTTATGGTATGTGCCCTAGAAGATAAGTTGGTTAAAGTCTATTCATGCTTATTCTATGAACGCATGATTAGATATATAGGTATGACAAAGTTACAGACAGTTGAAGTTACACAGCCAGTGTGTGCCAGAGAAGAACAAAGTAAGTAGCCAACTGTTGGCATTTTGATTTGTAGTTATATTATTATGTTGTAAAGGCCATGTGCTTATTGTAATTAGGTTTCTGACATATAATTATGTTTTTTTGTAAACACACTTGAGCCAATTCAATTGGAAGCATTGTATATAATCAGTTAAAGGGCCAACTTAGTTATTTATTTTGTATGTGCATATAAATATGAGATGTGCCCATTGTAGTTGGCATGAGAGTTGTTATAGAGTTAAAAAAAGAAGAGAAAAAGTATATGAAGAGTTGATAAGATGTATTAGAGCTTTGCAAGAGGTCAAAGCGTCAGCGCATCAAAGGAACTGATCAGACAAGAAGTGTCTCATTGACAGTTCATCTAGTAGGTATAGTGTGTATCTGAGATTAGAAGGTTGTAGCCTTCACCACTTGAGAAGTGAGCTCTAGGACAGTGAGTCCACACCCCGAACGGGGTTTATTGTAAAAGACTCCTAACAGGGTCTGACCCTTGACAACGTCTACTGTACTAAACATATTGTAAAGCAACTCCTAACAGGGTTAAGGATCTTCTAACAAGGATCATAAAACACTAGTACAAAATATTATTGGGTGTCAATTCCCACCATGGTTTTTACCTATTTGTGTTTCCCCCTAACCATATTGGTGTTCTATGTTGATTTCATATTTCATGTTTATGTGGATGTTCATTTCAGTATTTAAGTATTCAAGTTTAGTTTAAGATTAAGTAAAAAGATAAATTACAGTGAACATTGATTCACCCCCCCCCCTCTCAGTGTTCCCATTCCTAACAATAACATATAGAGAGGTATTGGAAAATGAAAGGTGGGCTATCTTGGAGAAGGTGAAGAAATTGAGAAATGAGAGACAATTGTTTGAGCAGGGACAACTAGAAGTGTCCATGAAATATGAAGACAAAATAAGAGACACAATTTTTGATGCTTTAGTGAGATGGTGACACTTCCTCTTAGGACATCAATTTGAACTTCATTCAGACCACAAGAGTCTACAGTACATCTTTACACAACCGAACCTTAATGCTAGGCAATGAAGATGGATGGATTTCTTGTGTGAATATGATTTTGATGTTAACTACATTAAGGGGAAAGAGAATTTTGTTGTAGATCCTTTGAGTAGGAGATTACATGAGCTTTCTTCTATGTTTATAGGCACATATTTGAGAGATTGCATTCTTCATCACTTGCATGATGATGAGTTATATGCAGAAGTGAGTGATTTGATTCGGTCTTAGAGACCCCTTGAGGGGAAGTATGTAGATTATACCATGGAGTTAGATGGACTCTTACATCATAGAGGATGCATCTACATACCTTCTTCTAGAGGATTATGAGAGTTTGTCATGATAGAGGCCCATATATCCCCTTATGTAGTGCATCCTAGAGTGAAGAAGATGCATGTTGATTTGAGACAGTTATATCATTGGCCAGGCATGAGGACGCAGATTTCTGAGTCGATAGCTAGGTGCCTAGAATGCTAGAGGGTGAAGGTGGAACACCAGCATCCAGGTGGCATACTTCAGCCCCATGAGATACCAGTGTGAAAGTGGAACACCATATCTATGGACTTTATTGTTGGTCTTCCTCTATTATCTCGTCGGCATGATGCCATCATGGTGATAGTTGACCAAGGTGGCCCACTTTTCACCAGTGTGTACTACCTTTATTGCACCATCAATGGCATAGGTGTTCTTGTGAGATATTGTCAGACTGCATGGTGTACCTCTTAAGATCATCTCAGATAGAGATTCTCTCTTCCTTTCATCCTTTTGGAGATAATTGCAGGCAACGATGGGTACTAGGCTCAACTTCAGTACAGCCTATCATCTTGAGAAAGATGGACAAAGTAAAAGGGTCAATCAGGTGTCAGAAGACATGCTTCGCATGTATGTTATGGACCATCAGACCCAGTGGGAGGAATACCTACACTTAGTGGATTTTTCCTATAACAATGGCCATCATACATCCTTGGGTATGCCTTTGTACCAGGCTCTCTCTAGTAGCCCTTACAAGACACCACTCAGTTGGGATAGGATCAAAGACAGAGTTTTCATTGGTCCTGAGTTAGTTAGAGATATGGAGTAGTAGGTGAGCTTGATTAGGAAGCATCTTGGAGAGGCTCAGGATAGATAGAAGAAGTATGCCAATTTGAAGAGGATTGATCGAGCCTACTTAGTGGGAGATAGGGTCTTTTTGAGAGTACAACCACATAAGAGTCCAATCTATTTTGGAAAGGGCTCTAAGATAGCACCTCATTTTGTTGGACCTTTTGAGATCCTTGAGAGGATAGGACCAGTTGCTTACCATTTAGATTTTCCACCTAGCATGTCACACATCCATGATATGTTTCATGTTTTAGTTTTGAGAAAGTATTTTTATGATGAGACTCATGTGATAGATTGGGATGCCTTGCAGGAAGATTCGAACAGGCAATTGGCATTGGATCCAATTCATATTTTGGCTCGATGGACCCTGGCACTTCAAGGTAGGGTGCTGGACCAGGTTAGGTTCTAGTGAGATATTTATGACAAGGTCACAACTTCATGGGAGGATGCAACACATATAAGATCACGATACCCTCACCTCTTTGATGCACTCTAGGAGGAAGTTCATGCCTAGAGGGGGTGGATGTGAGACCTACCTGATAGCCATATTTTTACTACTTTTCTTTCCATGCTTTCAGTTCTTCTTTCGTGAACATAGTTAGACTATTGAGACACTTATGTATTTGAGGATCTATTGAATCCTATGTTATATGTTTGATACCTAATTATGTAATCAAGGTACACTCAAGATACATTATGTTTTGATTTAGTTCAGTTTATGATGATGTCATATATGATGTACTATGGTGTTAAATATTATTGTGATGGAAATTTGGTTTAGGAAACCGATGATATGTTAGTTAATTCATTCAAATATATAGTTTTATACCATGCAGTATTGATAATTTATTGTGTTTTATATCATGTTGTTTTGGACATACTGATGTGTGCAATGAGTGTGCTTTGATTGTTGACTGTGGATCTAAATTTGGGGACCTAGTATTGGAACCTATGTTATATACCGTGCATTCCAAGGTCCTCTTTGTATAAAGAAATGTGGACCTTGTTGTATAGTCATTATTTCGTGAGTGTGGTTTGCATGTGTGTATTTAATTTAGTTAATGTGTATGTAATTAAGCCATGTCATTTGTTTAAATTAAATGTGCCAAATTTGGCAATTGTTGCATAAGTGTTGGCATGGTTAGTAAATAGTATTTTTCTTGAGTCAAGGGTTAACTAGGGGTTAACCATAGCGTAGTACCAAGTTACCATGGGTTGGTAAGTTTCTAGATAGTCAACCTTGACTTGAAATCCGTGGGTAAACTTTAGGTGGAGTTTAGGAGGGTCTTTTGGGCTCCCATAGGGTAACTAGGGTCAATTTTAGCTACCTAGGTTGGTACCCTAGGGGTTAGGGGTCATTTTCAGCCCATTAAGAGCCTTTAATCTCATTTATGACACCCCTAAAGTCTTCATTTCTAAGTTGTGATAATTTGAAGAGTTGTGAAGTTTTGGTTAACCTCTCTCTTCTTCCCAAATTTGCATTCAACTCCACTTATGGGAAGGAAGGAAAGTGGGAAGAAGAGAATGGAAGTTTCTTCCCCTCTTGTGATTGGTTCCTAGATTTTAGGAGTTTAGCCTATATAGGGAAAATTTCAAGGAAGGCTTGAGTGTTCACCCACTCTCTAGTTTTATAGACCATTTCTCATTGGAAGGAGCTTAGGGAAGGGCTTGCTTGGAAGGAGATTTCAACTTTCAGATTTTCAACCTTCATTTGGATTAAGGTTGGCCTCTTGTGAATTTATTGGTTTTCTTGCATGTATATGATCTTGGAGCTCCATTAATGGAGTCCATGGCTTTTTATGGTTCTTGCTTGAAAGTTTTTATTTTGTAAAATTGTTTTTTTTTATTTGTAAAATCATTTTGGTATGGGATTCTTTAAGGCACACTCACCCTAGGGAGGGTAGAGTAACCTTGAAGGGGGTAGTAAGAAGAAGACCCAGGATTGTGCAGAGTCTCCTATGTGTGGAGGGATAAACATGGGGTTCCACAATACCTATGATGCCAAGTATGGCCTATGGGCACTTGGGGGCATAAGGAGATTTTAGACCGTGTCTTTTGAAGATGGTCTTTCCAAGTCCATGTGCGGCTTTTAAAACTTTTGTATATAATACGGTAGCTTCTTCGGATGATAGTCCACCTCTACCCCTATTTCAAGAAGGTCTCTTGGAGACCTTCCTCTTGTAAAACTCTGTTGGGAAATTTTCTCTTATGTGTCTTATGTGATGAATGTTTTCTTTGTGATTGTATTCCTATATGTTTCTCATTCCTTACTGGATCCCCTAGTTTGGGGGTCACCTTATAAAGGCCTAGGTTGGGAGGTGAGCCTTTGTGGTCAACCTCTCTATATCAGGTGCCCGGCTGGATACAGGACCTCACAGACTTGTGGAGCTAGAAAATTTCACTTTAAAATCTTGTTGTAAAAATTTAATGTTTCAAGTTTATGATGAAATTTGGAATCAAGGATTCCTTCGTAATTTATACTTTGATGTTATGAGTACATTCGAAAAATTTGTTATGTAAAACTAAGGATTTGGGAAAATTGGATGATTATGGCAATGTAAAAATTTGTAATTTCCATTTAAATTTTGTGTAATAGATATTCAAAATTTTTAGAAATAAATAAAGGGAAAATTTTACGTTATTTTGTGGAAAAGAAATAATGGATTATCTGGCATAAGATTTTCGATATATAGATGCTAAGGTTTAATTATATTTGTGTTAGTGTTGTAAAGGAGAGTAAACTATTAAATTGGTGATTAGTATTTTTAGCTTGTATTTGTAAATTTAAATTAAATTGTTGAGTTCAGATTAAGATTATAGGAAAAATAATTATTTTATACTTAGAATTGTTTTTCTGAAAATTTATTCAAAAAATAAAAAGGCTGAAACAAAAATTTGTTTCCTACAATTTGTTAAGCCTCCATTATGGAAGGCATTTTTGTAATTAAAAATCAAAAGAAAATTTAGCCTCATATGCTTTGTTTACATATTCAGGAAAAAAAAATTTCACCAGCTATTATATATATATATATATATATATATATATATATATATATATATATATATATATATATATATATATATATATTAAATAATTTATATATATAATAATAATGTTTTGTTTTATATAATTATTTATATATATATATATATATATATATATAAAATAATTTATATATATAATAATAATGTTTTGTTTTATATAATTATTTAAGCCTTTAAATTAAATATTACTATGTAATAAAGTTGTTTGTTTTTTTTAAAAAAAATAATAATAAATTTTTAAATCAAAAAAGGGAAGGCAAGTTTGTTTGTAATCGCATACCCTATACCATTTGGTGTGGGATAGGGGCAGAAGCCTCCCGCTCACTGTGGTAGCACAATGGGGTCGGCCCTTGGCTGCCCCACTGTGCTAACACAGTGGGTGGTCGGGGTTGGCTCCATCACCTGCACCACTGTGTGGTGCATGCGCGGCCGCCATTTGGCCTTCCCCACCTCGTAACTGGGTAGCCCTAATACAAAGGGTTTAAAAAAATGTTTTTTTTTTTAAAGAAGCCCTTTTTATATATATTTAATATGTTAATAAATTCATTATTATTTTAATATGAGTTATTATTATTATAACCATAGAATATTATTATTATTATTATATTATAATATTAATATTATTATAATAATAGACTATTCTTATTAGCATTAAAATAAAATTATTATTAGTTTAAATGAAGACTAGTTTTATTTTGTTAAGTAAATAACATTACCTAGTAAAAATGAATATGGTGAGAACATTATTATTATGTTTCAATTAAAAACATTAAATGATTATATTTATTCTGAAATTGTTTTGTTTAGATTAAATCATTATGTTTTAACTCTTAGGTTAAATCCCTAATGTTGTCATTCATGTTTTAGATTAAATCCTCTCTCGAACATTAATTATTAAGCTTTAACATTCGATTCGACTTCTTGTATAGAAACGTTATCATCACCTAGGGTCATTTTGATCACTTTAGACTTGTTGACCAATTCATGCACAATTGACTTTTGGTCAACCTTTAGCCAAACCTTGAGCAAGTGCCTCAATTTGCGTGCACATACCTCTTCTTTATGTTTTAAACCTTAGTTGATTTTAGATATAGCTACTTTCGTGCACATTTGATTTTATGGTCAAACCTAGGGCATTCACCTCAACTTGCGAGCATGAACTTACCACGTCATGTTTTAACCTTAGTAGATCATCGTTGGTCATATTTGGGCACAGGTGACTTTTTGGTCAACCCTTGGTCAAACCTAGGTCAAACACCTCAATTTATGTGCCCAAGTATTTTTTTTGACAAGTTTGATTTCCTTTTAGCTTGGTTGCATGTAATTCAGTGCATGGTTGACTTTTGGTCAACTCTAGTTGACTTTAAGTCAATTGTCTTGATTTACGTGGCAGTCGAAGCTTGCAGTCTAGGGAACCCTATAGTATAGTTTAGAGTTGTTCAATGAAGTTTGACTTTTGGTCAAACCTGGTCAAACTTTGTCAACCCTCTCTAGTTTGACCCTTGTAGAGTTACTGGACCTCTTAGACCTTTCTACTAATTGTTTCCTTCTACACCATTTTGCTTGCACATTGGATTGTGTGCCAGTTAGTATTATACCTCTTAGTTGTGTATGGATGTACGTTTGTAGTTGGTTGGTAGGTTTTAGAAAAAAATTGGAGTTGTGTTTTTCTCACTTTTTGGGTATGACAGTAAGTCAAAATACTAGATTGTATACACCAATTTCTATTCCTGAGAAACCTTGGATTGATATCAGTATGGATTTTGTTCTTGATTTACCGAAGAAAGAAAGAGGTACTGATTCTATATTTGTTGTTGTGGATAGATTTTATAAACTGGCACATTTCATACCCTGTAGGAAAACATCAGATGCAATGCATATAGCAGATCTTTTCTTTAAGGAGATTGTCAAATTGCATGGATTATTGAGGAGTATCATCTTTGACTAAGATAGTAAGTTTGTTGGCTATTTTTGGAAGACTCTATGGAAAAAGTTGGGTACCGGGTTGAGGTATAGTTCTACATTTCATCCACAAATTGATGGACAAATAGAGGTTGTAAATAGAAGTTTGGGTAATCTATTGAGATGCTTAAATGGAGATAAACTAAGTAGTTGGGATTTTATGTTGGCACAAGAAGCATTTGTATACAATAATTCAGTGAATAGGAGTACTGGAAAAACACCTTTTAAGATTGTTAAAGGCACACAACCGAGAGGTATATCAGATTTGAAGAACATTGTTGGTGAAGAAAAGAGAAATGTTGAAGGGGAATAATTTTCTGAGTTCATGAAGACATTGCATGAGGAAGTGAAGCATAAGCTAGAACATAGTAATCAAAAATATAAGGACAGAGTAGATAGAGCAAGAAGACATCAGACTTTTACAATTGGGGATGAAGTAATGGTTCATTTGAAGAAAGGCATATTTCCTGTTGGAACCTACGGAAAGTTGAAGATGAAGAAATTTGGTCCTTGCAAAATATTGAGGAAGTTTGAAAGTGGAAATGCTTATGAGATTGAGTTACCTAATGACATGGATATATCACCTATATTCAAAATTTTATATTTGTATGAGTATCATGATCTAATGAAAAAATGACAACACTGAATGATTATCCTAAGAAGCAGACAAAAAAAGTTGAGCAGATTTGGGAACAAAGAGTTGGAAGCAACACAAGAGAAAAAGAGTACATTTAATATCTGGTAAAGTGGAAGAAAGGACCAATTGAAGACATCTCATGGATTTTTAAATCTGAGTAGGATTCAACTTGGGTTGTACCTACTACATGATTCAGAGAATCATCTCAAAACAGCCCCAAGTGTCTGATTAGGAGCATCTCAAGATCTTGGCAATCTTGTATCACCAAAAACATGTTAGAGATGTTATATGTGATCGGTAGATTATTTTGGGCTCTCGATGATGTATTCCTATTTCCACCAATGGGGCTCAATTGTTTCTTAGTTTGGTTGTTCACCACGTTGGCTCGGTTGTTCACCGAGTTGGTTCGGTCATTCACCGAGTTAGTTTTTTTTTTGCTCAGTAATCTTGCTCACCGAGTGATTTATTTTGGAGGCCAACTCATGCATTTGATTTTGGTCATGGAGTTAATGATGGCATCGATCATTCAGAAGTGTGTGGACCTAAATCTAGTTGTCCCTTTCTCCAATGTTGGATCTTAAGGTTGACTTGTGTCAGTAGCCTCTTGTATAAATAAAATAGTATGTTATAGATCTTAAGCAGATAGTGAGATTGGAAAAGGATAGAAGATAGAATCTAAAGGTTGGTAGTTTCCTCACATGTATGAGGACTATTTTTAATTGAATTCTATTGTACTATCCATAACTAGGAAGGCCTTATAGCCTGACATGTATATGGTTATGTGATGAATAATATATGAAGTTTTATGTTTTCTCTCCATCCCTATTTTGTGTTTTTTTCTTTCGTGTGTTGATTTTGTAGGAGGTTGGCAATTTGGGTGTTCCATAAGCCCCATCTCCTTCCTTCCTTGCATTACTTCTATGCCTCAACCAACTCAAACCCATCCTAACTATCTCTTACGATCATACCAATCTTACAAGACTAAAAATATTTGCAAACTTAGTGACCAAAGGATAATCTTGGACATGGAATTCTTCCTACACCACCTACACCTCCTCTTCCTATTTATTATCCACATTATTTTCAATCCATATCTCAACCTATTATGGCTCCTTCCATTCTTCCTCCTGAAGAAGAAAAGGACCCAATGTTGATTGATCCTATCCCAAGCCAAGTTTATAGAAAGAGAAAACATAATTGTCATGTGTGTGATTGTCATTGCAAGAATCATGCTAGACCCCATCAACATGCTCCTCAAAACATTTCTTCACCTCATACACCTCTTCATAATTCACTTCCCTTTGACCAGCCCATGCTTGAGCCTATGGAGGAATTGAATTTAAATCAGATAAAAATGAACAAACATGAAAATTTTATTCGCATCTTGGATTCTATTAGAATTAATCTTGTTGATGAAGATACTCTTGATGATGATGTTCATGATGCTAACAATTATATCAATGCTAGTGATGCTTATGAATATGATACTATTGATATTTATCATGGTTTAACAGTTGTGCTTTTACAACAATTATCTATCACTCCTTGTAAAAAACATAGTGACTCATCTTCACAGTAGGGTCCTTGGTTGGAACTGGCTATTGTCCCATCTATTTTTATTGATGTTTCTCCTTTTGCAAGTTTCCCACCTTCCCTAAACACTATTGATCAAGATAAGGGGGCGGGTGGTGTGCTTAACTAGCTCATGTTATGCGATAGATTCTATGTGTTTTCCTGTTACAATGTGATCTCTTTGTGATGTGTTGTTTGTACATGTTTTGTATGTATTTCTTTAAATGACCCTTTTTTCTCCATTGGCACAAGGTGATAAAGGAATCCCAATGTCATAAACATTATTCTATTTATATCTCTCTTCTTCTATATGTTGTTGCATTGTATGTTGTACATGTGCCACTATTTTTAAATGTGCCTTTGTGTTGTCTTCTTAGGATAATGCAAAATTATAGACACTGGTTATTTTTGGTCTCTGCGATGCTAGTCCAAAAAGACTCTTCTTTGTAACTCTTACATGCTTTTCTTCCATTATGTTGTGGTTCTACTTCCTTTGGCTGATGATGACATTTTATTTTAATATAATATTTTACATATTATCAAATGACCATATTGACCTCAAAGTTGGTAGATCCCTTTTGTGCTCTCTTTTTTCATGTGCTCATTTCCCTTGATTTGTTCTTTCTTGGGGGAATTTCTTAATGGAAACATTTCTAGTGGATGCATGTAAAATTTGTTAATAATCTTCTCTCATTATGGTGCTTGCAATCGCTTTAATGTGGGGGCATACACTCTGCTCACATTTTGCACACACACTATTTCAATGCTACTTTGTATTTGGATCCCTTAACGGATACACTTTTCCTAAGGATAAATATTCCTTTTCTTTTTTTATCCCCAAGGAATCTTACCTTCCCTTAGGAGAGATCACTCTTTTGGACCCCTTATTGGATACACTTTCCTTAAGGACATATACTTCTTTTCTCTATTGGCCCCTAAGGAAGCTTACCTTCCCTTAGGAGAGGTTTTTCCTTTCCTGGATCCCTTATGGATACACATTCCCTAAGGATATATCTTTGATGGATTGACTAGCATGGAACACAAACCTACTAGATATTTCAATTCCATCTTTTGTGACATCTTCTTTGTGTGTTCGATAGTAAGACACACAATCTTATTGGGATAAGGTGATCACACTCTCTTTTCTAGTGATGTGTCTCTTATCTTAGTTTTGGATTTGATGAGGACTTAAGTCACTTGGGGGCTTGATGTTTCCTCATCTATTTGAATTTGATGAAATCATCTTATATATTTGATCTACTTTACCATGAGCATGAGTTTGTCCCATACTCCCACTAAAATGGAGGCTGAATGTACCATCCTAAAAAGTTAGCACCCATTATTGGATGCCTTTAGGACATTTTTAGGCCCCATTTTAGTGATCTCCTAGATCCAGATGTGTTCATATTTCATCTTTCCTTTCTCATTGAATCTCTCAACACTTCTCACATCTTGAAGATCATTATAAAAAGTGTCTCCTTAGGACTAGGTCGAATTTGGCCTATTCCTGGACTAGGACAAGTCAAGTTGGCCCAATCCTTTGGGTTTGTTTTTCAATTAGCTCCGGGTCCAATGCAAGTTTTTTTCTTTTCCCTCTCTTGGTTTTTGTCATCCTATGAATTTTGGATACCAAATTAACTATAAAACGGCATTCAAGCTTCTCATTTTGGCATCCATGAATATCCATTCTATGTGCAAGAAATATTATTTTCATGTAATAAAGTCTATGTGATGCAAGTAAGTATTGGTGATTTCAAGTGCTCTTTTAGATTCAATATTTGAACACAAGGCTTCCAACTCAATATCTTCAAGTTTTCTTCCATTCAAGATCCACTAAAAGATCGTTTTCTCTTGTTGATGCAAGTTTCTCTCTTCCATGGTGGCCAAGTAGAGGAATTCACAAGCAAGAAAGAAGATTCATATCTATTTCCTTATTCCTCCTCTCCTCCATTGAAGTGATCAAGAATAAATACATCAAAGATATAAGGATTTGGCAAGTGTAGATCAATTACATTTGTGAGGACGTCCTTAATTCTACAACACACTTTCAGCCATGCATCTTCATGGGTTTATCATATTTGTATCCATCCATGAGGGTTTGAAAACCAATGTGAATACTTACATTTGTCTTATTTTACATGCTTTACTTATTTCCTTTCAAGGTTAATTCCTATCTAGGGGCTTGACCAAGGAAAGCCCCTTTCCACAAAAATTTCCCCATTTTTCATGTGTGTAGGAACATATGTGTAGTTGCAGAGCTAGATTTTTAGGATTTTGAAACCAAGCCTTGATCCTCCGCAAATTTCATCATGTTTTATCCTTCCAGGATTAGGCCAAATTTTTGGGACTAGGCTGACTTTTTTGAGCTATTCCTTTGGACCTAAAAATTACATGATTAGAAGTTATAAGTATGATAGTCCAAAATCCAGGATGGTTTTTTATTCCAACAGGTTTTCATCATTCAAATACAAATCTGAAGTTCACTTGTCCTCTTCTAGAAATTAAGATAAGTACATCACTCTTCTTTTCCTTTAGTATTTATTTAATATATTTAGATATGATATCATACATTTCTAGCTTTCATCTTCTTTATCATTGCAAAGAATTTGTCATAATTTACATTTCATATACATACATTTATGTCTGTATAGGGAATACCATATACACCTCAACAAACTCCCCCTTTATCTAGATCATGCATTATCACACCTTCATCCATCTTGGGTAGTGATAATCAGATGTGGTCTAAGGGTGGGGTTTGGTATTCCAATGTATATAGAATTTAGTGGTCTACCATTGATCACAATTTTCTATATCATAGATCATAACATTATATTTCTCATAGAAGACACATTGTAATTTTATATTGTAAAGATGTTTTTCAGTTATCACATTCACCATGAAAGTAGGTTCAATAAGGATACCATGAAAAGGGAGATCATTAACCTTTGCAGAAATGTAAAGAGGACCATTAGGTACTTTAATGATCTCACTAGGTCAAAGGTAATGAAAATCTCATAAATAGTCGATCATAAGATTGGGCAAGGTTCTGATACTTAATTTTTAGTAGACAAAAACAATATTTTTTATGTTGTTTGAAGTATCTTTTGATCTTTGAATGAAAATTTTATGATATTTCAGTGGTTTTCAAATCTGTTTGTTTGAATAAATTGGAATGAAGTTTCTGTGTGAATTTTATTTCAATCAATTGAAATCATGAACTTTAACAAATTCTACAACTAAATGGTTCCATCATCTACCAAATGCCTCAATCACAACCTGGAATGATATGAGAACAACGTTTGAGAATACTTTCAAGAGTGTTGAGGATGAACATTTTCTATTGGCATAGTTAACTAAGTTGAAGAAAGAGATATACGAGCCCATAAGAGATTTTTTCACTAAATATAATAAGATTGCTCATAAGATGCAAAATGTCAAGAGGCTAACCATAAGTGTTTCTTTTTAAATTCTATGCCCCTAGACATTGGTTTTCACCTTAGGAGAAGTAGAGTGGCACATTTGGCAGCTTCTTAGACCCAATCTATTGAAATGGAAGATGATTTAATTATGGTAGGAAAATGGAGAAAAGAATTCCAAAACCCTCATGCACAAACTTCAACATCTTCCGACCCTATGGTCTAGAGATTAGTAAACAACATATTTACTTTGAAAAGACAATTGCCTAAAACTAATCCACTTTACTCACAACCCTATCAAGATATAAGTAGAAGATAGTTTGGTCAACAAATAAACACTGGGATAAATCCACAGCTTCCACCTCCTCAGCCTTGATTGGCGATTGAGGCTCCCCTAGGGAAAGGTAATATGTGTGCATTCCATTCAACTATGGACCACGATGGAGATACATGTTTGGAAATGATTAGAAATGCTCAGATGGAGTCAACAAAGGACATGTATAGTTTAAATTGTTCTTCAATGACCACAAGCCTCAGGGATATGGAAACTAAATATGGTTTGTTAGCAAACATGTAATAATTATCGCAATTTTCTACCCACCGGTAAGCATCCTTAAATATTCTCAGCTAGTAATAATAATTCCTTAGGATTTTGAAAGTTTTTACTGTCGAAGAGAAGCACCCTCTGCATGCTTCATCATGGAAAAATTTTAGAAGTTTCTCCTGTTGCTCTTTATCCACACATCTCAAGAAAGTTCCATCCAACCCCTTCTTGTACAACACATCTTTCCAGATTACATACTTTGCAGTTTTTAGTCTTAAGTTTCTCTTCTGCTTTGGGGTTGAATGTTCCAGATAGTTTCCATAGGTTAAGTAGTATGCTACTTCTGTGAACCAGGGATCTTGAAGATTTACAAATAAGACTACAGGTAGATTACTTTCCTCTTCTTCTTTTCTTTTAGCAATCAGTTTACATAAACCTTTCCCATGGACCACCTTAGTAGGGTGGATATCCAAATCATACTTCTATATTTTTTCTACCTAGGTTTCTCTTTTGTTCATATCAATATCTTATTGTGTCAGTATGCTCTTCACAATCTAATCTATCACAAAAACTACAAAATAAGAGTGGAGAATGTAATATCTAAAATGCTTCACCGCCTTCACTACTGCAAATGTATACTTCTTAGTCATAGAGTACTTAAGTTCATATTTTTTAATGGGATACTCATGAATGCAATAGGGAATTTGGATCCCAACTCATCTTTCTACAATAGGATTCCAAACATGTTATGTTCTAAGGAATAGCAATATATGAAGTCCTTCCTATAGTCAAGATTAATCAATGTCAGAGCATGAGAAATAGATTATTTAATATCCACAAAAGCTTTCTTTGAAGCATCACCCCATTTAAAAATATTCTTATCACTCATTAATCCTACCAAGTGTTTTGTTGTTTCTACAAAATTCGACACAAATCACCTAAGGAAATTCACCTGTCCAAAGAAAGATTTGATCCTACTTTTGTTTGAGGGAAGACTCAACTGCTGGATTTCCTTAACATATTTAGGATCAATTTTGATGCCACTTTTGGATACCAAATGCCCAAGTAATTTTCCTTCTGTCACACCAAATAATGATGTTTTTGGATTTAGCGAGATTTCATGCTCACGACATCTTTGCAACACTTCCTACAAGTCCCTGAAGTGATCCTTTCTTCTCTTTGAGAATATTTTCAATTCATCCAAATATATTACAATAATCTTATCAATCAGATCCTTGAAGGATGAATTCGTGGCCCTCAAGAAGGTAGATCTTGCGTTAATTAGATGAAAAGGCATCTGACTATATCCAGACCTTCCCCATGGTGTGATAAACATTGTTTTGTACATTGGTCTTCCCTGGACACACTAATCTAATTGTATCCTGAGAATCTGTCTAACATTAAAATCATCTCAGAGCCAACTACCATTTTCAATATGTGATCCATCACTAGAAAGACATAATCATCGACCTTCAAGATAGTCTGATTTAAATTCTAAAAATCTATGTAGATTCTTATTTCACTATTCTTCTTCCTTACTCAGATGATATTGGCTATCCATGTAGATTGGTGTATAGGGTAAATGATCTTCACATTCAACATTTTTTCAAATTCTCTACATATGGCTTCTACTACCTTTGGTTTATAGTTTCTGAGCTTCTCTCTAAATGGATGTACATTAGGTTTCAAAGGGATCCTATGTCGAAAACATGCATTCCTAAAATCTTTCAAGTCATCGTATCCCCATGCGAAAACATCTCTATATTATTTTAATATCTCAATTAATTTTCCCTTTTCTTCTAGGGTATAATTCTTACCGATGGATATCCATCTTGCCTATGATTCACTATCAATATTAATCTTCTCATATTCTTGTAGGTCACCTGATGTCTGGGTGCACCTACTTTCGATAGTTTCATCCCTAAGGGTAAAAAAATATTTCAGAGTAACCATGTGTTAGTGAACAGATTTTGTCTTTATTTCTACCTTCTTTAAAACTATTACTCTATGACCCTTTTGTGTGTGTGAAAATTGTACCTGATCTATAGACACAACACTCAGTAAAACATTAGAGGTTAGCTATAATCAAAATTGTGCAAAATTGAAATCTAATCTAACCAAGCGATTTACTGCCTTCTAATAGGTGCGAGATTGATGTTCTCAGATTGTAATCGAGATCAGTGACCTAGATGACACCTAAATGAAAGATTTGAATGCAATTGATCTAGATATGAGATTGAATGCAATTAAGCTATTTTTTTTGGATTTTATGATGCAATAAGAATGAAAAATTGATATGAAACTATGCTAGATGAAATTGATATGCTATGAATGCTATTGAAAACTGATATGCAATGCTAATCTAACAATGATATGCAATATGAATGCAAAAATAAGATTGATCTCACAAAGATGTCGATTCGCAAGAGTTTTGATTCTTCAATTCTAATTCTCCAGCATGATTGTGCAAAAATATGAGATGCTTGGATGCAAATTTGAGAGATATGAGAGATGAATTATGAAGAGCTGAGCCTTGTTTTTATAGAAATCCAAGGCTTTGGAGGTGCATGGAAGAAAGCCATAAATCACTCAAATAAACTCAACTTGATTTTTGAGTTATTTTTAAATAAAGAATAGTTAACTCACAAAAATATGCAAAAGCTAAGTTTTAACTCAAAATAGAATTTAGCTTTAATTGATAATTGATAGTTGTCTGCTTTTATGATTGTGCATGTTTTATTTATGAATTAATTTAATAATAAAGTGATTTATTTCCAACTTAACTGATTTTTAAAAATAAAACAATTGATTTATGGGTTAATCAACTATTTTTCCAATCTTTTATTAAAAATGATATTATTAAATAATGACAACATGCTTTAATTAATTAAATAAGAATTTAATCAATTATTCATATGATATTAGATTTATTGTCAAAATTAAATAATACAATTAATAATAGATAGAATTAAATTTAATTACACAATTAAGTGGCAAATATTAAATCTAATTAATTAAATATGAAAATATTCAATTAATCAAACTTTAGGATAAATGTGATTTATTGCCAAATAATTATAAAATTAAAGATAATTATGATGATTAGGAATATTACTAAGAATATTCCCTGATGCAGAATTTAAGATAATCAATTATGATTCGATGATGTTTAGATGTGCCTTAGGTTAGGACTTTGATGTCGATTTCATTCGAATTGTTGATATAGGAGATTAATGAACTTATAGCCCATTTTTGGGGTATTACATTTTGCCCCTCTTTGAATTACTATGCGAAGCACAGTGGTTCAAAGACAGTTTGTGTTTGATAAAGATATGAAATTGATGTTTGAAATTGATAATTGATATGAGACAGAAGCTGATTGATATTGATTTGATATGGAGATAATAGGTCCTGAATGACCAAAGATAATGTTCACTATAGCAGCAAATGAACCTATGATTGCGAAAAAGTGTCAAAATGCCTGATTCTGAACCTTAGGATTGATAAGAAGTGAGTGACCGGTTCTAGACTCGATTGTCTTAGCAGAACTAGCAGGTATCACATCTGAACCCTTCAGTTGTCGAAGAACCAAGGAAATAACACTAATGAACCGATGGTTGCGAAAAGCTAATACAGATTACAAGATTAAGAGAATACCAGATTGATATGGATCGATGAATCTGATATGCCCCAAGTGATGATAGATTTACCCTGAGCGATGAGGACTTTTGATGAATCAGCGACTAGACGTGATTGTTGTCTTGATCACTAATGAAAGATATTGATAGAAATTGATTTACAGACTTTGAATGATGTGCAATACCATGCCCCCTTCGGGATTAAAATTGAAATCTAACAAGAAAAGTCAGCGTTGAGAGCTCAGAAGCATGTTGATTGATGGGAAAAGTGGTTATACACGTTCAAAAGTGCATTCTGTATCATTTAGAGGTCTTGGAGACCAAGGTTGACTAGGTTTGACCATGAGTTGACCATGGTTGACCAAGTTGAAATTTTGATAGTTTGATGTAAGATAATTAGTTAAGTTGAATACTGGATTTCTGTGATGATTGAAGGTTGATTATGCAAGTAGTGAATAATATGAATGATTTTAGATTTCAATTTTGATCCCGAAAAAGGATTCTACTTGTTGTTTCGTTGGAGGAACCTTCATGTGAGATTCAGCTCTTGTTAGATTTGAAGATGCGAGTGGAGAATTGTTTAAGTATTGAAGTTTGTTTAGCCATTGTGAGATCATGCAACATGCAAAATGCAAAGAGACATGCAAAATGAAATGCAACCTAAGACCTAGGACCTCGTCACTGATCATGTGTCGATTTGTTATCATCATTGAACTTTTAGGTAACCGGATAAATCAATACAATGCCCACTAGCCATGAAACCATAGACATATGAATATCGATTTGTATGCACAAGAATCAATACAACACCCACTGGTTATACAACCATGGACATATGAATATTGATTTGTTTTCAGAATGTTGGATTAGATATAAGCACCAAGGCACAAACGCCAGGATGACCTGAATATCATGTCCATTTTGATATAGCAATTTATACAAGCATCAAAACATAAATGTCATGATGACCTGAATACGCCTTGCATTACAAACACATCAAATAGCTAAGAGATTATTCTAAATCCAATGTGAATTACCCGTAGTGACCCTTTATCGTTCACATCCTTAGGTAAGATCATGTTTCACAGTAGGAGAAAGAACTCACTCAAAAAGACAATAGTTAGATCAAACTTCCTTGAATTTTCTGGGTATCAATGGTCGAGGTATGCATGGCCATCCAATTCGAGATAGAGTCTCTTACAGTCGGACACCATTTCAATCCAGAATTTCCAAAGACGTTAGATTTTCACATACAAGCAGAAGACAAAGAAAAGATTATGCCCCTAGTCATCACTCTCTAAATCCTATAAAGGACATCATCGAAGAGTTCGAAGGGACACAATATGCAAAAATCTCAATGCGAATCAGTAAGCATACAAGGAGATAAAAGCATGTAAAAAGCATAGATTGTTTTCAGTTGAGTTTTGATGTTTGATTGCGTTGTTGTAGATGCAAAATCCTTTCTAGAGACAAGATAGACTAACTGACTCACATGAAGCTTCAAAGGACTCTGACTAGATATGATCCATCTAAGATACATGGGAGACCACAGGATATGACATTGATTGCCCCCAAGTGTTAAACATTGATAGGATACAAACGCTTGAGCTGATTGGTGTACAAACCGACTTATTGAAAACTAGAAATGCAGAAACAAACCAGGAGATATGTACAAACTAAAGCAAGACTGAAAGCTAGGAAAGACCAAGATTGCACTGATAGATGGAGCATTTGGAACAAGTGGTGCCCATTTGTTGGGTTTTCACCATCTTGGCAAAGATTCTATTTTTGCTACCAAGGCGCCTGTTTCCAAGTTTTCACCAAGGCACTTTTTCTTTTTTTTTCTTTTTTTTTTATTTTTCATTTTTTCAATTTTTTTGTACTTTTGATATTTTTTTATTTTTTTGAATTTTTGATATTTTTTTATTTTTTTGTGAATCATCAAGGTGCCTATTGCTAGGTTTTCACCAAGATGTTCATTTTTTCAGGACTTTTTCCAATTTTTAAGATTTTTTAGGACATTTTACCATAGACTGAATGTCTTAGGCATAGAATTTCTTCAGATGGAGAACGTTGATTGGTTCTCAGATCTATTCTTCTTCAGTCGTCGAGAGTTGATAGGCACCAGAGCCAAAAGTAGTAGTGATGACAAAGGGACCCAGCTAGTTGGGTTCAAACTTCCCCTTGCATTCTTGATGGGATTGATTTTTAGGATTTTCTCTCAAGACTAGATCGCCAACCTGAAATTCTCTGTGTCTGACTTTCTTGTTGTAGCCTCTAGACATTCTCTTCTGATATACTCTGAGATGATCATACACTGCTTGTCTGCGCTCATCTAGTAGTTCCAGTTCTTGTAACCTAGACACTCTATAGTCATCATCAGTTACTAGACCATGCATTCTGATTCTTAGTGATGGGATTTCAACCTCAATAGGCAGTACCGCTTCAGACCCATAAACTAAAGCGAAAGGTGTAGCCCCAGTAGGTGTTCTAATACTTGATCTGATACTTGTTCTGATACTAATTCTGATATTTGTTCTGATACTTGTTCTGATATTTATTCTGATACTAGTTTTGATACTAGTTTTGATACTTGTTCTGATACTGGTTCTGATATTGGTTCTGATACTAGTTTCGATACTGGCTCTGATACTGGTTCTGATACTGGTTCTGATACTTGGCATACTTGATAGCATCTTTTTCCATTGCAAACTCCCAAGAAAGATCATATCGTGCAGTCCCAATGTCTAGCAAGGTGGAGAACAAGAGGGATTAGCAAGTTGGTGGATGAGATGGAAGACAAGAGAATGAAGGAGAATGAAGGGAAGAAATCCTCAAGGGAAAACTCCTCAAGAATACCCAAGCTAGGGAAAAATTGTCATGTAAAGCACATTTGGACAAGCAACGAAAGGCCAGCATAGGATATAAGTCACAAAAGTGTAATGCCAAAGAAGGACAGGATGCAGTCCAAAGGAGTAGACATGTCAAGAGGCCTCATAGCATCATGTTTTACTCTTTCTTTTTATTTTTTTGTTATTAGATCAAGACTAAAGGGGAAAAGCATAGTGATAGGAAAAAATGAATGGAGGAAAATAAATATGAAGGCTAAACATGGAAGGAATGAAAGCAAGATCATCATAAGATAGCTCACAAAATAGCCAAACGTTCATGTATAGATCAACATTGTCAAGATCAAAGAGAGAGGATGAAATGGATGAAATATGTAGAAGAACTGCGCATGATGCCTGATTGCCAGGTTTTTATCACGGTACTTATCCAAGGCACCACAAGGGAGTGGTTTTCACCATAGGATGAATTTATTTCTCTTTACTTTTGCTACCAAGGTGCCTATTTTCCAAGTTTTCACCAAGGCACATTTTCAATTTTATTTTTTTTCATTTCTCTTTTTTTTAGAAGGCAAGCTTTTTAGATAATGCTCCTTGAAAGGATAAACCATGATATGCCAAGGATTCAAAATCATATGCTCAAAGATGCTGGTAGGGAGAGGGAGATGGAAGAGAAAATGGAGGATAAGGTTTTATGTAAAGCAAGTGAGGTTGGAAGATAGGAGGAATAGGAAAATGAGGAAAAATGATAGAAGGTAAAAGGATAATGCATGGAAGGATTGTAAAAAGGTAGGTGGAAAGGAAGGCAAGATCAACGTCAACACATACCTTGAAGGGTGGTGAGAGGATGGAGGAGATGTGAATGAAGGAATACGTGAAGGAATATGGCGAATGGATAGCAGAGGTTGCAGTTTAGGCACATGGAATGGAAGAATATTTTTGGAGGGAGATGAAGTGGAAGTCTTTGGAAGCTTGAATGTCAATTTCACTTTTTGCTCAACACCAGACTCTTTCAAGAGAGATTTTGGAATCCATATAGTCGTAGGCTTTTTATTTCCTTTTGATGATCTAGAGAGAATATCTTTAATGATGGATTTTGGAACCCATACTTGTCTTGTAGTTTTTTTCTTAGATATCTCTTTTGACTTTATGTTTCCATGTCTATTAGAGGAGACATGATGATATTTTTTTGATGGATTCTTGTATTGCTTCTTTTTCTTGTATTGAACATTCAAGTTACTTCCAAAAGACTTGGGACTTGTGGAGGAAGGAGGATATGACTGGTTTAGATCGGTGGGTGGATGAAAAGGATTCAAGGGTGTGCATCTATATTGATCTTGAGGAAAGATAGGAGATGGAGGTATGTAAGGACCCAAGATGGATGGTGAATTAGGAGAGTTAGGAGGGGAAAGTGAAGGGACATAAGGACCCAAGATGGAAGGCAGATGTGAAGCTCTTAGTAGTGGTGGAAGAGGTCCAAGGATGGAAGTGGAAGATGCAAAAGGATAATCAATAAGTTCATCAGCATCTATATGACAACCAAGGATATCAGCATCTTTAGAGTGAGCATTAGAATTTTCAATAGAATCGTGGACATCTTGAATATGAGCACCTTCTTTGATAGGATTGTTCAAAGCTTGCAAAGACTTAGGAAGAGTAGAAAGTGGAAGTGAACATGGAGTGGTAGAACAAGAAGATGGAAGACTTTGATCTTAACAAGGATCTTTGGATAGCACAAGCGCATAATTTTTCTTTTGATTTTCAATAGGCTTAACATTGGAAGTAACAACACCATTTTTAACAACCTTAATGGAAGTATCATTTTTGGAAAGTGCAAGTGTAGTAAGGTTATTTTGATTGTCAATAAGCTCAACGGTGTAAGTAGTAGCTTGATCTTGCTTAGGAGAAGACTTAAGACATGGTGGAATGCATGAAAAAGGGTGTGCAGGATCAAAAGAACCATGAAGCGGATAAGAGACATCACGAAAGGGATTGGATGACATGGAGGGTTCTTGATCTTGATCTTTCTTTATGTTCTTTTCTTCATCATTTCTGGAGTCCTCTTGACATGGAGCCACTTCTAAGGACAAGGAAGCATGTTGGGATTGTATGGATGACTTTGGAAGAGATGGTGGAGGACTAGCTGAAGTAGGGATTATAGCATATGAAGGCTTAGGCTCTTTAGGTTTATCATTATTGAAAGTATTTGCAGCTAAGTGAAGGTTAGCTTGAGTATCTTTAAGAGGTAGCCCTGGAGGATAACTATAGGGAACCGCATGAAAAGTATCAGGGCTTGTGTCGAATGAAGGTTCGGTGAAAGATTTGAAAGACTCAGAAGCTTTAGGAAATGTATGACTATTGGAGGAAGTAGGGGATGGAAGGGAACCATCACAAGACAAAGGTCCAACATTAACATGATCTTTCTTGAGAGTGTAATCTTTATTTTGAACAGGAGAGATCCTTATAGTATTGATGTTTCAAGCTAGCACGATGCATTTTATAGTCCTCAGCAGTAGTAGATGGATCATAATCAAGGTATTGTCCACAAAAGCCATCAAAATCTCTTTCAAAATCAGAATCATATGGATCACCATCACGACCTATCCAATGTGATGGCCCATTTGTAGTAAGTAGGAATGAACGACGAGGAGCACTCTTAGGAATAGAGGTGTCATAGGTATCATTACATTGTCTATCGTCATAGTCATCATAGTCTCCAAAGCTAGATGTGTCACTCTCCGTGGAAGAGGTATCATAAGGATTGTCACGTTGCTCACATTTTGTCCGGAGGCATGGTGACATGTACAAGTCTTTATCAAATGGAAAAGAGTATAGAGATTCCATGGAGAACTCTTTGGGTTCCTTTTCTTTCTCAAGTTTGTTAAGTTGAACTTGCATAGCTTGCAGCTGCTTCATCATAGTGGTGATCAGAGCTTCTTCCTCTTGTGTACTGATTCTTTGAGATATGTGTACTGATTCTCAATAGCTACTGCTCTGTTCTTGACACAATGATATTTTTGACAGATTCTGGAACTAGGCTGGAAACATTGGATATCTTGCAACTCTCTCAAATTTTTCCAAATGACACTCTACAGACTCGTACGACACTGGGTAGTCTATGAAATGACAGTTGCTAAACTCATACAACAGTTGGGTAGCAATGAAATGACAGTTGACAAAACTCGTACGACAGTTGCTAACAGGGTTTTGACTTTCTTGAATTTGTTGGTTTTAAAACTCGTACAACATTGGGTTCTCAATCATACGACAGATGGGCAACAATGAAATGACACTTGACAAAACTCGTACGACTTTTGACTTCCTGAAATGACTTTTGACTCCAGAAAAGGTTTTACGTCAATTTTTGCAAAATTTAAGGTCTTCAGTTTTGGATTGTTTGCAAATTGTACTGTCCAAATTTTGAAGGTTATACCAGATTTGATCATTTTTAATAGCCAAGTAGATAAACAAGCACGCAAAACAGCAAGCAAGTAATTCCAAGCACGTCTGAAAACAATAAACAAGGGCAAAAGCAACCTTGCGCATGAACAATCAAGTGACCAAATTGTGCTAATCCCTGAGAATACTAATTGTGTATGTTCTGAAAAGTTTTGAAATAACACACATATACCTCAGAATGAAAAATTGGCCTCTCTAGGGTTTTTAGTAATGGTTTGACTCTGCAACTTTTATGATTCAAAGGGGTGAACTCCAATCCCGGTGCACCAGGGTTTTGACACAGTCTGAGAACTTAATCTTCAAGAGCTGCTAGGGAGATCTGACAACCCAACAATGATCCATACCCGTGGAGATTTCTTCCACAAGGACATTTATATAGCGGCTGTCACTACCACGTCTGAAATGGCTATGACCGCTTGAGGTTCTGTCAACGCAGTTTGCCCTGTGAAGGGATCGTCCGCTATGGTTAACCCTCTCTAAAGGTGACTCACAGATTTATACCACAAGGGGACTTGGCTCCAGATCCAAGGTTTTTGACACCTTTTCACTTTTAACCCAAACAAAGCAAGCAGATTAATCTGACATGCTAAGACAAAGTTTTGTTCCACCAAGGTCTGTGATATCAACTCCACGTGATCTATCAACCTCTCTGGGGAGAGAATGTATCAATCAATAAGAGAAGATGCACTAACCAATTTTGATTCACCAAAGCTCGTGATATCAACCCCACGTGATCTATCAACCTCTCCGGAGAGAGAATGTGTTGATCAATAAGAGAAGACTCACTAACCAAGTTGAATGTGAAACGCACTAAGTATCCTCCCTACCTACAAGGATTCTATCGTTAAGAAATATTTCTCTAGGAATCCAATCTCTCAAGAATCACAAATAGTGTTCATAGGGCCTAATTACTATGTGAGCATAGATATATTCCCGAAAGAAAATCTACCAAAAACATCCAAAAAGTAGAAAGAGGAACACTTAACGCTTAAAGAAAATATGAGATGAGTCCACAAGGTGGAACACTTAACACCTCACACAAGCTGAAAATGAGTCCACAACTTAGAAAACAAGTGAGTTCCTAAAAGCACAAAAGGGTTGCCAAGTGGAACACTTAACACTTCTGTCCTGTTGACCCCTCCCCTTTATGGCGCTGAGATTGCAACCACGGGGCAGAAATGAGGGGCCGGCGGATTAGCGAGTCCAATAACCCAAGATAGAAATCAAGATCAATCACAAGTATTCTAAGACTACTTAATGAATCCTTAAGGGATCACAACCTAGTATCAAATTATGCAAGTGTGTAGAAATAGATCAAAAGCATGAAAAGATTCACACAAGCTTGACACATGAGAGATTTATTTTAAGTTCAAATCAAAATATTTTCAAAACTAGGAGAATAACTGGTGATCCTTGCAACGCGCTTAGTAGATTTTACTTGATTTTTAGCAATTCTTGCACTTTTCCCAATCAAAATCAGCAGAAATCAATCGGAAACAGTAAATTTCAATTGTTAGGGTTAGCTGCCAGTCAAAATCCAAAAATCAAATCTGACAAACTATCTGCAAAAATGAAATGACAATTGAAATCTCATACCAAAACTCGTACGACAGTGGGTATGCTCCCAGACGACAGTCCAGAAACTCGTACGACACTGGGTATGCTACAATACGACAGTTGAGCTCCCAAACGACAGTAAGTATGTCATGAAATGATATTCGATAAAGTCAACTATCGTACGACAGTGGATATGCTCCCAGATGACACTGGGTGTTCACTGAAATGACAGTCTTCAAAACTTGTACGACACTTGGTGTCAGATGAAACGACAGTCTGCAAAACTCGTACAACACTGGGTGTCTGATGAAACGACAGTCTACAAAACTTGTACGACAATCTGAAAACTTGTACGACAACTGTATGGACCAAAATTAAAAATCACACTGTACAAACAACTTTGATAGAAAAAGTGCCGAAAAAAAAAAAATTTCTTTTTTGCAAGCAAAAAAGAAACAAAAAATAACATCCTACTGAGAATACCACAAGAACAGGCAACAGCAAGGGAGTTCTGATAGAGAAATTATAAAAGATTGATAGAAATGAAGGGAAGCCCGTTTCAGAGCCCCACGGTGGGTGCCAGAAATGTGTGTGTGAAAATTGTACCTGATCTATAGACACAACACTCAGTAAAACATTAGAGGTTAGCTATAATCAAAATCATGCAAAATTGAAATCTAATCTAACCAAGTGATTTACTGCCTTCTAATAAGTGCGAGATTGATGTTCTCAGATTGTAATCGAGATAAGTGACCTAGACAACACCTAAATGAAGGATTTGAATGCAATTGATCTAGATATGAGATTGAATGCAATTAAGCTATTTTTTTTGGATTTTATGATGCAATAAGAATGAAAAACTGATATGAAACTATGCTAGATGAAATTGATATGCTATGAATGCTATTGAAAACTGATATGCAATGCTAATCTAACAATGATATGCAATATGAATGCAAAAATAAGATTGATCTCACAAAGATGTCGATTCGCAAGAGCTTTGATTCTTCAATTCCAATTCTCCAGCATGATTGTGCAAAAATATGAGATGCTTGGATGCAAATTTGAGAGATATGAGAGATGAATTATGAAGAGCTGAGCCTTGTTTTTATACAAATCCAAGGCTTTGGAGGTGCATGGAAGAAAGCCATAAATCACTCAAATAAACTCAACTTGATTTTTGAGTTATTTTTAAATAAAGAATAGTTAACTCACAAAAACATGCAAAAGCTAAGTTTTAACTCAAAATAGAGTTTAGCTTTAATTGATAATTGATAGTTGTCTACTTTTATGATTGTGCATGTTTTATTTATGAATTAATTTAATAATCAAGTGATTTATTTCAAACTTAACTGATTTTTAAAAATAAAACAATTGATTTATGGGTTAATCAACTATTTTTCCAATCTTTTATTAAAAATGATATTATTAAATAATGACAACATACTTTAATTAATTAAATAAGAATTTAATCAATTATTCATATGATATTAGATTTATTGTCAAAATTAAATAATACAATTAATAGATAGAATTAAATTTAATTACACAATTAAGTGGCAAATATTAAATCTAATTAATTAAATATGAAAATATTCAATTAATCAAACTTTAGGATAAATGTGATTTATTGCCAAATAATTATAAAATTAAAGATAATTATGATGATTAAGAATATTACTAGGAATATTCCCCGATGCAGAATTTAAGATAATCAATTATGATTCGATGATGTTTAGATGTGCCTTAGGTTAGGACTTTGATGTCGATTTCGTTCGAATTGTTGATATAGGAGATTAATGAACTTATAGCCCATTTTGGGGGTATTACACCTTTCAAAGAAAAACTTCCACTAACAGTTGGGTAAGTGTTGAATACGAAGCACTTCCCTTTGAATTTTATTCTAGGTACAGCTCCCTAAATAGATTTTCAATGAATTTCTCTAACTGAATTTGACAATTTAGCTTTTAACCTGAAATCTTAAAGGCCACTATATGGTTCTTCAGACGACTAGCACTTTTCACAACTATTCAAAAGAAAACTAGATATATGAAAATAGAAAATCACAGTTTTCTTCCTTCTATACCTATTTGAGATAGTATAATAATAAAATGAATCAAAGGAATATGAATCTAAAAGCAACCACTGATATCTTCAAGATACTGACAAAGATCTATTGTAGAAACAAGGAATGAATAAAATATCACCACAGGACATATATCCACTCACTTCAAATTTCACAAATATGAAACAAAGTATGATTGATATATTAACTTTTCTTGCAACACAGGCAAAAACATGGAAAATATATATATAAGGTCTTTAACAATAAACTTGATATATCAAAATGTTTTTTAAGACTAAAAGAAACTTTAAAAGCAAAATACCAATTTTCTTCCAAAAATTTCTAACCCTTTCTACTACGCAGCTAAACTACTTATAGTTTTTGCAAAGGTGAGAGGTCTCCCAAAAAACCCGACCTCTCGGTTAGAACAGTTAACAAGTAACCAAAGTAAAAGAGGGCACATGTCCCTTAGAGTTTCAAGACAGTTAAACCTAACTAAATTTCCAGATCAGCCTCCTTATTGACAGCACGCTCCTCATCTCCTGCGAGATTCCCTCCTTCAACTACGGTGGATTGAGTCGCTTCCCATTTTTTGTGTGCCTGAACCAATTCCTTTGTGAGCTGCATATGAGGAAATTTCATATTCAATATTCTTGTCATCACTGCTTCTTTTGTCCACCTAGATTTCTTGACCTTCTCAATCATTAAAGGGAATTGATCCACACAAAGATACAACATTGATTCAATCCTGGCCACTTGAGTAAAATCTGAAGGCTTGGGAATGGCCTTTTCTTTAATCTTTTTCAAGGTATTTTCAAACACTGCAAGAGCTATCTTCTGGTCTTGTTCCCCATGATTAACTGTGTAGGTATGAGCAAAATTTATCACCTTCAGTTCAGTCATCATTGTTTTCTGCAACTGCTTGATCTCATTTTCACTATCCTTATTTTCAACGATAGTACTCCTGATGGTGTTGAGACGCCAACTTATATTCTTTCTGAGAACAAAGAAGGTGGCTTCATCATGTGACTTTACAACCTTTTCTGTACAGAACTTTACATACCCAAATTTTTCTATCTCCAGGAACTTAGACATGGCTCCAAACCATTTCTCCTCTTCTCTATCCCACACCTGCCTCTGTGTTTGTAGTTCACCTATCAAGACTTTTGTATTGTGCAAAACTTCCTGAGCATCCTTGAGGTACCTAAGACCACCTTTGACAATTTCACTAATCCATTCATCTACAGAAGTCACTAGGGTTCGGCCTCTCTGCACTTGACTTAAGAAATTTACTCTCAATAGATTCTGGATCAAAATTCTGAGGAGACTGGACTAATCGAGTGGCATCAAAATTGCAGAATGTATTGATAAACTAGGATAGAGTTACAATCGTCTGCTTCAATTCTTTCTTTTCCTTTCCATCCTGCCAAGACGAATTCAACATTTGTTGCGATGTTTCTTTGAACAAATTATTCTTACCAGCGCAGTCCATAATACCCAATTCCACCTTGGTGATTTCAAAATCCTCTGCCTTAACTTCTTGTTCCCCCTCTTTAGGTCTGTGAGTCACCACTTCAGCAGTCCATTTTCCAATCTTCGCATCTGTGAACATTTGGGCTATACTTTTTACCTTTTAGCCTTGGGAGTCTTTTGAACATACTTGCTCACTATATCTTTAACGGGAACAGACACAGGAACCAGATTGCATTTTTTACTCACTGTGGATATCAACCATGGGGGTGTAGTTCTAGAACCAGTAGGTTGCTCAGGTGTTTTTGCTGGTGTACCAATTACTTCTAGCGTGGCATCGTCTAAGGCAAAGAGATCCTTATCCACTTGTTCATTTTCAGATATGTGAAAACTCATATCCTCTATCTTGTCTTCATCCAGATTAATTGTCAGAATGTCCTCCTGAGCCATGATTTTCTTAGTCTTTAACCTGGTCTTGGATCTTGTAATCCTCTGTGAAGGAGCAGCTAGGTGCGATTCAGCTACAGTTTTCTTTCTCGTGTTTCTGGCATGTGGTTTCTCAGAAGATCCTGCATTTTCAATTTGGGTAGGTAAATTAGAAACAAAAATAGGAGAATGTAAAGAAGTACATGCAACTTCTTTTTCTACTCTAGGTTCTTTCTGCTTCCTTCTTCTTTGCAGCCACTCATTAGTCAACTGGATAACACATAAAGTTCTTTTTTCAATATCATCTTCTTCCTCTTTGGACCAGTCTATAACAAGCTCACTTTTCTCAACTGGTTTTTTGTAGCTAGGTTCAATCAAATTGGATCCATCATCAATTACCCCATCTACATTAATCTGCAATCTCATGGATTGGATTTGAGATACACACGGCTTGTTGTGTGCCCTTTCCCCTACTTTTGATTCATCACAGCAGTCTTCCAGAAATCTTCCAGATGAGGTACAAGAAACATGGGTGATCTAAGCCCTAGACTACCACTGGCATAGTTCTTGTTATCAAACCCCACCCTTTCAGTATAGTATTTAAAATCAAAATGATGAATGTCACTCCCAATACTGATGGTGTCAGCCATGGTTTTACATGAAAATTTACCCAGTGTTATAGGAAAAGCTTTGTCTCACTCTTCTTCAGGAAGAAACCTTTTTAGAACTGTAGCAAGCTGTTGACAAATCTCAGCTAAGATAAAACAATCAAATGTATACCTAGGTAACCTCAACGGTTGATCTTCAAAACCCCCAACCATGATATATGTAAACCTAGGAAACTGAATATAATAGCTCCCATACTTAGTTACCAATCCTTGGGCTTCCAAACTAATCCTTTTATCAGTGACACCAGTCAGTTCAAAACACAATTTTCCCATGAATGTGTCATGCACTCTCCTATAATTTTTGACAACCTTATCCTTCTATAGAATTGGGTAATATTCATACACACACATGTCTGCAACCTAGGGTTCATGTGGCATTTTGTACCATTTTCTACTACGAGCTAAACAATACATGAGATAGGAAGACATGAAGAAACCGCTATCAGTCAATTTAGAGGTATTAAGTTGTTCTCTTAGGGAACTAGCAATTAACTCGGCCCAATCTAGGAGTTGTGTTCCTTCTAGAATGATTTCAACATAAAAATACATCCAGTCAGAAAAAAATAAGCAACTTGAGACCCTCTTACTCTATGCAGCATCACCATCAGGTCGCTAATGTAAGGGCAGACATGGGTTCTGTTAAATTTCTTAGGAAAACGTGAACCCCCTCTTTGTGGGTTCAGCAACTAGCTCTTAGCTATTGAGGTACGGTTTGCATCTTTATTTTCATTGAATTTTACAATGGACTGCACGGGAGAAAAAGTGGAGAATGCCTTTGCTGGAATTTGCAGAGCTTGTGTCACCATTTCCCTATTAATTGGCATGAGGACACTACCGTCTTTCTTTTTTATTGACTTAGTTCATGCATCATAACTTTGTATGCATTCAAGAATCAGCTCTGGGCACACAACAGCGGGAGGAAAAGTCACTGCAGAACACAACCCACTATGTAGGATTTCCAAAGCTAGGGTACCGTCTAAGGAATTCAAAAGATGAAATGGAAAATCCTCAATATCATAGTCTTCTAGGTCATTATCTGTTACTATAGGACCATCACACACTAAACTCATAGTATTCCCAAACATATGAAAAACTGACCTCATACTGTACAAATTAATCCTCTATTCACACTGCAGATTATTGAAGTTTGAAAATATCACAAGAGTAATAGCCAAACTCACCTCTTTTCTATAGAAGATTTTGATTACAAGAGCTCCCAAATCCTACCTCCATGGTAAAAACACTTAGGCATTTGAAAAGAAAGACGAAAGGATATAACTTAAATAGAACCGTGAGAGCACCTGAATTAATTGCAAATCCTTCACAATGAATATCGCGGGGATTTGATTTGACATTTTGTACAAGCGATCCATAATTACCATTAAACAAATCCCGAGGGCATTTAAAGATAATGATTATTCTGCACCTCTAGTGTGTACTTAACAAATTCAGACCATAATTAGCATTTAATGCCACTCCCTAGCGGGCCCCACTGCTTAGCTGTCAATAAATTCTCTCTCGTTTCCTAACTTCCTCAAATTCTTCTGAACAGGAAAGAACATAGTTCAAGGGAGTTCGACATTGTTCAAACCTGTTCAAGACTATTCAACATTTTCCAACTTTAGAGTTAGCTCCATTGATAATTCACATGCCTAGGAACATTCACGATTAAAGGACCATTTTGATTCGATCTTCTTCAGTGCCAGCGGTGGGAGAATTTCTTTCTTTATTAACCTGTCATGACCTCACAAAAGATGCAAATTGTGTGTACATCCTTGAACGGGCATGAAAACTGTTCAAGGCTGTTCAAATGTGTTCAAAGGTGTTCCAAGGTGTTCAAGAAAAACAAAGCGCACAAAATTCTGAGAGACTAAAGACACCAACAGGAACTCAAAGAAATGACAAATGTATATGACGTGCACTTAAGGGAGGAAACTCTAATAAAAGACAAGGTTTTAACATGAAGCCATAATCAAAGAATAAAAGGGCCAGACTCAAACTGGGACTAACACCATTTCTTTTGGAATTTCATTTCCCTTTATCTGTATCACACCATCTTCTAGGTCTATCCCGAGATTAGGAAAAAATACCCTGCAACTATTGTCTGATCCTTCAAAATAGGAACCTGCAAACATCTCTGCACTTGAGAAAATTTTGAATGTGATGATCTTTTTCAAAAAAATGCTAGGATTCTACATTGTGAGGTACATGAGGCCGATATGAAAATTTTATTTTATAAACATCATTTTTGAAGCAATAGGAGGGAGGCTAACACAACCAGGGAATCTTCCTTGGATTTTTTATCTCTAGGAATTACCTCGATAGAGAATGCATCAAAATACTCTACTTCATCCCAAATCCTATTTCTATAATGTTTTAGCCTTTCATTCTTAACTATTAAAACACCTCTAACCTATTTGACGATTAGCTCTACATCTCCTTTGGCCTTCAGAAGTTTTATTCCTTTCCTTTTAGCCTCTTGCAACCCTAACAACAAAGCCTCATATTCCACAATATTATTAGTATTTTTAAATTATAGCTTGAAGGAAAAGGGAAAATTCTCATCTCGTAGTGAGATCAAAACCACTCATGCACCTGAACCCACTAAAGAGAAGCTTCCATCAAAATACAGAGTCCACAAGTCATTATCTTGGGATGCCTCATCAGTAATTTATTCTACAGTCTCTTCATAGGAGAAAATGTAATTATGAAAGTCAGAATCTTTATACATCATTTTGGCTTTGGGATCATTGGAAGGGAACACCATGAATTTACATTTAGCTTTAGGTTCAAGCTTCACTTTATGCTTTCCTACTAGAATTGTGGCCTCTTACCAGTCCATTTTGATTTCTCCTCCTAAATCCTTACAAAAAGTTTGGCTAAGCAACATACCATAGATAGCTAGGATATAAACAACTAAGATATTCAATTTGAGCCTTCTATTTGGGTATGTTGCAAGAGCTACGGGAGCATCCTTTATTTGCCCATGCAGGGGAAATTGTTTACCATCCATGGAATAACATCTCCCAAAAGTTCTAGTTAGTGAAAAACCTAGAGCCTTGGCTATCGATGATGGCATAATATTATCGGAGGCACTGGAATCAATAATACAATTTCTCAGTTTGTGGCCATTTAAGAACAAGGATACATAAAAATGATTTGGTTTAGCATTAAACAAGGAGGACTCATTTGATATATTTATTGGTTGATCATCAGAAGGAGAGGACTCTTTGGAGGGGATAGTAAAGAGTTGCACAATAGGGGATTCAGTATTTGTAGACTATTGAGTACATGTCTGAAGTAGTGTATAATTTCTTGTAGGAGAATATAATAGTGCGCTTTGGAGTTCCAACCAAAATCATGGCTGATAATACTACCTACTTTTATTCTCATGAAATTATGATTTTTTGTTATGATCATGGCATATCCTTGTTCTTATTCCTCAGACTACTACCTGCAAGGAAATAGACAGGCGGAATCTACTAACAAAAATTTGGTGTCTTTCATGAAGAAGCTAGTCAGTGAAAACTCCAAAGATTGGCACAAGAAACTCTACAAAGCTCTATGGGTGGATATAATTACATCAAAGAAGGAGAATGGGATGACCCCGTATGAATTGGTGTACGAGAGAGGCACTCAACTATCATTGCCTCTTGAACTTGCAACTTCAAAGTTACAGGGTGTGGTGGAAGATTAGTATTTTAAAAGTTCTCTTGAGAAACATATCATGTATTTGACTAAGTTAGAGGAGGAGAGGGGTGAAATAGTTGACAAAATCACATCTCGCCAAGCCAGGGTTAAGGAGATTTTCAATACAAAATAAAGACTTGGGAAATTCATGGAAGGTGATGAAGTTTTGTTGTGGGACAAGAGGAGGGAACCCATGGGCGCTCACGGAAAATTTGATGTATTGTGGAAAGGGGCATACATCATCCACCAAGTACTGGGATCCAACTCTTTTAAGCTAGCTAATGCAAATGGTTATGTGCTTCCCTTATCCTATAATGGGCAAGATTTGAAATTAGTCAAGATATTCTAGTTCTTGAAAAAATAGGTGTCCCCTGTTTGTATATAGTCATTTTTGTAAGTAGTGTCATTGTTCAAATTTTATTGTGATCAGCTCATGTGCTTTGTTTCTTGGCTTGTTTTGTCTTGTAACCAGAGATTCTGAGTTCTCTACATTTTTTCCAAAATACAGTCCACGATCAAAGACAATGTTATCTATGCCCCCAACATCTTCAATTTTTGTGTCTAACTTGATTAAAAAGAAGCTTAGTACTTATGCTTTTGTGTTGTATCCTTCCCCATGGTCATGAATGAAAAATCCAAGCAAGATAAAATGTTGAAATTATTGAACCTTTGAACCCATTGAAACCCTTGAACCAGTTCAACTAGTTAAATCAATTCAATACCCCAAGACTATGTTGAAATTTCCTTGTCTCGATCTTTATGTTAATATGTGATCAAATATTGAACCGATTGAACCTCTTGAACTAGTTCAATGAGTTCTAGTGGTTCAACATGTTCAATTGGTTCAACGTTGATCATACAAAAAGTGTTATGTCAGTTGATGTTTTGTTTATGTGCTACACTGGCCTCCGTATTTAAAAGGAAATGAAATGTAATTTTTGAACTGCTTGAACTTGTTGAACCTTCCGAAATGGTTCACACGCTTCAAGTAGTTCAACGTGAGCTACCTATAATTCAAACGGAGGAAGAAGGCACATTGTTGAAAAGATGAAATGATCGGCAACAAAATATTCTTGCATTTTTATTAAGTTTCACGGCATCCTCATGTGTGGGAAGTAATAATGAAATGAAAAGCCTGCGCGTAGAAGTGACAAGGTAATTAATATCCTTTAAGGACAATATTTTGTGCTATTAATTAACATGAGTGGGAGATTTGGGTATCATTCTACCAATCTTTTCGCAAAGAAGAAGACAGCATACAGAGGACGCAAAATTTTCCAAATTTGAAGTTACAGAAGGTTTCAGTTACAAGGTGAGTCTAATTGCCTGTCCTTGTTGTAACTCACTGTGCTAGCATTCTTTTGAAATTTTATTGTTACTTCAAATTTTTGGATTTCGTTATCATGAGGGATGCCTTTCAAATTTTTGAAAATGAGTTGAGCCTGGTGTGATCATCCCCTGAATGAGGAGACACCTCTTGGGTCCAGTACAACCTTAATGATTTTGTAGAAAGAGCTAAAAACCCTGAAGAAGGCTCTATTATGAGCACCATTGTTGAGAGCAGTATAGTGGAGGCTACAACTTTTCCCTCGGCCCTGGTTTGTTTGGAACTGGTCAAGGAATGAATAAATAGATATGACTTAGGGAATAGGTGTATAAGGAAATTCAATGGGGAGGCCTTGTTGCCAATCAACAGGGAAACAATTATAGCAGCCCTGAGAATCCCAATCAAGGAGGTGTATTATGAGTTTAGTATATCAAAGCCCTGGTCTACATTCTCTCAAAAAAAGAAGGTTTATAGGAATGTGATCGCCAAGCACTGGTTGTTAAAATTCCAAAAAGGTGGGTCACAGCTACCTAGGCCTCTTAAAAGAGAGCATATGAAATTCCATATCAAGGACCTGCTGGTATTGTTACACAAAGTTAAGGGGCCTAACCATGTCTTCCATTTTCAAGACTGGATGTATTTCTTCATCAAAATAATCTTGCAGGGAACCCAGCTTTTGGATTGGGGAGAAATTATAGCCAAAGAGTTACATGATCAGTTAAATAATGACCATTTCGGACTCCAGGGTTTCTACATGGCTTCATATTTATTCTGTTGTTTGGATTCTAGAAGGAAATGGACCAAGCTACATCATGAACCATTTGTTGAAGGGATTAAAATTTGAGTACTATCCTCACGTGCAAAAGAGAAGATGTTGTGAAAATCATAAGAGGCTTAATGATGTTTCCTCGGTGAGATTGACTCATGAACTAGCCAGTATACCCATTAAATAGATGTCGGAGGAGGCAATACAACTAGTGAGTATCTATGGAAGCTTTTATACTCAATTCCCACGCTTCACCTACCTCAGAGTAGGAGGATATGACGAACATCCTATCAAATTACCCAGGTATGCATTGGACTATTTTGTATTGGTAGAATTGTGTCGCCAGCTAGCCCATATGGGTAAAATGTACTCACCTAAGAACATAGGAGGCATATCATTTCCAATTGAGCTAGGTTCATGTGAGTAAATAAGTTTCAGACACCCTCAACCTTGAGGTCGATTTGTTCAAATTTAATTTTTAGTTTTACAAACCTAGGCGTAATTTTGATGATAAGGGTTTTGCTAGGGATCATCTGCTACTCATGGCAGGATTCCTACCCCAACCTCATCGTGAAGACTACTAGAAAGATTGCTCGAATGAGAAAGAGGTGATGAAGAGACTATGGAGTAGGTTCACATTGCAACAAATTGTTAGCTTTGGTCTAAAAATGGCAATCACGGGTGTAGAGGAAGATGGTGATTCTTTGGTAGAACCTATGTACCAGCAAGCTCAACCCATCATCGTACGTGAAATTGACTAGATTGTGCCAGAGATGGATAATTTGGAATTTAAGACATTCCCTGTCATCTAGAGAACAGAAAAGTGGTTGAATGAACAGAGAGCCAAAAATACTCAACTTCATGGATTAAGATCAACTAGGGCTTCAAAGGGACAAAAACCACATGTTACTTTTGCTGACGAAACTGCTCAAATTTGTGATGCAGGTGGATCTGAAATTAAAGAAAGATAAACTACTTCAAAGAAGAAGCCCACCAATCCTCTAGTGGTTACCCCTCCTATAAGGGTTACTTGATCTAGGACGAAGCGCGAAGAAAAGGAACCCCAAACGGAAAAGGAGGTGATCAATTTGGACTCAGAAAAGGAAGTTGAAAAGAAGATGGTCAAGGAAGAATTGGAGTTCCCTAAACTGGACATGGAATACCAACCAGATGTTACTATTGATCTAGATGATACTATAGATTTCACCAATGCATTGAGCATGGTTAATTCCACTCCTAACTGAACCACTTCAATTACAAACACCTCTGATGCAACCCCAGAATGGCTAGAGGTTGTTGTGAGCAAGAAAAGAAAATCTACTCCCATTGCTTTTCCCTTGGATGATATGGTCAGCAAGTGCTTGGGAACTACACCTAAGCCTGAAAAGCTTAAAGCCACTCCAAGGATGTATGTGGATCAACAAATAGGGACATGAGTGGCAGAGGTGGCTAGGCCCCTAACAGAAGAAGAAATTCGAGAGCCGACTGTGGGAAATTTCAAGATGGAGAAGATAGACCTTGGAGTGGCGGACAGAGATGTGGATAATGACCATTTCAAGGCCTTTGCAAAAAGGATGTTAAGTCACTCCTGGAAAGACAAAAAATACAAGAAAGAACTTGAACAGATGGTGAAGGTGATGGCAGAATACATTGATGCAATCCGGGGACCCAACCCACAGCCTGTGACTCGGGAACCTCAAACATTCGACCCTAGGTCGTTGGTCGGCCAAAAGTTCCTTGATCAAGTTCAAAGAGACATGATGATCATGATGGTGTTTGATGAGTGGTTAGAAGGTATCATCTAGCAAGGAACTATATTGCAGAATCCAAGAAGGTTTATGATGATTTGATTGTAGCTACTAGGGAGTTAGATTGACAAACATTGGTCTAGGAGAAGGAGGAAAACAAATGGGCCAATGCAGTGGCACAGACCAATGAAGTCCATAGCTACAATGTGGCCAAGCTCCTAATTGAAAAGCCCTCCAAAATGGTGGATGAAGACACTCTGTGCCTATAAAAGGAATATGGAATGGCGCGATTCTATACTTAAGCAAGAGAAAGCTGAATATTCTAAGCTCGGTAAAGAACTCAACAAACTCACCATGTCTCTCATGGATGAGTTTAAGGTGCAATCATGTGTCTTATGTGGATGAAAATGGTGTGGTAGAAAAGGATGAGAATGCCATGCTCCGAAGGCTAAAGGAAGAGATTGGGAAGGCCAAAGAAGCTAAATTGTTGACGGTTGAAGATCTTTCAAAACTGGCACAGATGGAAGCCCTACTATGTTTATGCTTAGGAAACTTACCTTCTCGCATGACAAAAATTAAGGAGATCAAACAGGAAAAGGGCATGTGGAGGCAAAGGATGGGCCATGTCAATGTTCCTAATGTCTAGGTGGTCTAGGAGTTCGTCAGTTTATACAAAGAATGGAAAGCAACACCTACCATGCCAGCACACCCATCCCAATCCGCAAGATTGGGAGAAGCTGCTCAACCATAATCATCTGTTACATGGATTATCTAGTTAGATAGTACATTTTTGGAGTAGTTTCTAATAGGGGGTTGGGGAAAGTTTAGACAATTTTTGCTTGTTTAGTTTGATTTCAAAAACTCTAGTTAATTTTGAAACCCTAATAATTTTAGGGGAAATGATGTAAAAGACTATATAGCCGATCATAAGATTGGTGCAAGGTTCTGATACTTAATTTTTAGTAGACAAAAACAATATTCTTTATATTTTTTGAAGTAGCTTTTGATCTTTAAATAAAAAGTTAATGATATTTCAATGGTTTTCAAATCTGTGGGTTTGAAGAAATTGGAATGAAGTTTCTGTGTGAATTTTATTTTAACCAATTGAAATCATCTTGCTTTGGATTACATCTACCTGTGTGTTCCACATATTCGTTTATGGTTTGTTGACAACATTTGAAAATATATAGTTTTACGGTTTAAAGGATCTGTGCGTCCTATAAGTCATTTACCAAAGTAGAATTGTATTTCATATTCATTGCATATTGATGGAATGAGTATCAATCAAAGCCTTTATACTTTCTGGTTAAAAGTATGTGTGAATGATTTAATTTAGTTTGATTCATTGAAAATCTATTTAAGTGAGTTGTACCTCTATAAAATTCAAAAGGAAATCCTTTGTGGTTCACCCAATTGTTGACTAAAGAATTGTTCTTTTATTGGGATAGAGTCTAAGAATAAACAAATTTTAAGAAGGACAAATCCATTAGCCAACACTATTATATAATACTTGTTCTCAATAACCTTTTAATTGAATTCATACATAACATATTTGTAGACAAAAGAAATCTTGAACCCTCTCCAACATCAAAGCCTAATCGAACCTTCTCCCTAACATCAATTGTGTTTGATTGGACCTCCTCTCGAAAATCAATTGTATATGATTGGACCTCCTCCCTGTCATCAATTATGTGTGATTAAGCATCCTCTACTCTAGTACCTAAATTAGGCTCGACTTGTACCCCAATTTTTGTACGTTGAACCCCTTCACATATCATGTAAGAGAAGGAATACTTTAAAATATTTTAAGAGATTTATATATATATATATATATATATATATAGAAAGAGAGAGAGAGAGAGATTTCATTGTTGCTTGTGACTTAGGTATATTGTTTTTCAGAATTTACATAGTTTGAAATTTTTCAGTTGTAGTCTTTTGGCATTTTGTTGTATATGCACTTTAACAATAAAAACAATTAAACATTCTTGCTCTCATGTGAATTCTCAATTCAGCTGTAATGTTTTTTATATTAATAAACAGCAAAACATGGGTGTTATCCCTATAAACAACATCTCAAAGGGCATAAAGTCATCAGCAATCAAGCAATCTCAACACATTATCAACAACTAACATCAAAAACTTATCAGTTCAGCAACATTAAACGAAAGTTTTAACTCTAAAACCATAGTCTAGTAAGCTATTTAAACCATAAAAAGTCTTCGCTACCTAGGGCCATAAACAGTACTAACACAAAAAACCAAAGGGAAATTAACCTGACAAGCTGCCTTAATTTTGCAGCCAACTTGGTGGAGCACATTAGACCAGTCATCAGTAACTTAAAAAATTCCTTGCAGTTTCCATCATCTGCATCGTTATTCCCCAAGATCTTCTACATCAAGGAAAGGAAGGCGTCGGAACTATGCATGACCCTTAGGCTGAACCGAGAGACTCCCCAGCTTTCTCTCAATGTCTGTGACTTTGGCTTTAACCTTTTCTAGCTCTTTTGCAGTGGCTTTACATTCAAAGCAGGTCCCCTCTGCCCTATGATTGTTCATCTCCTCTTCCTTCGACATCATGTCATGGGTTAGGTCAATCGGTCCCATTTTTATGCTTTCAAAGATATGAGTGGAGTTGTTTCCTGGTCCTCATCCTCCTCGATATCAGACTCAACCAAATTTTTTATCTTTCCTTTGTCCGCGAAAAGGGTGGCCAATCTATGGGACCGTCTTGGGTTGCTTTCATTTTTACTGGTCTCTTCCCCCACTTCCTCCTCTTCATTGATAATCTCCTAGATTAAGTTTGGCACTTATGGCTCAGGGGGGAGGTTTTTTCCCTTTCTTCTCACTAATACTGGGAAGTGAGGCTTTGCGCTTAAGGTCACAAAGCTCATTTTCAACCACAAAGGGTGTGTGGGTTTCTGAGGTCCCGGGCCTGGACGAGATTTTAGCAGTGCCCAGATACCAAATGCATTTCACCTCTAATGCGATGTTGTATGGTTCTATTGTGTTTATGACTTTATGACAAATTCCTTATAATCAAATAATTGCAATTTCTTATATTTCTTGCAATTTTCCCCATTTATTAATTGCTGAACCAAAAAAAAAAGCTTCCATCCTGCAGACATATCATGCCATCCCCTACCATCCTTGTCTTGGAAACTCCATGCAACGTAGACAAAATATTAAAAACTAAATGAAGCTTTAAAATCTTATAGGTTGCCAAAGCAACCTGTCAGCCATCAAGTGGCAATGTGATGTATGTTCATAATGGACCAAGAAGCCCCTACAGGACTAGACTTCCCCTGACAGCCCCGTGGACTTCTGGCCGTCCCGTATGGCCCATGCCACAATTGGATGGCCACAGTCATTCCCGAGGAGAACAGGAAACATTTTTGAATTTCTGCATGCAAAAAGGAGACGGGCAGAGTCACGCCCCCGTAGCGACTGGAGGTACCAGCCCAGGGGACCTATTCCCATGGAGCACTAGAAGAAACAGCACAACTTAATTCTATAAGGGTGAATATGTGAAGGACTAATCTTTACCCCAGTACAACACCCTTATCATGGCCTCAATACATATTTCCATGGAATATCTACAAGTATATATATGGGGGGTTTTCCAAAGAGTATAGCTTCCTTTAGTCTACTTAAAAACTGCTTTGTAGAAATTATAGGCTCTCTAGTCATCGCAGAGGATTTTTGTTTTTAATCCTCTTGAGTTCGAATGTTCTTTTTTTCTTGATTTCAGACTTATGGTTTTCCATTAAATTTCAAATTTGGTGTGAGGACCAAAAGGTTGGGGAAGAAAATCAAGGCATTCATCAGACAAATCATACTTTAACAGACCAATTCCTGGAAGCTTGTGAAGCATATGTCACTGGTCGCCAGAGGCCTCTAATGAAGTTTTATTCATAAAATACTGTCTCCTTTTCATACTGATCTTCAAGCTCCTCATAGAAGATGTACCCAAGTATAAGATCAGAATATAACATTACATAGAGTATAAGATGTACCCAAGTATAAGATCAGAGTAGCTGATTTTAGTTTAATCCATTGCCCAGTGATAGTGATAGATGTGAGCAATTTAATAGCATGGTTTAAGGAACATGTTATCTCCTCTTTGGCAAATGCACTGGCCAAAGCGTATATTATAGCCTACCAAAATACGGCACAAAATTAATTTCTTAAAACATTATAACCAGTGCAGATTTCAAGTGTTTACCGGTTCTTGTATATTAAATTTATTGACTAAAAGAATGATGTTCGAATGTTCAAATTGATTGTTGACTGCAATGCAGGAAAAACCTTGTAACCAACAACACTTCAATTTCGCCGCTTAGCTCGGAATCACCAGAAGTGAGTCAGAAGAGCAAATGAATTTAAATTTCAATTGCGCAGACATGGCATGCCTTTTGTGTTTTTTCTTCAATATCACCATTCCCTTTAGATACTATTATGTCATATCCTGCACTGTTCACATGAAATTTGAGAGAAGTGGAACTTTAGTTTGAAAACAAAATAAATAAAATGAATCTTACTAGAAATTTGGTATATTACAACTTGTTCCGGATAACATTAAATAAGCTAAAGGTGCCAGTGCCACATTATATGGAACAGTTCTGACCTCTCATACAAACAAATCTTTCATAATTTAGCATCAGTTTTTCTATTGATAAAGGAAAACATGTCAAAAGAATATCTAAAACCTCATCACAGCTTCTGTGTGTCTTCCAAAGCACAATAACCAAGCAATAGTCAGCTTGTTTACTTGATTACAAAACTCGGGCATGGTTTCCAGCACTTATCACTTCAACTAGATTGTTGCAATCACCATACAGAATGTTTTGGAGGATCAGATTCAATTAGAAAGTCTTCTTGAAATGGTAAAAGACTCCAAGTCCATGTAAATCAATATCACTGTGTGGTAAACTGCATAGAAAATGACAATCACTTATAAATAGTTTAGTAAAATAGAATTGAATTTGTACAAATAAAACTATTTATGAAAATAACACATATGTTTGTTTACCGTGTCCTAATCTCCAATGTATCCAAGCCGATGAAGAATAAGGGCAAGAAGCAGCATAAAGAATGCAAAAATAAGACCTGGCTTTCCTAACATCCAGTTTTTCATATTTCGCAAAAAATCAATTATTCTCTGAAGCCTTTCTGCCCAATTCATCTGCATACATAACATTTCAATCAATTTTTAAAACTATATAAGCTACTGTGCAATACCAATCATTCTTTGAAAATAATTAAGCTCAAATTCATCCATAACAACATTTACAAATTACAAAAATCAAATATCTAAACCTTCAAGATTTACCATACCAGTTTATCTAAATCATCCGGAGAAAGAGAGGCCATTGCATTTTGTGCTTTAACTGCATCCTCACGTGAAAGGTTAAGCCCAAACTGTTCACCCATACTTGCCATCGTCTCGGGGCTCATATTTTGGATCATTGTTGTAAACATCTACAGAAAAAGAACAAATCATATATTACTTAGAAGTTAGAAGTAACAAATAACTTAAAATCAAACTTCGGCAATCTTTCAAAATCAAATTAAATTTCCTGTTTCCTCACAGTTAATGCAATCTCAACAATACAACCATGAACCCTACTGCTTAATCAAGGGAAAAAGTGATATAAATCATGCAAAATTGATCTAAAGCATTTGCACCCAATATAAGCTGTAAAAACAATTACTGGATTGTGAGATAAGTAGACCATTACAACTCTAAAAAGGAAACTCATAAGCGCAATTAACATTTCAGATTATCATCAAAACACGATTGGGTCAAAAAGGAGTCCTGTTCTCATGAAAGTGGCCCGCAGGACATTTAACAGTGAATAAGTTGTAATGACCAATAAGTGGACACGAAGACTGCCTAGGCGGAATCCGATTGATTACAAGTCAATAGGCAACCTATGTATCCCCATATGAGCTAACTGGATAAAAGAAGGCATCAAAAAAGAACCAAATGGCAACAAATAATGCCAAACATGTGCTAACATTATTTCTCTCCCCTAATGCACATTACAAGTATCAATGACAATATATCAAATCTGTTACAATTATTATAGTGTTTGTTACAACACTTGGTCCTGAGGCTAGCAACTTTGTGGAAGATCCTTCTAGAACAGTGTACTTACTTCTGAAGGCCTGTTTCGGATTCTTTTACCCTACTAGAATAATATCAAATTATTAAAAGATAAGACTTACAGTTGTAATATAGTCACCCTGGTAGCAAGTGTTTCCTTGCCGTTCTTTTAGTTTTGCTCTTTCGCTTTAACTGAGTTGTAACAGTTATCTGTTAAGTGTTTTTACTCTCCAATCTCTATATCACAAGATGAACCTCTTACCTCTTTGTAATCAGATCCTGTTAATTAATAGAATATTAGAATATTGTGTTTATTAGTTTTAACTTTTTACAATATGGTATCAGAGCAGAGGGTCTCATGACCTTACCAGTTAGTTGCCTAGTGGAATTCATAGCCTATTTTTGTTAAGAAAATTGCAAGGTTTTATTGCAGAATCAGAGCACTTTTTTATGAAAAATCCCAGTACTCTTCGGTGAAGAAACATAAGTTTTTAATGGGTATTTGCAACTCTGGTTTCAACTTTCACACCTGGAAATTAAAACACCAGATGCAATTAATGCAGAAAAACTATGGGGAATAGTTAATGGAAAAGAGAAACTTCCTACAGATGCTAGTAAAGTACTAGAATCGCAAAGAAAAGATAATAAAGCCAAAGCAGTTATTGGTCTTTCCCTCTTCAATACAAAGTTACATCATGTAGATTTGACAAAATCATCTAAGGAAATTGGGAGAATTTAAATACACACTATTTGGAGCAGCAATGGATAATGCAAAATTCTCTTTAAAGCTTGAACTGTTCAAGTTCAAGATGGGTGATGGGGTCACTATGTCAAGCCACGTGAAAAGTCTGAGGTCTCTCCTTTAACAACTAGCAGAGGTCAATGCTGTAGCGGATGATGAAGATGATAGGGCTATATTACTAAACAGTTTGCCTTCAAAACTCAGCAATGTAATCTTTATTCTTAGTCAACTTTCTTCTAAAAGTTAGGAAGTCGTGATTTCATCTCTCCTAGCTGAAGAAAAAATTATTGAAGGAGATGCAACAGACGATCCTAAGTTAGTGTTATACTCCAACAGTAGAAGATCTGATAAGGACTAAAGAGGGACGGAATGCTACTATTGCAAGAAAATGGGCCACACAACTTGTAACTGTAGGCTTCAGACAAATTATATTCTCAAAGAAAAACTCATTGTTGAAGACCCACCGGATGTCGACAATGGTGAAAGAAAAGTTGGCTTTTTATGCAATTTAAAGAAGTCTAGTTCTTTGAAGACAGATTGGAAGCCAGCATAGACAGTTCAAAATGGATGTTTACCCAATCAGCTTGACGGAGCTCAATGAAGTAGGTGAAAATGGATTGGTGTCCAATTATTTAGGAGATCTGTGATTAAGGAGGAGTTTAAGGAGGTGATAATCCAAGAACTCAGGATTTCAGCTTGGGAGCTATACCTTTATGAAGGTTTGAAGCAGCTTGATGGAGTTTACTCGGTGTATGGTATGTTTTAGAAGGCAAGCTTCTGAAGAATCAAGAATAGAATAGTTATGGTTCTGGATGTTATAGTTTTTATTTTCTTCTTCTTTCAGTGGAATAAACCTTAAGAGGGGTATTTGAAAATATTAGATATTGAAAAACAAGGCTTACAGTTGTAATAAAGTCACCTTAGTGGCAAGTGTTTCCTTTCCGTTTTTAAGTTTCATTTTTAAGCTTTGAGTGAGTTGTAATGTTTATCCATTTGGGTGTTTTCATTCCCCGGTCACTATATAAGGAGATGAACCTCTTTCTAGAAAATCCTTCTAGAACAGTGTACTTACTTCTAAAGGCTTGTTTCAGCTTTTCTACACTAACCGGCACCAATCTCCATGTTCCTATGCCCTCACCAAGTTTTGATTACATATCAAGTCTGTTACAAATCAAAACATTATAATACAATTCTGTTTTACAGTTCCTTACAACAACTTGGTCCTCAAGCTGGCAACTTTTTAGAAAACTCTTCTGGAACAGTGCCCATACCCATAGTTTGCAGACTCGGACTCGGAGAGTACTTAGCAAGCCCAAAATTTTCAAGTCGACAAAAACTCAGCATATACTTGACAAAAACTCGGCAACTTAGAAAGTACTAAAAATTAAAATCTCTTAAAGAAACGTTATTTTTGTAAAATTCAATTACAAAATGTATTAAATTAGAAATTGACATCTCAATAGAGAAAATGCATAGTTTTATAGCACTAACAACACGTGAAAATGCATCTTAACCAGCATTTTACCTGCATTGACATTTTTACCTACTTTTTTTTACACCTATAAACTTGTGAGTACTCACCCAGCAAAAAAAATGGAGAGTACTCGCAAACTATGCCGATACCCATACCAAGTTTTGATTATACATCAAATCTGTTACATTTACAATTCCATTTTACTGTTCCTTACAACTTGGTTCTCAGACTAGCAACTTTGCAGGAGACACTTCTAGAACAGTGCACTTACTTCCGAAGGCCTATTTCAGCTTCTTTACTCTAACAATCACCAAGTTCCATGTTCCCATACCCTCACCAAGTTTTGATTGCCTTAGCACATAAGTTGCCATTATTTTGTGTTTATAATCTCATATGCCAGTCTTATTACTGAATGACATGTATGATTTAAAGTAAACCAATGAATGGTAGGAAGGATAACCTGCCATATCACCCAGTTTTAGTACAAAGGATAAGAACTCTCTAAGCAACATGATGAAGATGGCATACATGGCAATACATAATGTGTGTGGTGATGTGCAATGAAATATTATATCAAATTGTGTAAAGTGGTATTCTGGTGCGACGTGAATTACTTCCCAGCATCAGAGAGTTTCCTTGTCAACTCATGGTCAATAACATTGCAACCTTAACAAGCCAACCAAAATACCCTCCAAGTTGCCAAAACTCTTATGACCTTTATCATTATGTCATATGTGTCTGTTGCCCAAAGACAAACAGAGAGTTTTATTTTTTTTCAGCTCTGGGGTGTGCCACATTGCAGTCACCAATTTATCGTGCTTTTGGGCCCACCATTATGCCACTATGCCTTATGTATGATTTGGGTTGAAGCAATTTCCATTTTTATTATATGATGGCTTGGCTCATAAGGATTATTCCAAGCTAAAATAGGCATACTATTTGTTTATAATGATTTGGTACTTAGATTTCTTGAAGATATGAAAACAGTTATTGGGAAGAGATACACAAGGGTAAATATGGCACTGAGGATAAATATGACGCCAAGGGGAAATATAACACAGAGCCATTACAAGTTCTTGAAAACAATTACGATTATGTATGATTTGGGTTGAAGCAATTTCCATTTTTATTATATGATGGCTTGGCTCATAAGGATTATTCCAAGCTAAAATAGGCATACTATTTGTTTATAATGATTTGGTACTTAGATTTCTTGAAGTTATGAAAACAGTTATTGGGAAGAGATACACAAGGGTAAATATGGCACTGAGGATAAATATGACACCAAGGGGAAATATAACACAGAGCCATTACAAGTTCTTGAAAACAATTACGAATAATATGCATATACTTCATTACATAACAAACATTTTCCTAAAACTGATATTCAAGAGGTTCAGAAAAGCGTGTTATACCTCCAAGCAAAAACAATTGAGAAAAAACAAGAAATTAGAAACAAATAAAATTATTTCCAATCAAATATACCTAGCATCTGAAACTTTGTATATAATTTTTTATTTAGGATCAACTAAGCTTAAAGAAAAGGTCAACATTGATCTTCTCTTTCCAAATAAATATGGTCTCGATACAAATCAAAAAAGAAAATCAAGAAAACGTAGTTTCTTTTACAATTTGAAGTTTCTTTTTGTGTTATACCTTGTTATTTGCCTATCAACAATTGTTGAATAGAATGATAAAATATTTATTATAGTGGGTACATCAACTATGTTTCACAGAAAGGAGTCAATGTTCCCTAACTCGTACTTTCCGAGATTGGGGCATAACTGAGACACCAGAACAGGAGGGGAACGCCCCACCACTAGTTAGGAATGTCCTCAGGAAGTTTCCCTCAAAGAAGGAACATTTTTGGGGCATGCCTGTTGATGCATTTTGGTGGCAGGTGGGGGTAAGGGATCCATTGGCAAGTCTTCAAGACAATCCAAGGACTTCCAAAAAAAAGTCTAACATCAAAATGAAAGTCTTTTTAAAAGCATTTTTTTGGAAATGTCAGCCACTAACCCTAACCCTAAAAAGTCAAGGGGCCCTACCCTCCATCAAAACACTCAAAAAAAACTATAAAAAGACTTGCCCACCCTCAATCCAAATCACCAACAAGGTTATCATAGCATTGGGCTGCCAAGAGTAGAGTAAGAGCAAGAAGAGGAGAAAGTCTTCATCTATCAACCATTCAACACATTCATCAAGCCTTCAAGGTAAGCTTTGGCCCTTCATATTTTGGCATGTGCAGTTTTATCTTCAACATTTATTACTCAATCTGAAATCAATGATCTTATGAGAGCTTTTTTTTGTTTTCAATTTAGATATTTAATAAATTGTTTATTTATGCAAAGTGCAAATTATTTGTAGGGTTTCAAATAAAAAATTGTTTTTAAGGCTTTTAACTAAAAGCAGCAGTAAAACAACCCCAAAAACAACATTTAGGGTTTTAAGTTAACTTTCAAAAGTAGAAGGTATTTTTAGGTTTTCAAAATTATTTATTAAACTATTTTTAAATATACATTTACAATTTTGCAGAAAGAGTTGATTTTCTTATTTTCATTTGGCTTTTGTGTATCTTTTGATTTTGGGCCTCATGTGATCTAAAGTAAGAAAAACAAATATAAAATGAAAATTAGAATATCCCTTAATATAACTTTTAATTTTTAAAAGTATAAATGTTAAAATTTTCATCTTAAAATTCATTACATATAATATATTATTGGTAGTCAAATTAGGATTTCATCTTTTGTGTATCCTTCTCTTTTAAGCTTCATTCAACCTAAAGTAAGAAAAAATAAATAAATAAATCCTTGTGTCTTGTTAGTGCTTGCATTATCTATGGTTTAAACTTAATAAATTTCATTTCTTGCAATGTCACCATTAGTTCTGCCAGCATGAGTTGCAATGAGGGCTAGAGGGTTGGGAATCCAAATACTATAGTTGAATCTATGGCACACGGTTAGAAAATTTTGCCAAAGTTCATCTCAATAGGAAATTCCCTTTAAGACAATTTGCAACCAAATTACAAGCAAAGGCTAACACATCAAGGGGCATTAGCCTATGGAAATATCATTTTGTTGCCTCAAATTCCAAGGTAGCATTACTAGACTTAATGCACACTATGCCAATGAAAGCTAGTAGCACTTGCAAGGGCAAAGATAAATAAATTGTGGAGTACTAGTGACAATGAACATTTACAGTTGGTACTATGACAATGAAGGCTACTAGCACTTTCCAAGGGAAAAGAAAATTGTGGAGTACTTGTTAGCGCACTGGTTGCCAGCAGGGCAAAGTCTTTAATCTTCCCTGCTTACGTCTACTTCCCGCACCTACCTTCGGCTGCTCTTTAAAAGCCTTGCCGCATGATCGCAAGGCAGCTTTCCTAGTCTTGCGATCATGCGACCACTCTTCTTCCCCGCCCCTTTTTGTTTGCCTTTGTCGCATGATCTCATGACTATTATTTTATTCATGCGATCATGCAACCAGTCCTTTTTGAACTGCAACAACTGCATTAAACTCAGTTTTTTATTTTATATTTTTTCTCTGACTTTACTTCTTATCGATTTTTCTCCAGGGAATTCTAGATGCTTTTGGGTTGAATATTTTGTAAAAAGGGGAATGTTTTTATCTGTTTTTGTGTGCGCTGAAAAATATACTCTCTGGCTTTGCAGAAAATATATGGGTGTGTGAGCATTGGCAGCTCTTTGCAAATTTGTAAGAAATCAGCAGGCATTAATATAAAGTTTCATTTTAAATCTCAGAGAGTTATTCTGTCCTGTTTATTGGCATATATGGTTGCAGCTCTGTATGATTGCTCTGTTCCTTCCTCCATCGAATTGGTATCAGAGTAGGTTATTAAAGAAAAGAGTTATGTTGAAGGTTAAAGAGCACAAAAAAGTATCTGGGTATTGTTTCTTGGCAAGATTTCATTGTGGGTAAAGAGCAAATCAGAGAAAAGAAAGAAAAGGGTTTGTAAAAAGGGGAAAGTGTTACTGGTAAATCATAGCAGGAACCAGTGGGAGTATTTCTCAGCCTCAAATTCCAATTTTTAATGGCAAAAATTATGATTATTGGAGCATCAAAATGAAGACTCTTTTTCATTCACAAGATGTTTGGGATTTAGTCGAAAATGGGTTTTCTGAACCAGCAGACCAGCAGGCATATCAAGCTCTTTCACAAGCTGATAAGGATTTGTTGAAGGAAAATAAGAAAAAGGATGCTAAGGCACTGTTTTTCATTCAACAAGCAATGGAAGAATCAATCTTTCCAAAGGTTGCAGCTGCCACAAGATCAAAACAAGCATGGGATAGTTTACAAACAGCATACCAAGGCACAAGCAAGGTAATAATGGCAAAATTGCAAATACTTAGAAGGGATTTTGAAAATTTACAAATGAAAGACTCAGATTCAATAGATGCATTTTTCACTCATGCAATGTCAATAGTAAATCAGTTAAGGACCTATGGAGACACTATTGAAGATCAAAAGATTGTTGAAAAAATACTTAGAAGTCTGCCTGCTAAATTTGATGCTGTAGTAATAGCCATTCAAGAGGCCAAAGATCTTTCTCAGTTATCAGTAGATGAATTAATGGGGTCACTTTTAGTGCATGAGCAAAGATTAAATCGATCAGGGTCAGCATCATTAGAAAATGCATTCAAGACTCAACTCTCATTTGGCAAAACAAGAGGGAGATCAAATAACAGCCGAGGCAGAGGACGTTTTTCATCAAGGGGAGGAAGAAAAAACACCCAATTTGAAAGCAGAAGACCACCATCAAGCCCACATGCCCATTCTACATCAACAAGAGGAAGGGGGAGCAGTCACTCTCAAAACCATCATCAAGGAGAAAAGTATGATAAATCCAACATCCAATGTCATTATTGTAGCAAATTTGGGCATTATGCATCAGAATGTAGGAAAAAGCAATATGATTTGAACAAGCAAACGGCACATTTTACAAATGAAAATCAGTCAAACACTAGTGAACAAGACACAATATTGATAGCATGTAATGTAGCACAAGAGAGTTCCAAAGAACTATGGTTCTTAGATAGTGGGTGTAGTAACCACATGGGTTGTAAAAAGGAGATGTTTGCAACAATAGATGATTCAGTAAAATCAGAAGTAAAATTAGGAAATGATCAAAAAGTTTCAGTTATGGGCAGAGGGTCAATCAACATAAAAACAAAACAAGGTGAAGAGAAGCATATTTCAGATGTATACTATGTTCCTGATTTGCAACACAACCTTATAAGTATTGCGCAATTGGTGCAAAGAGGATATAGAATATACTTTGAGAATGGTGAATGTGTGATCCTAGACAAAAAACCAAGCAATAGGTTGATTGCAAGAGTTGAAATGACTAAGAATAGGATGTTCCCATTAAAAATTCAAAATGAATTAATGATAGAGCCACAAGGATTACAAAAGGTTGCTGAAATAGCTTTTAAAGCTTCATACAAAAATGAATCTTGGTTATGGCATCTAAGGCTCAGGCATTTAAACTTCAAAGGATTGCAGTTGTTATACAAAAAGAAAATGGTATATGGGTTGCCACAAATAGAGCCACTTAAAACAACATGTGAGAGTTGCATATTGGCAAAGCAACATAGGAAATCATTTCCAGTTGGGGAGTCTTATAGAGCAAAACAACCACTTGAGATAGTGCATTCAGACATTTGTGGGCCTATGCAAACACCTTCCATGAGTGGAAAATTTTATTTCATAAAAGAAAGCAGATATTCTATCAAAACATTGAGAACCGATCAAGGTGGAGAGTATGTCTCAACTGATTTTCAGAATTTTTGCAAAGAAAATGGCATAAATAAACAATTTATAGCAAGGTATACCCCTCAACAAAATGGAGTAGCAGAGAGAAAGAATAGAACAATCATGGAAATGGCACGTAGTATGATAAAAGCAAAACACTTACCAAATGAATATTGGGCTGAAGCAGTTGCATGTTCGGTGTATATTTTGAATAGGTGTCCAACAAAAGCAGTGATAAATAAAACACCAGAAGAAGCTTGGAGCAAAAGGAAGCATAACATATCACATTTAAGAGTTTTTGGATGTGTGGCATACTCATTGATACCTCAAGAGTTGAGAAGAAAATTAGATGACAAAGGAGAGAAATGCATATTTGTGGGATATAGTGAACACTCAAAGGCATATAAGCTATACAATCCCATTACAAAGAAGCTGATAATAAGTCGTGATGTTGAATTTGTTGAAGAAGAGGCGTGGGATGGAAGCATAGATAAAATAAATTCAAGCACAGCTAGTGTTCTACAAGAGAATGAAGAAGATGAAATTCAGGTTGCAAATCCTCTTATACAAGCAAATGCTCCTACAACACCTTCAAGAGCACCTAGCACTCCAAATCCCACTGCCCCAACAAATAATAACAGCAGTGAGTCTCCTAATCCAACACTTGCATCTTTAAGGCCTAGGTCCATAAACACATCAAAGAAGACAAGAAGTCTTAGGGAGATTTATGATGAAACACAAGAAGCTGAAAATGTTGATTTTTGTTGTGATTTTGCATTTTTAACACAAGATGATCCAATTTATTTTGAAGAAGCCATAAAAGAAGACAAATGGATTGCAGCCATGGATGAAGAGATTCAGTCAATAGAAAAGAATGAAACTTGGGATTTAGTAGAACTTCCCAAAGGCAAGGATGTGATTGGAATTAAATGGGTTTATAAGACAAAATATAATGTTGATGGAAAAGTAGCAAAGCACAAGGCAAGACTAGTGGCAAAAGGTTTTACACAAAAGCCAGGTATAGACTTCAATGAAACATTTGCACCCGTGGCAAGATTGGATACAATAAGAATGGTCCTATCTATAGCAGCTCAAAACAAATGGAAAGTTTATCAAATGGACGTCAAATCAGCATTCTTAAATGGCATTTTGGAAGAAGTGTATGTAAATCAGCCACCTGGTTATGAAGTATTGGGAGAAGAACATAAAGTATGCAGATTGAAAAAGGCATTCTATGGTTTGAAACAAGCTCCTAGAGCATGGTACAGCAGGATAGATTCTTATTTTGTGGACAATGGCTTTAACAAGTGTGGTAATGAACCTACTTTGTATGTCAAAGTGAATGTTGAAGGAGAAATTTTGATAGTTTGTTTGTATGTAGATGATTTGATATTCACAAGCAATATGTCAATTAGTTCATTCAAGGAAGCCATGAAAAAAGAATTTGATATGACTGATTTGGGCCTCATGAGATACTTTCTTGGCATGGAGGTAAGTCAAAATGATCAAGGAATTTTCATATGTCAAAGCAAGTATGCTAATGATTTGTTGAAAAGATTTAAGATGACAAAAGTGAATTCAGCCCCTACACCAGTTGCATTGGGTTTGAAGCTTAGTAAGGATGATCAAGGTTCAAGTGTAGATGCTACTTTATTTAAAAGATTAGTTGGCAGCCTCATGTATCTAACCTCCACAAGACCGGATATCATGTTTGGTGTTAGTCTTATTTCTAGATTCATGGAGAAACCAAAGGAGTCACATTGGAAAGCTGGAAAAAGAATCTTGAGATACATAGCTGGAACAAAGAATTTTGAAATTTTGTATACTTCTTCAGATGATTACAAACTGATTGGATATACAGACAGTGATTGAGGAGGTAGCATGGATGATGGAAAAAGTACTTCCGGATATATTTTTCATTTAGGTTCTGGTGCTATCTCTTGGGCATCAAAGAAACAACCAATTGTCACCCTCTCATCAACTGAAGCAGAATATGTAGCAGCCACATCAGCATCTTGTCAAGCAGTTTGGTTGAGGAGAGTACTTTCAAATTTGGGGCATCATCAAGAAGAACCTACAAAAATCTACTGTGATAACAATTCAGCAATTGCCTTATCTAAAAATCATGTATTTCATAAACGGAGCAAACATATTGATACTAGATATCATTTTATAAGAGAATTGGTAAACAATGGTGACATTCACCTTGAGTTTTGCAGGTCCAATGAACAACTAGCTGACATTTTCACAAAACCACTGGCAAAGAACGTTTTTGAACATCTTCGGAAAGAAATCGGCATTGCGGACATACATAACAGTGAAGATTAAGGGGGAGTGTTAGCGCACGTGGTTGCCAGCAGGGCAAAGTCTTTAATCTTCCCTGCTTACGTCTACTTCCCGCACCTACCTCCGGCTGCTCTTTAAAAGCCTTGTCGCATGATCACAAGGCAGCTTTCCTGGTCTTGCAATCATGCGACCACTCTTCTTGCCCGCCCCTTTTTGTTTGCCTTTGTCGCATGATCTCATGACTATTATTTTATTCATGCGATCATGCGACCAGTCCTTTTTGAACTGCAACCACCGCATTAAACTCAATTTTTTATTTTATATTTTTTCTCTGACTTTACTTCTTATCGGTTTTTCTCCAGGCAATTCTAGATGCTTCTGGGTTGAATATTTTGTAAAAAGGGGAATGTTTTTCTCTGTTTTTGTGTGCGCTGAAAAATATACTCTCTGGCTTTGCAAAAAATATATGGGTGTGTGAGCATTGGCAGCTCTTTGCAAATTTGTAAGAAATCAGCAGGCATTAATATAAAGTTTCATTTTAAATCTCAGAGAGTCATTCTGTCCTGTTTATTGGCATATATGGTTGCAGCTCTATATGATTGCTCTGTTCCTTCCTCCATCAGTACTAGTGACAAAAGACACTTGCATTTGCTACCATGCCAATGAAGGGTGGTAGAACTTTCCAAGAGCTATGACTTCCTCTTTTCCATCCAGTGCACCAAAGCTTAAGGCTAGTGATGCATCAAACCCAATAATTCTTCTTTTCAATGGTATTCCATTCCATGCAACCCATTCTCATTATAAGGAGATTATGGCTAAGATAACAAGTGCAAGGCCTTTGTATGTGTCACTAGGAAAGACAAATTTGAGAACCCCAATCTTAGAAGCACAATTAAAAAAAATTAATATCCTAATAGAGAAAATGGGGCTTGCCTAGGTCACTAATAGATGCAAACATAATCATGAATGGGAGGATGGACAGTAGGCATCATCCCCTCATCAACATCATGGTCACATGTTCAAAGGGCCTCTACTTCGTGAGTGTTCTTTTTGTTTGAGGCATCAAAGAACACCAATTATAAGTTCCAAATACTAAGAGATGCAATTAAAAAGGTTGGGCCAAAATGTGGTGCAAGTCATGAGAAATGTAGAGCAATTGGGAAGTTGGTCAAGGCAGCCTACAAACATATTGGGTGTATTCTAGTTGCATGCATGCCATGAATAAATGCATTCAAAGACAAGGGAAAATTGATGGCAACAATAAAACCATCCTTGATGTTAGAAATGTGCATATATTTAAACCACAATAACCACACTTCACATGCACCATTCCAGAAGTTCTCCAAAAAGTTTTTGAAACATGTGGTGACCAAATATGCATCATACCTCATTCTTTTGGAGAGGATGCTTGAGTTGTAAGAGGCATTACAACTAATAGTTATCAAACAAGAATGGAATTTATGGCCCAATTCTAAGTCAGAGCAAAGGAAGAAAGTGAAGGAAGTGTCGATGATCCCAAATACATCATCTCTATCATAACTCCAATCTCATAATAATCAATTATGGGGATGCTAATGCACCTAACCTTTGAGAGATATATTAGTGTGTTGATAGTAAGCTTGGCCAAATGAAAACCACTATACAAGAGAAAGACCTCACAGTGCAATTTTATCATGAACATATTTTAGCCAATAATTATAATCATTTAAGAAAAAGCTACTATTTCCTAGTGCCTACTGGCACTATTTTATGTTTGCTACTCTTATGTGCATGCATGGCCATACAGATTGTGTTGACCATACTAAATGCTGCATTTTTTAAATCAGAAATTCGTAATTGTACTCTATTGTTGGGGTTTCCCATTGTGTGCCTTGTGTATGACTATGCATACATTTCTGTATTCATTAGCAACTTGATGTATAAAGACCTTGTGTGTACTCTTATGGTCTTGACTCTTGTGTGTCTCAGTTTTTCCATGCCTACAAAATGGCTACCATTTGGCTTCATCGTGATAGTGATCTTCGGGCTTAATCTTACATGTGGCTCTTACTCTCTCTAAAGGCATATCAATACACGCCTTATGCCAGTCTTGTTGCAAGACCAAGTAACTTTCAACATGAGGGCTTTCACTTGTGTGATTGGTGGCAGCCAACTGTAACATGCTCACATCTTTCTCACATGCTCAAGGCACAATCATCCCACCTACCACATGGGCAGTGGTAATCATTTCAAGGTTTAAACTATCTCGCTACCAGCCAATGAACAAACCCATTGACTATGCATGCCATTGTTTAAATCTTTTTGTCGACAATAGGGGACAATTCTTTGACAATGGTACATGCAGATAGCCATAGCAACATCCAACATATTTGCATTCTACACAATCTTCTCAGGCTGTTAGATGATTTAATTGCAGTGGTTGAAGCTTTAATGTGCAGCAAAGCCTGTGCCATATATGGCATGTTTAGATATCTATTTCCTCATTCTAGCACTGATAAACATTTAATGGTCATTTGATGTTAATACTCTTGAAGCCATGTGCAATGCATAAATTGTGCAGGCAACTTCATCCAAATGGTCACTACATTTGATTTCAGGCATGGCTTGACCTGGTATTTGCATTAAGTACAGAGGTGCTCCATGCTGTTGCAATGCTAGAAATTGAATGAGTTGACTTTATATGCTTGAAAATCCTTTCCTGTTACATCCCTTCTGCTCAATGGGGAGTGGCATCCCTACTATTATAAAACAGAAGTGTTTCTATACATTACACTAATACTAGTAAAGATTGAAACAGAGCAAAAAAATAATAATACTAAAGATTATATAATAAAAATTAACGAATTTAAAATTGGGCAACAATATTTGGGCCTTTAGGACCTATTTGTAAACAGGTATTTGGTAGAATTATGGTTTCTTTTTTGTGACATCTCATTTGGCAAATTTTCTGGAGCATTTCACATTTTTGCAATTTTGCACTGCTTGGGACAAAATCCTTAAATCAGTAACAACTGGTAGAATGAAAACCTTGCCATCGTTGTTTCTTTATTAACAAATCCTGTATCAGGGTTTGCCATTGAACCTACATCTCAGCAATTTTCATAATTTTCCAGGTGGACACTGTTGTCAAAAAAGGACAATCTGAACCTAACAGAGAAGTGCATGCTTTAACCCTTCTTGACAATTAGATCTGGATTGCTGAGCAGTTCATTCACCATCTTTTGGGGTCTTGTGAACAGTTTATAGAGGCAGAGTTGCACCAGAAATCCCAAGGACAGTGCTGGATGCATCTTGCAACAGTTTCATTGACCACCCTAAGGCCATTTTGAGGCAGTAGTTGACAAACCAAAAGCAGATTTAGGGTAATAGGATAATATCAATCTATATAAGCATTTCTGGGTGGCACGCATAAAAACCCTAAGCAATCATTGGCAGATCTAGTGCAGAAATTCCATTGACTTATTTGAGGTATATGAGTTGTAGTCATTAAGGGAAAGAAACCTGCACTATTTAGGTATGCTAACTTGGTCCCAAAGCTTGCAACTTGTTGGAAGACCTTCCAGACACTTGTTCCTTCCTTTCAGTTATCTGTATTGGCTTCTTTTATACAGATGTGGGACTGTTATTGTATATTGCAAATTGAGTATAAATGTTATGATCTTGGTGTGTTTACGAGGTTAGTAGGCCTAGCTGTTTTATTTGTAATCAATACATCTTATATTACACCAGGCATGACAGTTACATTAGATTACAATCACAACTGCAAATAAATCACAGATTGAAAACAAGGCAAGCATAAGATTCTTTGCCCTAACCAGAAAGAACAATTTTCCTTCCTCAAACAATTTACTCTAACTTTACAATGCATATCTAAATCCTTTTAAAAGTATCAACTATTCCAAATGAAGTGAGGATATATATTCATGAAGAAGATTTCTGTATCATGTCTTCTAAAGAAAATCCATAATAGACTACCATAACATATGCCAACTGCTTGCAAGCGTCTCTGATCATCCAGTCTCTCCTAAATAACGAACTTGCTAGGAGAAAGGTATACAGATAAGTAAATATTCTTACTGCAACCATGTGCAAAAGGTCCCAGATTGTGCAAAATTTTCAAAAACCTGCCCTCTTAGAGTTTAGCAGCCATACCCTTATGCTAAAGCTGTTTCATTGGAATATAAACCCCACATGGTGATAAAACTGCAGAAACCTCTTATCACATGTGCACCCTAATATAAAGCCCACATGATGATAAAACTGCAGAAACCTCTTATCACATGTGCACCCTTAGCTAGTGGGTGTGAAATTCTCTCTAAGGTTTCAAGTTTTCAACATCCCTTGTGACTGTCCATTTGTGCATGTTGCCCAAGGATGCAGAGTATTGATTACTATCTTCTCTAGCTATATGATGATCAGAAACTTGCTATGCTTTTGGACCACTTCGGTAATCTAATAAATTCTGGACATATTTTGAATTGAAAAGATATCTATTTTCATTGGATGTAGGATAATATGCATTTGAATTTCGGGCATTCTTAAAGAATGCTTCACCCTAAACAGCTCCAATTATGGGTAGACTCTAGAAAGAAAGGATGGAAATGTCAGGTTCATGGCAAACCTCTATCCTTATTTAGAGGGCAAAGCAAATCTAATGTGCAAGCCTGATTGGAATATATGAACTGCAAAGTAAATCTAATGGGCATGCCTGATTGGAATATATGGACTGCAGAGATATAGCTTGAGGCATCTGTTTGGGTTGTTGAATTATGAATAATAGAATATCAAAGTACTACAGATATCTACAAGGTCTAGTTAGTATTTGACTATCCTCTCAAACCCCTCATTAAAAATTGTTATGTTTCTTCTCATTCTTCTTGGTGGAACTTTGTTGTTTTTCTTTCTAGTCTCTCTTTGCAACTAATGGAAGGAGCAAACCCACAAAGGCCTTTGCATTTATATTACCATAAGTCTTGATACGAATTATGTGATTACAGAAATTTGCATGGTACAGAATTCATCTGTGTCTTGCCTTCTTTGTTCCACTTCAATTATGTATAAAAGAAGCTGCAGCTTCATGGCCCATTTCATGAACTGTAGCTTTACACTACAAACAAAATTCATAAAAAGTGTCCCAAATAGGAATGTGAATGCAACAACCAAAAATGTACTGTACAATTATGAACAATGGTAAATCTATGACAGCCTTAGGAACAAATACTAGGAGACATCTCATTAACATTATTCAAATTATCATAGTTATAAAGATTAAATCTATATCCTCTGAAGTTATTAAAAAAGAAAAAAACTCCACCAGACCTGTCTCGTGGCTGGATCCTTCATTTGATTTCTCATTTGTTCCTGTATTTGTGTGGACATTTCAGGCATGCCTGAGAAAGCCACACCTGGATTCAAACTTGCCCGTGAGTCATCAATCTTATTCACACTTGTCTGAGACTGCACAATGTCTTCTGAAAAAGATTGTGAAGTTTGGGAACTTGTTGAAGTTCTCCTGTCCATGTCATCAAATGGAGATGAAGAAGCATGATTTTGGGTGCGGAAGGTGGTAGACAATTTAATCATTTTCTGGAGTTCATCTGGTGACATCCTACTAAACATGTCAGATGCTGTCTTGACCATTTCGGGAGTCATTTGCCCTCCACTTAAAGAAGCCATGGACTCGGGGGTGATGTTGGCCATCAAACTCTGCATGTTCCTGCAGTAACAAAATCAAAATCAAGCAAAGATATAGTTCAAAAGTCACTAGCCAATATTAAATAGAAAAACAAAACCATCACTGCAGAACACGTATAGCTTGAAAGTGATAGATGATGCATTTCGATTTCATTTGCATAGGGACAACCATCATTAAAAATTAAAAAATTTAATGAGGTTCACAAGACAAGGCAGTCTATGGGACCCACGACTGAAAAAAGCTCAATAACCACCAAAAGAATCAACCAACAAAGCCCAACCCCTACTTCTGATTGTCCCCTATTTCTTTGCTGATCACAGTTCTTTTGCTAAGGATTTTGATCAAGTAATCTGCCATCTTTGCAATTCGTTCCTCCTTGATCAAAGCTGTTGGAGATTCAACTTTTAAAATATTAGCATTATTGGACCAAATGTCCTCATATGCCAACACTCCATGATGTAATGACATTTTGTTTCCATCGACCCTGATGCGCAGAGACAACAAACCCTGTCAGCCCACTCCTCTTTGGGTGCTTTCCACCTCCCTGTTTCAAACCTGTACAAACTAATTCATAAGTGAGCTATTGGCATTTTAGCATTCCATTTTGTGTTTTTTATCATGGTCATGTGTGGGATTGAATTGCTTGACATAATATTTCCTTTTTCACCCAAGTTGTTTTGTCCACATCACGGCCTTGACTTTCTCTCTCAAATACCTTTTGATTTCTCCATTTATATTTTAACAATCTTGCAAATTAATTCCCCATTCATTCATCAACTTGATATTTTGTTTCATTGATGTGTTTTTTCTTCTATTTAGGTTTTCCTTTATCTCAATTTTGGGCTGGCTGTACTTCCAAGTTCCCTGTTCTCTTCAAATATCCTAGAATCTGAATCATTGCAGCTGCTTCAACTAGGAAAGATCCAACCTCAGCTAAAGCAGTCTTGTATGGAATTGTGGCTAACAGCAATTTCAAATATCCATTGGAAAACTAAAGGAGACGAAATACAATTAAAAAAGGTTGCACTTTGACTAACCTTAGAAATGAATAGGACTAGGAGTAACTAAAATGTGATACAACACTTTCCTTAGTAACTAAATTGGAACTCATCAGAAAACAATTATATCAAAAAATCAACCAAAAAAGATATTTTTGCAGCTCTAATCCAATTAAATTGTGCTTTGCCATAAAATCACATTTTTGGGTATTTTTTATTTTTAATGGTTTTTTCAGTGTATGTTTTTTTTTTCAGAAATCCTAACATAAACTGTTTTTTTCCTAATCAAATCACAATTTTTTGAAACAATCTTTATCTTTTGGTTTGCCAATTTATTCCCGAGAATGATTTTTGCTTCTATGCAGGAGACAACAGGTTGCCCATTGAATCAATACATTGGCACATTTAGCACCATTGAAGCAATTTTTGCAAAAAAATCACGATATGGCAGTCGCATGTTTGCCAATTTTCCCCTTGTTAAAGTTGTGATTTCTAAATATATCTTGATTGGACTTTGACTAATTTTAACCCAATTAAACACGAATTGAAGTTTCTTTCCTGTTTGGCAATGATTTCAACATTTTTCTGGAGTGGGTTTATTCATGGTGAAGTAGGGTTATGTCTCTGCATCAAAAACACAATGGCTATGAGCATACAAACCAGCCAGACTAAAAATTTGGGCACCCCCCATCAAATAATAAATTCCTTCAAACATGCATCACTACAGCCTATAAGCCATACATTCACTGAACAAAATCAGAACTCTTTGAAATCTTTAATTTTCATCAATATTTATTTTATATTTATATAAAAAATTATATTTATATAGTAGTAGAATATATTAGAAATTAAAAAATTTATTAATATCTATAAATTAAGATACAACAATATAATATATTTTTAATTAATATTATTTAAATATTTTAATTAAAATTATCTTATTTTATTTTAATGCTTTATTCAATGATTCTTTTGATGACTATTTTTATTTATGAAGAATTATTTTAATTTGTTTTATGTCATAGTAGGGTTTATGCCTCTATAACAAAAACATCACGAGAGGATCCAATAAGAATAGGTTAAAATTTTAGTTTCTACATGAGCAGAACTCATACAATGTCTTTAACAAAAACACTTGGTAGGCATCATGACAAGGGTTTCTTTGCACAACAAGATGGGATGGTTCGATCATGTGCTAGTAGGATTTCATCCTTGCAATCAAATAGAGCTTCTTTCAATGTTGAATTTGCTAGATTGAAAGAGCTTCTTTTGAAGTTGAATTTGCTAGATTGATGGATTTAAAACCCATTCCTACCATGATGTTTCTAGATATTGAGGACGTTGGGTTCTTACCTCGATCAAAGTCCATGGTTGATAATTCTAAACAAATTTTGACAATAGCATTTCGGGAGGAAGTGGCTAAGCAAGTAGAATGGTAAAGATAAGTTGTCTTGATTGTAAATTGTAAATTTCTAAACTTTGGCCCAATTTGGTTGAGCTTCATGAATCGATGTCCCTTAATTGGAAGCCTTTGATAATAGAAGGTTTCATCATTTGTCCTTGTGCAAAAGGCTCGTAGTTTTGAGACAGCTTTCCCAGGTTTGAAATCATGAACCTTGATTTTAATATTTTTATAGGATCCTTCCAAATTTCTCCAATTTAGGTAAGGCTTCTGAACCTTCCCATGCAGTTTTGGAGTGAGGAATGTTTATCCTCCATTGAAAACCCTATGCGTCATCTTATTTATGTTCCCAATGTATGCCAAATGGTGAGTCATTTCACCTATGCAAAGATCTTGATAAGAAGGCACTCGGCCAACCACCCCCTCTCCCCCCCCCCCCCTTAAACAAAAACAAATGTGTCTAAAAATTGGCAATAGAGTATGGAAATAACAACTTGATTATGAAGGCAAAGCCATTAGATGCAGATCACATTATGCTACTGACACTTGGCTACAAGTTGTCCATAGTTTTCTCGTTCAGCTCCTAATTCTACTTCCTCAAGGCAGGCCACATGGTGGAAGATTGGACAACAGCCTTTGCGATTGGATCTGATAATGCAGATGACGCAGATGCCTCTTTTGAGTGTCTCCTCTGCTACTTCTGAATTCTTCACTAATTTCTTTCTTGGTTGTCAACTCCAGCCTTTCTACGGAAACCATAAACACCTCTATGGCAGGTGGGTCTTCTTCTTCAACAAGTGTTGAAGTGCTTACCTATTATGAATCCTCAAGGAAGGAGCTTCCCTTGTTGAAGATCACCCTGGATCTTCTAACACTTGGACCACAGTGGAAAGAAAGAGAAAAAACCACCCACATCTTAAGGTATCCAAGTCAATAGCAAGATGACTCTCTATTCTCATGTTAGAAAAGGGTTACACTAATATTGTTTTCCCTCCTATGACTTTTCATGGGATTATTTGTTTGGCCTTCCTCTTAATGGGGTCGGGCCATTGCTCACCTGTTGTAGGTCTGAAGTTTCTCTTTTTTGTTTATATTTAGATGTTTTAACGAAAGGTTAAAGCAATTAATCATGCATTCAATTAATGATCATTTAGAGATCTGAATCTCCATGAATTCAAATGCAAAGTGAGCCTCGTCAATACATACTTCTGGTGTTGTTTCTTCACTGCCTAATGCTCAAGTTCATGTCTCTACCTTAGACTCCGACTCCTTTTCCTTTCACCATGACAGTATTCAGATTTGTGCAGGAAATGGCCCTCCTGTGCAGGCTTGCTGCCGCTTAATGCACAGCAATACTGGAAGCAGGAATACCACCCAGCTCAGAAACAACACTCCCAATCTCTATGGCTCCAAGATTCTGCTGGCGAATGAGACATAACTGGCAGCAATCACTGTCTTCTTCCTCAGCAGTGATTCCTCTCTGAGACCTTGGCAAACCAAAGAAAAGCGTGATTCACAGAACAGGCTTGTGCACAGAAATATTTCTTTCCCCGACTATAGTCTTATTAATATTCAACCTTCATATATCACCGCTATTAAATACCAGGACTGCTATTGATACACTCACGGCAATATTGGATTATATGCACCAAACCTTTGAAGAATCATCATCAAATCCAACCGTGTCCAAAACATCACCAAGATCCCCCTTATAAAGATCTCCAGGAAGCATCTAGAAGTCGTGCCCACTTAGAGAAATATATTTAAAGTGACCTTATAATAATATTATTATTTTATTATCAATTAATTAAATTAATTGATATTTAGTCATCATTTAAATATTTCATTTATTTTTGACAACTTAATAAAAACCAATTTAATTAATGTCACCTCAAAAATTGGGCACATTACAAAGTCATTATCTTAACCACAAGGTGGCAGATGCCCAAGGAGTGTGCGTGTGTGTGTATATATATATAATTACTGAATATGAATAATTAAAATAAATCAAATATTATTAGTATATTATATAAATTTATGCAATAAAGATCAATATCGAGATCTCACACCCATACATCTCAGCACAAATTGTTTGTATAAATTGGTTGCCGAGGTCCTCAACAATGTAAAATGGTGAGCCAGAGCATATTTGGTGTACCCTGCAACAACAATGAGGAGTCCATGAAGCAACAGCTTCAAAGGCTATTTGAGGCGTAGGTTGCAGATACCAGGGATGCTATTATCAAATTAATTGGTGAATCTATAGTCTAACGGTCATGTTAATGATGGCAGTGTTTACGAATCCCTCTTCTCCAACATGGTACAAATCATGGATGCTACAACATGGGGCGAAATTGTGGCCCACAACCTGGTCGTAAACGCCAATGAGGAAGCGTTGCAGAATTCCATTGCGAAGGCGCCCATGTTTGGCTCGATTGCTGGGATATTTGATGCCAGTGCTGTAAACAGGAAGCAGATTGCTGAGCAGATGCTTATCTTATATAAAGAGGCGTTGGAGAGGAAGTACTTAGGCAGTTTTGGAAGCTACATAAATCAGTATGGGGACCTTTTTTCTCCCTCATGGATAGATAGGATTATGAATTTGGGGAGGGAATAACACACATTATGCATAATGTATTGTAATTAATATGAAAAAAAATTATATAAATACAAATTGGAAAAAATTATTTATTACGCTAAACATTTTATAGTTATTTTATATTGGAAATGAATGAAGAGGAAGCATAAAGGTTATTAAGGATTGACTGTATAATAGTGTGATGGGGTCAAAGGTGAAGGTTACATGGTGGAATATCTTTGTTCTTTTTATTCATTTTCTAATTTCTTCTCTGTTTTCATTTCACCTGCTTCCCAGGAAATGGTAAATTAGGATTCAAAATCTCACAAACATTTCTGAGAAGACAATTTGAATTTACAGAGCTTTATTGCAAATTTAAAAAAAACATTTATAAAAGGAAATTTTACAGAGCTTGGCTGCAATTCTAAAAAATTAATTTTTAATTTTAATCCTAAAAATCATTGTTTGTTTTTTTATTATTGTTTTAATTCACTGAGCCCTTGTTCACCAGGTTCATCCCAGGGACAATCAGGAGACATCAAGCCAAATGCACAGACCCAGCATATAAACCTGAGCATACCCAGGCCACAACATGCCAGGGATCTGAACCTGGACCGGTTCAGTTCAGGTATGTCCAGGAATGCGTGCAGTTCCTGTAACACAGGCATTAACACTACCATGGGCATTTCATGACAGAAAGAACAATAAAAAAATAGATAACAAGACAGATTGAAATCCATTTACAAAATTAAGCTAGAAAACCAGATCATATCTGGAAAATGACCCATTTTTTCCAACAGGAAAAGATCTTAAGCATACCATAGCGAGACAAAATAACAAACCTGATCATATCTGGATTTTCACTAAGGCTCCTCAAAGTTTCAGCATATGCATCATCAGAGGAAGCATTATTTGCAAGTCGATCTGTAGAGAAGTTTAGATCTTCTGACCCCTGCTTACCAGCATTATTGTGTTCTGAAATGGGATTCACTAAAGGAGTTGATTGTGCAACCTTTATGTCATTTTTTGTGGCCAACTGGGCAGCTTCTTCCTCTGTTATCTCTTCAATTCTAGGCCCTGGCATTTCCCAATCAGCCAATTTACAAGAAGAACAAAGAAAAAGAACGAGTATTCATAAAAGTGCCTTAATAGACTCTAATATAGTTTATTAGTTTTTTATTTATCAAGGAATGAGGAGCCACTGGCACCAAGACCTTTACAAGTATTAAATACAGTTGCCACATACCATTTCTATTATATTGACTTTCCCCTTCCACTTGTAGCTCTGATCTTGCTTCTCTGGTGAGATTTTCAGAAAAAAATAAATAAGAATTGGACTCAAAACAGAGCAACGTAAATAAGTAAAGAAAATCCCATCATATGAAACAAGTTCTCATGGATCACAATGTTTGGTACCTTAGAACTTGTGCAATTGTTTCGTCTTCAGGAGAAACCTCAACTGCTTTGCTCAAGTCTACAACTGCCAACTAATTTCCAAAATAAAAGATTATTATTCGGATGAAAGGACAACAAACTACAAAACCCTCTGGATTCCATTGTAAATGCTTTCCATGTCCATTTACTACTGTCCTTAGATTGTATTAAAAAATTTGGGAAAGAGAAATGAATATATTCAATATTGTTGATGTCCAGCACCAGAACTATTCATAACTAACTGCAGTAATACCACACTAATCATTAATTAATTATTTTACTACTTACTTCTAGATTTCCAGTCTCTTTGTAAGCTTGACCTCTGCGATATAAAGCCTTAACATTCATTGAATCATATGCCAGAACCTGTAACCACCCAAAACGAAGTATTCATATCTATTTCATAAAAATCAATAAAAAGTAAGCACAAATACAAACATACAAGCAGGGAACAAATGTCTGAGGCTGAATGTTTTAGCCCTTTGGTAAAAAGGAGTTGCACTTGAGGACTTAAGCAATTATTCTGACTTCTTTCCACGATAGTGGTATTCCTCTGGAGTGGTCATTGGAACCAGATAATCAAGAAAAATGCAATGAATTGTTTTGCTGTGCTACAATGTACAGACTATCTATCCACTGTAATTAAGTATCAATGCATGCAGATAGCAAAATTTATACCCTGATGTCTTACCCTTAGTTAAACTGATTTAATCACAAAGTTTTTTTATCGGAGACTGGATAGTATTAGTTTTTAACTAAAATCTGGCATTTATTTATCCTTGCTCCTGTGGTATCTACCACTTTCAATATTCTATTCCAGCAGAAAGAAAATATTATAAGAACAAGTATGAAATAATAGAAGCATATAGAACTTATTTTCTCAAGTCTTGACAATTGGAATGCATAAGACAGTCTCTCACATGGCAACAAAACTTAAAATCGCAATAACACAAACAGGTAAAAATATATGATACCTAGATATAGCATTAATCCTTGACATCCTGTCCTGGCAAATTTAAGTTTTATTAAAAAAATTCCATATATATCTTTTCCATCATTCTCAAAAAAAGGATATGCTTCCAACCGCCTTACCTCTGAACCTACTTGAATACATTCCTCATATTGCCTGGTCTTTAGATAGCAAGACATTAAATTCAGTGAACATGCAGTTATCAAACTCTTTGATTTGGGAAATGATATTCCTCTTAGATTGCTTTTCACCTGTCAATATAAAATGCAAATCAAAATTTAACCTTTCAAAAAATAACATTTAAAGAAAACAAATAATATAAAATACATTTGCTAAGAGAACACTCAAAATCAAGAAACCTTAATATGATCAAGCATGCAAAACAGAAAAGAACTATGCTGGGCAAGCATACATAAGAGTATGTCTTATGCTTAACAAGAAAGCATAATACTAAATGAACATGCAAAGCTTCTGACATCAAGCAATCAAGTTAGAAGATTAGCACTGACTTGCAAGTACTTTTCTGCAGCTTCGCTGTATTTCCCTTCAGCATGAAGCTTATTTCCCTGTACGAACTCGGAGGTAACAAGTCTTATGAGTATGCAATTGATTAACAGTTAAAGCTGTACTGCGAAACATTGCCAACAAGAGTATAATAGCTTTACACTTTACACCAAAATTATAGTTTGAAAACAATGATAATGCTCAGACCTGACTTTTAAGCATTTTAGCTCCTTCCAATTGATATGCAGACTGAGCTTCTGCCTGCGCCTGCATGGCTGCAATTTGATCAGGTGAAGCATTTGACATGCGCTCCCTTATTTCAGCCATATCCTCCTCCCGTGCATTCTTCATCTGCTCTGCTGCAAATCTTAAATCTTCAGGCTTCAAGTTCTTCATACTTTCTGTTGCCATCTTCATTAAAGCTGGATTGGCCATCATCTGCCAATGTCCATAGAAGGTAAGTAACAACATTCCCTGATTAAATAAATATAACTGCTAGGCCAATGCTTCAAGATTACAAATAAAAACAAGGATTGCAGCACTATATAATAACAAGAAGCTAAAACCAAACCAAATAAAGGTGATTTTACTATCAATGTCAGTGGACATGGTAGACTGCATGAAAGGTCCTACAGATGATATTTCATCAATATTATTTATAATATTCACAATTAGGCTGTGTTAACTAATCCGGGTCTGGTTAAAACCAGATCCATGATCCAGCCCAATGTGCTTGCAGATATGGAAAGGATGTGGCTAAATGGGATTGGGTTCGTCTGGGACAAACCCAGTGAACCTAGGAAGGACCTAGGGTAATCCAAGAAATCAGTCCATTTTTCTAGATTTGTTTTGCTTTTTCTAAAATATTCTACCTTTTTCTTTGTCTTTTAAAAAATTATGAAAATGATGTGTGCCATAATGGTTTGTGTGATTTTGAAGATCTTCATTTGGGCTTTGTGGTGGGATTTCTGTCCCTTGACCAAGCTCTATATCCTAAGTTACCAGATTCACACCCTGGACCCTCGAACCGGGTCCGGGTGCGAACTGGGTTTAGGTTCGTGTGGAAGTTCGCACTGGGTCCAGACAGGGTCCATGATCAGACCTATGGCCCAAATAAACATTTAAAACACATTAATTTATTTTTTTTTCCTTTCTAACCCTAAAACGGCCCCATATGAAGCCTCCAAACACATTTCATTTCACAATTCTGTATATTTCTCTTATTTTTTGTATATAATATATATATATATATATATATATACATGAACCCATACGAACCATAATGAAAAAAAAATTCACGAACCCACGTACCGGATTCTTGTACCCGAACCCATCCCCAAACTCGAACCAGTAAAACTTAGCCTATATCTCAACAATGAATGCACCGAGGGCATGGCCCTCAAACCCCTGGTAGGCCCCACTAGAGGCATTGCCCCAAGACTCCCATGAAGTTGTGGGCTATGGACCCAAAGAAAATTGACTTGGAAGCTTCCACTATCCAACATGTTGCACTTGATTCCGAAAGCAAGCACACTTTTAGTGTGAATGGCAATGGCATTGCTTGTAATTTTTCAAATGTTCTTCCTTCATGTAATGTCAATGATGATGATGATGATGATGATGTTGATAATTTAGAAAATCCATATGATGCCTTCGAAATTGATTGCCGAACTTGATATTATCATTTTAAAATTGAACTTGAAGTTTGAACAATGAATATATTATAAAATGTATCATGTGTGTTTTAAATGAGATTAGAGTTTATAGTTTTGTTGATTATATTATGCTATGCGGTATTCTAAATTTAGTTCATGCTTTTAGGTTGCAAATGTGTGTGAAAGATTTTTACATTTTTTTTAACAAACAAACCCAACCCAAAACAAAATTTGCCAAATCAACAAACCTGAACCAGGGTCCATAACAGAACCAGCCACTTAGAAATTTTGGAAACCACGGAGAGATTAGCTTCATCAGTGTGCAGTTAGCTGCTGGCATGGAAATTTGGAGCCTATAGTACTTGTCTTTTTAATATACAGAATGTCAGCATACTAATCTTCTAAAAGCCTAAAACACTATGGAATGATCAAATTATAATGTGCATTTCACATAAACTTGAAGACTTTGAAATTCATCATCCTTTCCTCGTATAGATTAAAAAACCATGAATTTGCCAAAATCTACCTCAAAAATAAAGAAAATGAAATCATAATCTATACCAAATAGTCTTATTTTGTCAAATTTCAAAACTCAATAAACTAAAACAATATGTAAGGAAAAAAGATCAAAAACATGTTTTGTACAATTCCCCCAATCCAACAATTCTCTCTGAAGAAAAAACATTTTCCCTTCCTCGGTAATTAATGTCATTGTTTTCCCATGTAGATAACAAAGAAGGACGCAAAGTGTCAAAGTTCCTGCCGAAGTTAAATGTAATTTGTTAAAAGCTAATTAGTAAGAAACTATAACATATGAAGTGTAACTTTTATACAGGAAATATGAATTATAGTAGCAAATGTTGCAACATGACATTAATAAACTATAATATTTTATTTTAATTAGAGTAGATGTGAATGAAGCATGTACAACAATATGTACCATAGATACTCTTAATATTCACTTAAAGGTAAACTATAGTAGGTGGAAATCAGTATAGAGTAGCATGCATTATAGAGTAATATTAAGAAAGTGAGTCACTATGGAGCTGATATAATGGATATGAAATATGAATGTTCGCTGATATAATGGATATGAAATATGAATGTTCGCTTGTTTGAATGCCACTTATCTCTGTTACAACCACTATCAGTTGTAACTTGATGCAGTAATTAATAGTTTTTTGAATGATAGATATCCATGAATTATGTTTTCAGTGTTGTTTGGTACCTGCCCAAAGATTGGCTTTCCTACGTCAGGAAATTTTCAAAAAAATATTTCCGCAAGAGTTTTGAGATTGTCAACAGTAAAGTAAAAATAGATGAACAAGGTCTTGTATCTATAACTAAAAACTAGAGTAATATGTAGAGAATAGTATATGTCAAATGAAATGAACTTCAACATGTGAATTCTTATGACCAATTGACTTGAGATTTCAAGCTACATAAACCAAGTGAACACTATGCACATCCAAGGCATGTGTAAGAACAAACTCACAATCAGAAAACATTTAAAATTGTTCAAAGGTTTCCAAAATGATCTATGCATTCAATATGCAATCTAACCTTGTAAGATATTTGTGATGTATTGGGAGAAGATAATTATAGAATTGAATTTAATTTGTACTCTACCAACAAGGTATGCACAATTATAGAGAGGTTTGGAAATTTATTCAATGAAATTCATAATTATAGCTACCAAATATTGGAGACAATATCCTCTTAAATCTGTTGCATCATATTTGCTTTGTATAAATCATACAACAATAACCTATGTGAAAAGATGTGATTTTGATAGAGTGTATAATAAGTCAAAATGTATAACATAGACAACTGTGATAGAATTTGATATTCTTGTCATTCAAAATTTTTAATATTGATGACATTTGCACAAAAATATTTAATTATTTTTTGGAAAAAATAAATTTTGCATTGACTGGTCCATATTAGAGAGCTTTGAAAATTATTCAATGAAATTCATAATTATAGTTACCAAATATTGAAGACAATATCCTCAAATTATTCAATGAAATTCATAATTATAGTTACCAAATATTGAAAACAATATCCTCTCAAATCTCTTGCATATTTTCTTTGAATAAATTTGATGGAGACTTGCACTTAATGCCACCTTATTGTTGAAGGCAAATTAATCTTGTGAAAGGCATATGGGTAGTTAGATTTTAATTGAAGACCCCCACATTGGACATTTCATGTGATGTAATGAATTGAGTAGATTTAAAATGCAATTGGAATAAAAGAAAATTTGATTTTTGCACTGACTGTTTGCTATATGGACCAATAAAATTGTAAAAAAATGATATTTGTATAATTATTTAAAATAAGATATAAATAAGGGGAACACCCCACAATGCAACAGTAAGTTGCAAGCCTCTTATTTAGGAGGTCTTGGGTTCAAGTCTTCTTGAACCCCTTGTTGATCTTGGGTTCGGCCTATTACCCATCAAAAAAAAAAAAAATAAGATATAAATATAAATTATAGACTTTTTGATCAACTTTTTTTAATTCAATACTATGATTGGTTCAACTAATAGCAAACAAAATTTGCATGAATGCATAAGTATTCCTGCCTTTGGAAGGAACTAATAATCACATTTTCGGCTATTACACTAAGATCAACAGAACAGAACTGTTGGAGACCCCCTACAGCAATAAAATGTATCTTGTATCATAACACTTAAGGACGTTTCTCAGTGTGGCATTTTGTTGATCTGAGACGCCACCACTTAACAAAACATTTAGCTCTAGAAACAAACTTATTTGAAATCAGTCTTTGCATTCCACAACGAGGCTGTAATTAATTTCTCTTAAAGATGGTATTCTAGTATCATGGTCATTCCATTTACCCTAACTTACCGGGTGCATTCACCCTGCCCCTGCCTCTGGATTCGGATTCATTCTGATTCGGATCCTGGTGTGCGGTGTGCTCAGATGCACAGGGAGCGCAATTTCTCCTTGTGGGTGCACCCGGATGCGCTGTGAAGCGCATTCGGATGCATCCGGATGCCCAGCAGCCATATTTTTCTCCAAATTTCTGTCTTTGTTATTCCGTGGGTCTACTAGTTGTTGCCATGGGAGTCTTGCTGTGAAGGATGGGAGCTGAAACCACTGTCAGGCAGCCCACCTCCAGAGGCCAACACCTTAATTCACGATTTTCTCCCTTCAGAAAGAGTTGCAACCCTAGTACCGCAGGAGAGATGGCGTCTATCTAAGCAAGCGGTGAATTCAGCGGCGTTTAGGGTTCCTATTAGACGCCTGGCTGAACAAAAATGTGGGTGAATGAAGGTGTGTATTGAGGTGAAAATGGTCAGGGACGTTGGACGGCTGATCTCATTCAGTGAGTTTACCACTTTTTTGTCTTTCAATTTTAGTTTTTATTTAATTTTTTTGACGTTTTATAAAATTTAATATTTTTATCTTTTATTTTTTAAACAATGTCTATTTTTTTATCCTATACTATAAAATTCAATTGGCATTTAATATTTATCTTTGGCATTTGGCATTGATCGATAATGAAGTATCTACCATCAAATGATTTAATTCTATATATTTCTTGCATTTTTTTGTATATATATAAAAAATTTAAAATATATACATATATAAACGTACCCAAACGTATCCAAAACCCCCAAAAAAAATTTCACGTATCCACATACCGGGTTCTCGTTCCCGCATCCACATCCGGATTCAAACTGATAACTTAACATTTCCCAGATAATTGGAGTTGATAATGTGATTCTGCAAAAAATTGGCTTTTGCAACTCGTAGAATCCATTCATATGCGTCTTATGTTTGTTTATATCTTGATGCTTAATCCAAGGCCCCATTCGAATTGTCTTAATCTGGTTCCTCAACTGTAACAACAGTTGTCTATGCATGGTTTTTGCTATCCTGCTGGAAAATCAAAACTGGCTAGGCAGTATTAAGACAATTCTATTTTTCCACTATCCAATGGTACCCATTTCTTCATTCTCAATACAAATGGCTTACTGGCAATCATATTATCCAAGCTATATGCTAAGTCTGATATAGTGCTTCTAAGATCACCATGTCCAAGTTTAAAATTACCTGTGCTGCAATCCTCCAACCTTTGCTAGAACTCTTATCATTAATAATTTGTGCTTTACATCCATACTTTACAAGCGCATCTGAGGATAAATCAGGGAAAACTGCATGACAAATTCACCTGCTCTAAAAAGAGAGAACTTCTAAATTTTATCAATTACAAACTAGGATACCGATTCGGGTTCAGGTTCAGGTTCAAGTTCGGGTTTGAAGAACCAGTTTGCTGGTACGGCAAAATCTTGAAAAGGGGTTTGGGTTTGTTAGTACAAAAACATGTAAAAATTTTATATATATATGAAGCGTAGAACCATGAGTTAAGATTAGAATGTCACATAGTATCATAAAAACATTTAAACACCATAAACTTGTAATCATAGCATCATAGAATCATGAATCATGAATCATGATCATACCATCATAGCACCATATTGACATATGCTCAAGTTCAACACCAAAGATTCAAAAAATTAAAATGTCAAGTGATAAATCATAACATCAAGTTCAAGTATCATTGTTTCAAGTTCAACTAATGGATTAAAAATTTATTAATATTCTTCTTCTTCATCATCATCTTCTTGTTCTTCTTCTTCTTCATCTTCTTCTACATTGGCATCAGTTGACTCACAAACAGAGCTAAGGCCAATGGGATCAGCTGCACCAATAACATTATCAGTGTCAAAATCTTCAAATTCATCAACTGCAAGCTGAGAAGTAGAAGCCAACATAAGCCTTTAGAATCCACTTTTTAGAGTTGTGGATGTTTTTATATGGAACATAATTAGACTCAGAGGTTAATTTTTCCCCACTTTTATCGGAGCAGTTTCCCCCCAGATTTTTCAACAGGGGTTTGGGGGCAGCACCCCGAAGATGAGGTCAAGGGGCAGCACCCCACAAAGCCAAAAACAACTATTATTATTGTACAAAGGCACTGGGAGTTATTTTTCTATTCACCGACATATTCTAACCCTAATAGTGGATGTCAAAAAATAATTAAATTTGCAAGAAAAAACAACTTGGCTGCTGACTTTGACCGTCCACAGGACCAAGTTCGCTGGTGGTTCGATGTTTTCCAGCCTGGTCCGCCTGGGTCCAATCTGGGCATGGTCTGGTTCGAACCACCCCCCTGTGGGCCAGACCCTGTCCGGACCGAACCAGAACCACGGACCAGTTAGTACCATGGCTGGTCCAGGGGCCCTTAGGGGCGAACTGGACATCCTAGATTACAAACGTCTGGATCTTAGACTCTTTCATCCTTATCCCAACTATGATGGGATGTTAGGTTCATCACTGCAAACAATGTTGATTTTTTCATCACTTTAAATGTTCCAAATTCTTACTCAGTTGGCATTCCTTTATACCCAATTGTTTTTGGTAGTCCAAAAGATTTGTGTACCCACAAGTTACCTGTTAGTGCTACTGCAGGAAAAGTATAGACATGCAGCCTGAAGATGATAAATGCCTATTTTGGTAGGCAGTTCACAATTAAACAACCATTGCTAATTTCCATGGTAACAAAGATTACAAAACTTCAATTCGATGTACATATAATCATCAGAATTGTATAAATATCTCGAGATTGAATCTAAAGATGACTAAATCTATTGCTTTGTTTTTTTCCTAGAACTATGTCTCTAAATTGGTTTTAAATTTGCGAGCCACAGTCAAATATGAATAATGCGATCAAATGATAACATATATTTGATTTGTTACTAAAAGTTACAAACTTGTAAAGTTCTAGTGAATTCATCAAGTGTCCCATCGTCAACACCCTCAACTGCAAAAAACTGTCTAAGTAGCGCTCAACCTAAATTATAAGAGCCAGTAGAAAAAGAATGAAAAAAAAAAGTAGATGCAGAAGCAAATGAAACAGCTCTCATAACTAACTATTTATAATCAATAAGGAAAAACTAGATATCAGAAGAGCACAAGTATGAAGTCTTGTGAGAGCTTTTCATAACTCCACCAGAGAGTGAGACAAAGTTGTGATCTAGCAATTATGCGCCGCATTTGAATGTGCTATGCGGCATATGCTTACGACTTTACAGATCTAAAAAGTGTGGTCAAAGAATAAACCACACACTGTTAAAGGCAGTCGATGACATCACCCAAGGTTTGTCTAGCCAAATAAGAAACAAAACATCTGATATACAAATTGGTTAAAGCTTCTGTTCATCCAACGCTCCTATTGACCTACAGTCATATTTTAAAAAGCAATGATAGTTGTTGGCCATTAAGGGATTGCACTAGGTCTAATTTAAATATGAATGAAATGGGTTTACCCCATGGCCCTGAGATGACAAGGATTGCTCCTATATGGTTTTAATGCAACATGAAAGAGTTGCAGATTCCATGTCTTCCAAAGCCAAACAAAAAGATACAGGTGTTTTTCTACGCTCTTGTAGAGATTGTTTCACAATCACAATGCTATGCAGATCTCTGCCCGCAGTCTAGAATTGCAATTGCAAAAAATATAACAAACCAACCTTGTTTTACAGTGGGGATCTCAAATATTGGGGCGTGTGGCGGAATTAAAAGGAATAACTACATTTCAAATTGAGGATCGCAAGTCAAAGAAATTTGGTCTAAGGTAAATTCAGTTCAAATCTCCGAGAGAAGCAATCAATATGTAGTGAGATTGCGGCGTGATGATAGTGCATATTCAGGCATCGCCCATGTTTACAATCTTAACTAAAAACAATCAACACCTAAATAAGGCTACCCAGATTGTTAAGTCATTATGGTGTAATTCAAGCTTATGATTCCTACGAAAAGAACACCCCAATTCGCCTAAAAGGCCACTAATAGCCTCAACCAAAACTTTCCAAACAAAAATAAAAATTTGACTTGGGAGCACAAATCTGTAAAGCCAAACAGAAATTCATATTTTTAACACAGTCAAAACCAATTCTGCAGCAACAAAAACACTAGGAAAGAGTTTCATACACAAATTTACCTGTTGTTGCATCTTCGTGAGTTCATCAGGGGGAATTCTGCTCATCTGCTCCTGTGCCAATCTGATCAGCTCTGGATCCATCATACCGTTAAACATTCTGAAGGTTCAATTGTCTCTTAGCAGACCAGCCAAATTCTCAAAAAAAACAAAGGAAAACAATTGAACCGCAGAGAAGTATTGTCTGCAAAAATCAAGGGAGCTGCAACGATGGAGATAAAGAGAATAATTAGTAAGGTTTCGAAGGCAGAATAGTGGGGAGGCAATTTTAGCGTGAGAATAAATCGTGGCATATAGCCTTTTTATTGGCAATGTGCCCACGCGATCTCCGAGGGTTTCTTCGTGGGGTCAAATGACCACGGCAGCCTTCAATGTTGAACGTATATACACTGCGTATATGCTTGTCTCTTTTTGCGTGGGCCGTATAAGGATTAATATGTTTTCTACCCTTTTCTAATTTAAAATCGTCAATTTATAGTACAGTTTATAGTGAAAGAATGCAATGCCAAATCATGGTTAGGAAAAGTCAAGCTATTACACAGATTTGGATGATGTTTAAGTTGCTGTACATATATCTTTAGTTCTTGTCGTTAAATTATAAGTTAAGGGTTATAGTTAACTTTGTAAAGGTAAAATTGTAAGTAAAACAAAACAAAGTAGTTGTGTAAATAATTTGTGTTGTTTAAGTTGGTGTATATATATCTTTAATTTTTGTTGTAAAATTATAAGTTAAGGGTTATAGTTAACTTTGTAAAGGTAAAATTACAAGTAAAACAAGACAAGTAGTTGTGTAAACAATTTGTGTTTGCTTTTTCTTTGTTCAAGATACAAAGTATAAGAGGCAAAGTACAAAAGCAATTGAGGAAAATAAAATAAAGACTGTGTTTCTACGTTTTCAATTTTCTTTTTGCAAAGGTAAATTTTGTTGTTCAATTAGTGGATCAAGCTAGTTATTCTGGTCGTGTGAAATGTGTGTAGCAAAAACTAGACTTGCATACTACAACTCAGAAAACCATTAGTTGTTTTAACAAACAATTGAAAAGAATTAGATTGACAGAAGGTTACAAGACAAAAAAGCAAACAATAAATTGTGTTTACCTGGAAACAAAATATTCAAGTTAAAACTGTCATTTGAGCAAAAATGGTTTTGGTAAAGTTTGGTTAATAGTTGGGATCGAGTAAAGTGCAAAATGTGTTGCAGAACTCAAGTTTTATATATATGATCAGCACAACCAATACAAATTTGTATTCAAATGTATGGGCTTTCAAGCAAAAGAACAAGGAATATAAACAAGAAAGGGAACAATTTAACCTGTAAGAGAATGCATGTGAGCAAAACCTTTGCATTTGTGAAAACTTTTGCATTTTGTTTTCCATAGCTTTTCCCTAAACACTCTACAATTGAAATTGAAAAATAAATTTTGTCATGTTGTTTAGTGACAAGACTTGTATTTGCAAATTAGATAACTAGACAATAATATTGTTCAAAGCATTTACATTTGTAGGTTCTAGTGCAATAGTAGTGACAGAGTTATTCATTGCAATAGTGAAAGTCCCTTGTATTTGGAATTTACGCAAAGCATATACAAGCACAAACATGTTCTTCTTGTAGTTTTCAAATGACACATTCACAAGCTCTAGCAAGTCTGTTGTAAGAGCGTGGTATGCAAATTGCAGTCAATTGTGCTATTTGCAGTATCAATGATGCATTCCAAATATGGTTGATATGTAAAAGTTGTTGTGGTTGCACATGTTGTGCAATAACTAATGTCATTAGCAGTGGTGTTGGTTAAAGATACTATGTTGTGGCATTTCACACATAAGGGCTTAAATGATGGCAAGTGGATATTTTTGGCTTTTAACAAGCCAGTGACCTGCAAGCAAGCAAAATAGAAGAAAAAATGTTAAAGCATGTTGGGATATACAAGAAAACAAAAACTACAATGTGTGCAATATGTGATTTGTTTGTTTACCTGTATATTGGACAGGGCAAGTTTTTAAAGAGTTGTTTTAGTACAATTATCATTCAACTCATCCACGTATGTCAACAATGTTGATTTTATTGTGTATATTCCTCTTGGCCCATTGTGGGCAACATTTTTTAACAAAAGCAAAGGTGTTTTTGTTAAATCAAGGATCTGGTCAAGTCTTGTGTATGCATTGGCATGTGTGTTTGAGACTATAACCTACAAAACAAATGTATAGGTTAATTATTTGTGAGTAAGAAAAATTCAATACATTAAGCATGAAACGTGTTCTTATAATTATATGTATTACTTACGATAGCAGTGTCAGAGTGTGACTCCCAATCTTTTACATGCAATTAAAATTGGGATGGAATTTGACTATGGCTTACTATAAGAACACCTATTGTACCAACTGAATATGTATTGGTTGAATTGACTAATTGGAATATTATTTGTGTATTGCAAACTATGGCAATACTTTTGATTCTGGTTTGTGACGTGAATTGGAGACAATAAACAACATCTCCACATTCATATTGAGATTTTCTTTTTTTGTCACTAAGATTTCACCCTTATGTCAAACTTTAATGTTCAACAATCTTGTGAAACATGGAATGGTTTTCAAGACTACGGGTATGCCTATGGTGAAAATCAATCTCTAAGTTATGGGTCAGCCTCCCTTTGTGACCACCTAAAACTATCTTTTGAACAAGGAAAAGTGTAAGAAAAAACTTGCTTAAATTGTTAAAAAAAAATATTAAATTAATTCAAAAAAAAAAACTTGAATATGTGATGCACTGAATGATTAGTATCTTCAAAACCCCCTAACAACTGACAATTCACAATACTTTGAATAAAAACCTTTCTATTCGCAACTCAAATTGATAATTCAATTTGTCAGCTTAAAATGAAGGTTCAAGCTTCAATATCTATAAAAGGGAATATGAAAAACTCCATAACTTAAGTTGTTGAATCTTAATAACACAACATGCAATTTGTATTAATGAATTAATCTCTACCAAAATGAATACCTAAATAAGATAATTAAAGGGCTTTCCAAACCACAAAAATTAAACATAACTCAAAAATCCACCACTGATATCACCAATATGAGAAGGAACACTCTACTTTTATTCAAAACCAAGGAATCAATCCTGCTACAAAATCTGAGAATAAATGAGCTCCATACAAATATGTCTGAATTTGTAGAAGAAAAATAAGGCAAAGAAGAAAGAAATGAGGAAAATAATGCAATGAAAGACCTTATAGAAAGGTCAAACTACAAAAAGGGGTGGAACTAAAGTGGAAATCAATTGAACTAAACTCCACTTTCTCTCTCCTCCATAATTTTAAAAATATCCCCTTTGGTCAAATTTGAAGAAAAACCATGCATGAAGAAGGGTGAAAATAAAAATAACTGCATTGAAATGGGCTCAAAATCACCTTTAATCATGTATGCATCATGTGTACCCTCAAACTAATGTGGAACTCATGTAAAGGACCTCAAGCCTCCAATACTCTCCATGATACATCCATAAAGCATGCAATCCCTTCTCAACTCCGATTATAACCTTTTGATTTGCAAATCAAGGGCTTGTGAATTTACTTACTACTTTTGCATTAAAATAATATTATTTAAGTGTTATTAATGAACATGTAATAAATACTATATATTTTAGGGCTCATGAAAAAATAAAAACTAACCTCAACTAAGATTGCATGCACATGTATTCCTAAGTGAATTATAATACATCACTAGGATTTATTTACAATAAATCCCTATGCACACTTACATACTAAGTTGTTTAATTCATTTGACTTAAAAATAAATAACACAATAAACATATTTACTAAAGTGTTTTTTATGTTCACTTTAATAAATATATTTATTATTTATCTATTTTAATACATAAATTTAAATAAAGTAATATTATTACATTACTTTATTAAAACATATGTATTAATAAAAAATGTCAAATGAAAAAACATAAAGGAAAATAAAAATCTTCCCATAGGCGAGCATATTAGGGTAAAAACCCTAATAACAAAACCAACATCTTTGTCTTTCATTTCCATTTCATTTTGCACTTTTCATTTCAGAGATTTTATTCTCTGTTGTGCTACCACCATGAAGTTGGGGCTTGGTAAAAATCTGAGGCTTTGTCGAAGATTCTTCTTGAAGGTTTTCAAAGCCATTTTGTTGCAGGTCTTGGTTTTCTTCTGTGTATTTTCTCTTTATAGTGCCCCGAGATTTTTGAATAGAAATACACAACAAAAATTCTCTTTACATATAGAAATTAATGAGAGTCTTTGATCCACTATACATATATATGATCTATGCTCCAAACATGGTATCTTCTCTATATATTTTCCATGGCTGAGGGTTTCTAACTCTATATCTTCTTTCTATAATATCATTGCTATTCCAAGAAAAAATATAGAGGGTTTTAACTTTCTTTCTGATTTTTGACATGCATTTAAGGGCATGGATTTAATACTTTTATGTGTATTTATGTTAATAACAATGTTTTTATATTCTAATGGAGAAAAACCTTAAGATACTTGTCTTTTCCTTCATTTCTTGACATGGGTATTTGAACTAATGAAAGAAAACTAAAACTCTTTTTCTTTCATGGCTCAACCACTATAAATTTGACCTCCTCTGATGAAAACAAAAGATTCATCATGGGTTTTTTCCACCCTTGCAGGTTGCAACTCTATTTGTAGAAACCCCTGTATGAGAATGTCACCCTTCGAGCTCTATTTTCTTCAGATGAAATGGAAAATCTATGTTTTCTTTCTTTATGTATATAATAGTATGTTTTGAGCTTAATGTATTTCTTATGTATTCCATAGGTGACTCTAATCACTTTGAATACTACTCTGTAACTCCTTTGTAATAGCCAAAACCTTTAATAATGGAAAGATACATTGCCAAGGTTTTAATGCTATCTTTATTTTACCTTAGGGTTTTGACTTATGTTTCTATATATTACTTTCAATAACAAAAACCTTATGATGGTATTTGATCTACTCATAATTATTGTAGATGATTCTCTTCCATCCAAAACTGAAGTTATTTACTTTGAACATCATCTACATCTCACTACTGAGTTACACAACACATGTATTAAGCAATAAAAACCTTGTACTTATCACTATGATATGACAATAATTTTTAAAATACCATTGATATTTACAAATTCTTAGATCTATGTCTTTAATGCATTTCATTCTTTTGTCATGATAGTGATGGAACAACAAAGGAAATCTTTGAACAAAATAAAAAATGTGAAATGAATGTATCATTTTGTTTATATGTTGTTCTTCACATAGAAGATTGCCTTGAAATATTGATGCTTTGTCCTATATCTAATGATCATTAAGATTATAGGGTTGCCCTGATTGTACTATCCATCATATGATATGACTACTCTACTTCTAGTGGGATTGTTCACTTCCAATGATATCATTGTGATTACATGATTGTCCCTCTTGATCTGAAATAAACAACTTTGTCATTCTTGGCTCTATTTGTAGAAACCTCTATATGAGAATGTAATCCTTTGATTTCTATTTTATTCAAATGAAATGGAAAATCTTTGTTTTCTTTCTTTATGTATATTATATTTTATTTTAAGATCAATGTATCTCTTGTGCATTTCATAGGTGACAGTGATCACTTTGAATACTTTTTTGTAACTCATAGCCAAAACCTTTAATAATGGAAATATATATTGTCAAGGTTTCAATGATATCTTTGTTTTACCTTAAGGTTTCGACCTCTGCTTCTATATATTACTTTCAATAACAATAACCTTGTGATGGTATTTGTGTTGGCATATGATGAAGATGATTGTGTAGTAGATCATGTAGTGGATGTTGTAGTGTTGTCAATGTTGGAAACAAGTCTATTTCACAGGCCAGGTCTATTATACTAGTGATGAAGTTGATTGCATAAGGATTTTTTGAAGTGTTCCCTGTATCGGTGATAATACAGATAGTATTAGTAAATTCAATGAGCGATGATAATATTGAATATTCAAATGGTGCGATCAGTCTAGTAGTATATACAAAGTCATGTTTACCTACGTCTATGATCACTCAAGAAGATTAGGAGTGCATGTGGAGATTTGAGTCAATCATCAGTGGTATCGGCAAGAACAGTCAACCAGTCTAGTCAAATTGGTTAAATCAAGGTAGTGGTCAATTATTCATCAATGTTCGATTTACTTTTGAATTGTATTGTTGAGGGCTGATATTGAAGATTTCAATTTCCTATGTTGGAACGATCGCTTATGTAATTTGAATGGATTTTTGGAGTTGACTTGTAATACATTTTAGGGTTTGTGATAACTTGAAAAAGTATTATAAAAGATGTAAAATTATTAAGTTATGGTTGTTAAATTATGTTGTGGTGATTGTGATCGTTGAAGGAAAAGTGAAAAATTGTGCTAGAGGTGTTAGAGTGATTAGAACAACATAGTGAGCAATACAGAAGCAAATCTGTCAAGCAAAGGGTGCCATCATCAGGTCATTCTTTGAGTTTTCTACTCAAGACAAGTTCTAACAGGCTTGCGATCAAAATCCTTTAACAAGGTTACTCCTAATAGGGTATGCAAGATCCTAACAAGTTTGAAGATTAAATCCTTTAATAGGGTGACTCTCAGAAGGATTTTTAAATCTCTTAACTGAGTAGTTCTTAACCAGACTATTGTAATAATCTTTAATTAGGTTATAGATACGCTTAACTGGGTATATCCTTAACTAGGTAATGTAATGCTCCTAACAAGGAAAATCTTATTGTTGCAGTAGTGAGATTTGTGGGTACTAATTCCCACTATGGTTTTTCCCTCTAACCAAGGGTTTCCACAAGAAAAAATCTAGGATTCATTTTGTTACGTTTGTGGATGCACATCTTACTTTTCTTCTATGTTACATTTACCTTTTCATGTTGGTTTATTTGGAAGTTTATGAAAATATTTTGTAGATCTATGGTTTCACTAATTCAACCCCCCCCCCCCCTCTCAACGCCTTATAAGACTAACAATTTGTATCAAAGTCAAGTTCCCTTCATGAAGAAGCCTAAAAACTTGGAGAGGACCCTTAAGGAAGATATGGAGGGTTTAAGATATCAAAGGAAACTTGAGAAGCAACTTGTGAAAACCAAGAAATTCATTGAAAGGCTGAAAGAAAAACTCCAATAGTCAAGAGAAAATAACTTATCGAGCAACTTGAACAAATATCTGAACAAAGTGGATTTGAGGAATTTGAAGCCTCCTTGGAAGCCATGTCCTTGGAGAATAAGTAGTTGAGTCAGGACAAGAAGAACATAAAGAGAGAGTCAGAAGTTTGTTAATCATAATGGATAAAGAGATGGAAGAAAGGAAAATTACAAAGAAATCCCTAAAAGCCAAAGATGAATCCCTACAAGCCAAGGTGGACGAGCTCTTCAAATCTTAACAAGAAGTTGGTACATTGCATATACAACTACATGAGATAAATAAATAGAATCAAGAAGCCCTAAGGGAGAATGAAAATATGAGAAAAGAAAATGAGTAACTGAAAGGTGAGTTGAAGGCTGCAAATGATTTACTCAAGAAATTCAATAAAAGTATTACAAAGCTTGATGAACAACTAAAGAATCAAAGAATGCATGGAGAGAGCCATGGATTAGGGGTTACACAAGTTATGAAATTGGTGAATCTTCTAGTACCAAGAAGGCCATACAAGATGTCAAGTCTGTACCTAAGGTGAATCAAAAGAATTCTAGTAAGAAACCCTACAAACCAGTTTATTTCAATTGTCATAAGGTTGGACATATAGCTAATGTATATAGAGAAAATATTAGACTTGGAATATTTAATTGCTATTGTTATAATTGCAAAAAATATGGTCATAGAGATCATGAGTGCAGGACAAGGATGAACAATCAATGGTCACAAATCAATCAGCAGAGTCCTTATCTGAATAGGAACCAGTGGGATGTTACATGCTCACATTGTCATAATTATGGTCACATGGACATTAACTACAGAATGAGGACTAATAAAGGTAATGCAAGACCTTAGAGAGCAACCTGAATGGCATGTTTTCACTTTCACAAGTTTGGACATATTGCAAGGTTTTGTAGGTCAAGAAACAATATAGAAAACCAATCGGTTAACCAGTCAAATGATCAAAAGGGAAAACATAGTGCAATAGTGGAAGAGTCCAAAAGGCAAATGAATCAAATTTGGATGGAAAAGAGTAATAATAAATCATTAGAAGGATTTGCATCTTCACCAGGTGTGGAGAACTCATCTGCTAATTAAGCCTATATCTGGCTTAGGGGGACAAAACATTGTTAGATCTATTTTCAGTCCCCCTAGAAGTGTGTGTGGTAAGTTTTATTTGCATATTTAGATGCATATGGTTGTTTTAAAGTATGGTATAAAGTTTTGTTGAACTGCATTAAGATTTAGTTAACCACTAACAAGAACCTTTAAGATATATATTGTTTGTTATCAATCAGTGATGCAATTAATGTTGTAGTGTGATGGAAGATAAAAGGTGATTTTAGGTCTTATTGTGTACCTACGCATTCAAGAGTCAACCAGGAGTGACATAAGTGAAGTCTTAGAAGATTGATAGCGATTAAGAGGACTAAAGAAGGACTTGAAGAGGATTTGGTGAAGAATTTGCAGGGGTTTGTGCAACTCTTTGAATAGCGACTTGAGAGGTATTTATTGAAGATCTCTGAGCTTAAAATTTGTTTCTTTGAGAATGGATACTCCTATTATTGTCTATATCACTAATAAACCTAGGACTAAATTTATGAGGCATCCTTATAAGTTGATGGAGAACAATCCAAAGGGTGCCCTAACTAGTGTGCCCTACAGAGTGTTACACATGGAAGATGTTAGGTCTTGTATCTATTGTAAGATTGAGGACTTAGATGAAATACATATTTGTTCATTGTATGAAGAATTATGCTATAATTTGGTGCTGAAGGATAAATATAGAGTGATCGCAGACAAGGGTTTTGAATACACGATACACTTTCCTTCTGATTTCGAGGAAGAGAAAGTTAGATATGTACTAAGTAGGGTTCATGACAAATTCATGTGGCTTGATCGATTCTAAAATATCACAAAAGAGGTCATTCATGTGGTTACAAGTTTTTGTGCTACTGGAGACATACCATAGCTAATATCTATTCCATAGAATCTAGTTACAGAACTAACGAAATCTAAGTGGGACACATGTGCAATGACAATCAACAATATCCCTGATAAGGCAATTGTATGCAATGAAAATCCTTGCAGTTGCACCATAAATCATATCATAAAAACACAAGAAATGTGAAGCATTTAGGTTAGAATAAACTTGCTAAATAACTTTTAATGCAACCAAATTTCCACTACAACCTCTGATGAGCTAAAACAAGTGCACCCAAAACCTTGTTTGATTTTCTCTTAGATATTTTGTGGTTGTGCTCTCCCAACACAATACAATAAATCCTAGTGTGATTAATGAGTGAAGGATTGAGAACAAGTATAAGGAAATTGTCCCAATCTTCACAAAGATGATGCAATGCTAATGCAAGATCTATTTCTAAAAAATGCAAATGCAAGAGATAACAACTAGTTAGGATGAGAATGATAAACTAAGATAAGAGTGCAAGATTGAAACAAAACTAGATTCATTCCATTACCTAACATGTGATATCAAGATTATTTAATAGATGCAAGAAGATACAATAGAATGACTAAGTTCAAATGAGGAGTGAGGCCTCCTTTTTATAGAAATTGAATAGGATTGGATGGAGGAGATTAAGAGGCAAAAGAATGGATGGCCAAGATTAAGAGGCAAAAGGGAAGTGGCTAAGATGAAGAGGCAAAAGGAATGAGTGGCTAGGATTAAGAGGCAATGCAAAATTCAAACTCCACTTTAGAGGGAAAAGAGAAGAATTCACAATGATTTGTGGAGAAAAGAGATGGAGAGGTTGTCGCCTTGGAAAAGGTGATTGTGCACATGATTAGAGGTGATCCAAATTTTAATTGAGATTAGAGGAATATTAGCAAAAATAAATATTAGGAAAAAGGGAAAAGGGATTAAATTAAAATATTTTTTAATTTAATCATAGTTTAGAAGAATTTTAAGCAATGGAGGAATAAAATAAATAAAATTTATTTTATATTAAGAGATGGAAGGATAATATATTAAAATAAATTTAATATATTATAGTATTTAAATAAAATTTAAATACCAAGGGAAAATGAATTATTTAATTAAATAAATAGAAGAATATAATGATTATAGTCAATTAAAAAAATTAACTATAATGTTAAGGACAAATATTAATAAAAATTAATATTAGAGTGCAAATGACAATTTTAGGTGTCTACATTTTTTCCCTCTTTGATGCGGTGTCGAAATCAACATCGCATCAAAGAAAAAGAAAAGGAAAATGCCCCAATCATGGAAGGATGAGGAAGGATGACAAGGAGGTAGAGGTATGCCCCCTCGAGAGGATATGCGGGTGCAGAGAACACGAGTGTTCTCTCAAAATGAATAGGAGGAGAACAAATATGGTAGGGATAGGAAATAAATAGGAGCCTCGATGCAAAATACAAAATGAAGCTAACTAAATGCAAAAGGTTTTCTAGGATTGTATTGTGTTAACAAAGAGAGAGCACATCCTAGTTTTGATATTGTACTTGACATTATACACCAAGGTATGAGGAACCAAGATAACCATGTGCCAAGTACATGATCAAAAAGGGAAAATACAACCATATGTTTAATGATGCTATGATGTGGAAGACCATGATGCCCTTGTGACAATAGGATGCAAAGACCATGATAGATACAAAAAATACTAATAAATACAAGCAACAAGCAAGCATGCACAAAAAACTGAAAGAAAACCAACATATTGCCCCTAGTCAAGTTGAAAACCAATTAATTGATTGATTGACTAATTGAGTGATTGGGAGGGCATGGCCTCTAGGATTGGGAAGAATGCATTCCATGATGATGATTGGATTTGAAATTGATCAAATAATTATCAATTGATTTGGTTTAAGACGATGGCTTGATTAAAGGTTAACGTGTTAGATTACAAGATTGGATTGCATGGATTACTATTGATTGCACTTAGTTGGACTGACTTGGGATCTTTTGGATTATAGGGATTTTTTTTTTTGAATTTTTAATTTATTTAGATGAGTGGATTGGATAGAATGGGATTGAAAGAGAATATGATGGATAAGATGATATTAAAAAGCATGTGAGGGGAATAAATGGATTGGATTAGAAGATAAATAGATTTGATAGACAAGATGGCTTGAATAAGATGAAAGGATGATTAAGGGATTAGATATGATGGGATAGGAAAAAGGATAAGTGGATTGGGACCAATGACAAGGGATAACTAAGGAATGATAGACGATGGAAGGATGGAGAGATGTTTGGTTAGAAGATGAATGGATGGAAGGGAGGGATTGGATAAGAGATAGATGGAATGAATAGATAGGTAAGGGTAGGATATGGAAGATCATAAGATGGGGGTATAGGGATGGATTTCCAAGGACTATGTGGAAAATGAGTTAAATGCCCCACACTAGAAGGAGGAGAATGAAGGATGGAATGATGGAGGATAACAATGTATAGGATGAAAGGATGGTGTGTAAGGGATATGAGGGGAGGAGAATGATATGGTACGGAGGATGAAGGATGGAGAGATGGTGGATAAAGGATGCATGAAGTGGATGGATAATGTGGAAAGGATATTTATGGAGGAAGTGGATGGATAATGTGGAAAGGATATTTATGGAGGAAGTGAAAGCTTATGTTGTCCAAAGCATGCATGGATGTTTTCTTTGTATTTTAGTACCTCTTTTTTATTATGAAGGGAAAATGTATGAAAGTGGAAGGTGGATGGATAAGGGATATACGATGGAGGGTATGAAGAGGATGGGGGATAATGATATGGAGGATACATATGGAATTGGATAATAGATAATGGATGGAGGAAATGTATAGGATAATCAAAATCAAGGACATGGGAAGGCATATGGACTCAAAGAGTATTATGAATGATGGATTAAGGGAATGAATATGGTGAGGAATATGAGATGGAGGAGAGGGATGTCAAGATCAAATATGTGAAAATGGATGGAATTATGTAGGAAAATGGATGGATAAGGAGTAAGGGTTATGGAAGGTACATATGGATAGAGGGGATGCATAGGATAGTCAAGATCAAAGAAAGGAAAGGATAATGATAATGAACTTAGATAGGACAATGGATGGTGGATAGGGAATGTGGGAGATATTTATGGTAGCATAGTATGGATGGAGCTTGCCCCCAAGTATAGAGTGCATGGGGAGGTGGATAAATGAATGGAAAAGATATGATAGGTATGTGAAGTAGATGATATGGAAGATATTGCGGATGGATAGCGAGAAGGAACTGCCCCTAAGTATGAAGAAAAACTAGAGGGAGGGATTACACATGACACATGTTTGCTAGGTTTTCATCATGGTACTTGCCCAAGGTGCTTGATTACCAAGTTTTCACTATTGGAAAATTGTTTTTCTTTTTTCCTTTTTCTTTCTTTATTTATTTTTTATAAATTTTTTGACCCTTTTTTTTGTTTTTCTTTTTTAAATAATTTTTTGACCTTTTTTTTTTAAACTTTTTTGGAGGAAATGATAATGGGGAAATGGAAGGAGGACTCAAGCATCTAGTTCCATGGATGATATCTCTTGATATAGAATAAGGGACTTTGGATATATGCTCATAGATGTCGGTATGATGGTGGGAAGGGGGATGTAATGGATTAGGGGATGGAGGATAAGGACTTATGCAAAAGTTTGGATTAAAGGGGGTGGATGTGTATGGAAGGATTGAAAGATAATGGATCAGGGGTTGGAAGACTTTTGAATCAATAAATGAAGGATTTGGAAAGATTATCATTGGCACACACCTTGGAGGGTGGTGGAGTAGTGGAAGAAAATATTTTGAAGGAGATGGAGGAAAAAGTTTAAATTTGGGGGTATAAGGATGCAAAATGGAAGAAGGAAATGATTGATTTAGGATAGTGGATTTTGGGATATAAGGAACCAAAATGGAGTTGGAAGATGGGGGATTCTTGAATGGAGGATTGGAGGTCTTATGAGTGGAGGAATATCTCGGATTAGAAAATTTGAATACCAATTTGGATTTTTCTTTGAAATTTATTTCTTCGATGAGTAGCTTGGGAATCCACATAATTTTTGATTTTTTCATTTTGGGCCTTTTGAATTTTTCTTGCATTTGGATCATATTTTTCTTTGATTGAACATGTCTTTTAGATGGGACATGTTGATCCTTGGATTCTTGTGGATTTTTGGCTTTATGAATTTTGTCTTTGGCATCCCATATGCTTCCATTAGCCATGGTATAGGTGCATCAGGATGGATGATATGGAGAGTTTATGGATGGAATGATGGAGAGTGAATGTTGGAAGGAATTCAAGGACGTGTGACTTTTTTTATCTTCATAAGGTATTTGAAGTGATGAAGTGGTGGACTTGGATATGATGGATGGATGTATGTAAGGACCCAAAATGGATGGAAGGGATGAAGGGGTTAGCGTTGGGATATAAGGGCCCAAAATGGATGTAGGTGAGGAAAGGATGGAGTTTTGGATATAAGGACCCAAAATGGATATGGATGAGGAAGTAATGGAGTTAGGGATGTAAGGGCCCAAAATGGAGGTGGAATATAGGGAATGGGAACATTCTAGTTTAGATGGAGGGATTATGGATATGGAAGGAGTGGAAGGTTTCCCAACGTCTTGAGACATTGTTTTTCCAATGGGATAATTATTATTTTGAACACAAGATGTGAGTTCATTTCAATTAGGAGGAGAGGTGGAAGGAATGATAAGATCTTGAATTAAGCTATGTTGGATAAAGGGGGAGGAACCAAGTTTATATGTATGGGGTTTGTAGATGGATTGGATAGGTGTAATGGGATCTTGTGGAGGAATAGGATCATGAGAGATATTAGGAGGAATAATGAGATCTTGAGATGGATTGGGATCATGACATGGAGATGAAGGGGTACTTTTATCTTGACTTTGGGGAGGATTATGTGGTGGAGTGGAAGGGACGATTGGATATTGAGATAGATGGGGATTATAAAAGGGTGTGAAGGGGATGAAATCATGAGATGGAGCTATTTAATCTTGACAAGGATGAGAATTAGTAGATTGGGTATAAAAAATATCTTCATGAAATGGAGGGGGAGTTGATGATAAGCCCTGGGATAGAAGGGGCTCATTGACGGAGGTGGAGGGTATGCCTTGATCTTGATTAGAGATGGGACTATGAGGTGAATCAAGAGGGATAAAGGCATCTTGAGATGGAGGAATGCTTTGATATAAAGAGGAATAAGAATCCATGCTTTTGGACAAGGTCTTGACATATATGGACTTGTGAGGATGATCTAATAGAGGGGTTGGGATCTTCAACTTCAATCTCTCCTTTATCCATAAGGTCTTAGAATTTTTTTTTAAACTTTAAGCACTTGTGTTAACCCCAATTGATGGTGATGATGATGAAGACCGAAATCAGAGGTATACAAGATTGTAGAAGGATTAGATTAGTTGTTATTTTTTCATTTATGTCAAGCAATTGATTTCTGGTTTATATTGAGTTTCCATATCATTAGGAGTATGATATAAGTTGAGTGAGTTAAGGAAAAAGAGAAAGTGAAAAGTTATGAAGGAGTTAGTGAAGTTGAAGAACTTAATTAGGAAGCTAATACATATTAGAAAATGATAAGGTGATAATGGTTTAAGTGTTTTCTACTTTATATTTGATGATATCAAGTCGGTAAAGGAGATTGAACAAGTGAGCAAGGTTAGAAAGTTGACAAGGAAAAGAAACAGTTTAGTTACCGAGCAAGAAGAAGCCATTTAGTAAAAGGAAAGTAATTCTTGGTAAAGAGAAAGGAAGCCAAGACACCGAGTTCAAGGAGTTAGTTACCGAGCAAAGAAAACATAATTTAGGTTGAAGGAAAAGTGAGTGCAAGGAGTTAGTTACTGAGCGAAGCAAGCATAATTTAGGTTGAAGGAAAAGGATTTAGCCACCGAGCAAAGAACATAAATTAAATACAAGGATCAAAATGACATTTAATGAAGAGCCACAATGATTTGGAAGATTCCAAGGATGAAGAAGAGTTAGTTAAAGAGATCTAATCAAGGAGATTAAGAGGAAAAATAGAGTCTATATAAAGGATGAAATTGAATGAAAGACAAGCTGGCTAGTTGAAGTGTTGATGTGTTGCCAAGTGAAGCAATGAAGAAGAAAAAGGTGGAAATCCAAGTCTACAAGTAGAGATTGATGAAGTGTTCAGGCTAGTGAATAGTGAAGGAATGAAGTGAAGATAAATAACGCATAAGGGATATAACTAAGAAAGAGGTAGTTGTAGATTTACAGATCAAGTTTTATATTATTTCTTATTAATATTTGTAGTAGAAAAAATCTTAACTGAGTGGACTTAATAGTCTTATTGTAAATCCTTGAGAGAGGTGACATTATAGAAGAGTATTCAAAGACCTTTAACTAGGCCGCTCCTAACATGGTGAAGATCCTAACATATTTGAGGCAAATACCCTAATAGGGTCACATTTAACAATGTGCATTGTAATCTTTAACAAGATTGGCTCTTAACCAAGCATACTTCAGAAGAGTATTTTGATTGGTGGGTGAAAATTCCCATAGTAGCTTTTCCCAAATTGGGTTTCCATGTTAAATACTAGTGTCAAATGTGTTGAATGTTTATTGTGCATGTTATTTATTGAAAAATTAATTTAATGATGTTATCGATTACTACTAAAGTTTATCTTACCGAGTTGAATCAGAGTCAAAGTTTTTAAGGTTTAAAGAATCACTAATTATTGATTCATCCCCCTCTCAGTAATCCAACAATTGGTATCAGAGTAAAGGTACTCTGGAGGGATAAATTTAAAAGACTTGGTAAAAGATTTGAAGATGTATAAGAGGGAGGCACCAAAGTTGAATAGGGAAAACTTCTCTACATGGAAAATTAGGATGAGGTTGCACATATCTGGAATTGGAGAATATGAATTATACTATCTTGACAATGAGTATTCATTACTGCCATTTCAGCCTATGGAAGTTGAATAAGTAAGAGAAAGGAAAGATCACACACAAGTTATGATTGAGATATCTTCTACTCTCATCGACCTAGACTTCAATGATCTTAAAGGATGTGATACAACAAAACAAATGTGGGAAAATCTTGTGTTGGTATATGGTGGAGATCAACATATTCATAAGCCTAAAGTTAAAAGTTTGAAAGGAAAATTTGATTCTATGAGATTGAGAGAAGGTGAAGATGTTAAATAGTACAATACAAGATTGAATGAAGTTGTGAGTGCTATTAGAGGTGCTAGAGGACATATTGAAGAAGACATAACAAGAAAACTACTGAGGACATTGTTGCCTATATATGTCATCCAAGTGTTTACAATACAAGAACTGAGATCCATTCCTCAGATGCTTGTTTCACTAGATGCTACAATTGGTAAGTTGATTGATTTTGAGCTAAATGATTTTGATAATAGTTAATCTGCCACTATTAAGATTGAGTTTGCATTCAAGTCATCTTTTAACATTGGAAATTCTAGAGAGTCTAAATCTAGTGATGGTTATGTAAGCAGTGCAAGTGAAAGGTTTCACAGTTGCAAGAGTGATCTAGAAAGTCTGTTTAAAGAGGAAAGACAACAAGAAGAGTTTGAAGCCTTACTAGCCAAGAGACTACCAAGAGGAAAAGGAAAATACCAAGGTAAATTAACTTTGAAATGTTTCAATTGCAACAAGATTGGTCATATTACATCTAGATGTCCTGGAAACAACAATGATGAGTGCTTGGCTAAACAATGGTATTAGAAACCCATAGCATTGGACTGCTTATTTTAGGATTGGACACCCTAAATGGTTGCTAACTAGATCATTCAGTCTCATTTAATTATCATCCAGGGATGTTGTGTGTGTATGTTAAACAACTTCATGAAATTAGGTTTATTAACTAACAATTCAAAGCAAATACAATGCAAATTTAACTAAGAAATGAAACTAAAATCCATGACATCTCATGGTTCTCTAATTAGATGTGGTAAGTAGAGCTCCCAACTTTGTATTCCCTACTAGTGACACTTCTAAAATGAGAAATATGATACTACAAATGCTTAATCTAGCTCTCAAAATTGACAATGTGATACAAAGATAATTCAAATGCTCTCAAATGCTCTCAATTGCTATGAAATTGACTATAAGGGTGATGCTTTGCAAATGAATTTCTAAGATGATTATTGCTCTCAAAATGCCTCATTTATAGTAAATTCCCAAGGGTAGGGGGTAGAGTGAAGTCATCATGATTTAGCCTTGGTTGAGTCAAAAACTTTGCAATATTTTTAAATGGGGGGACAATTTAAATGTTTGTCTCAAAGCTTTGGACAAAAGGATAAAATTGAGTGGATGAGATTCAAAGTTGAATTTGTGTGATTGAGATTCAATTCCTTTGAGTGATCCATGTGCTTTGTGTTCTCAATTTTCATTGGTTCCTCAATTTATTGTTGAAAGATATTAAGATTTATTAAATCCCATCAATTAATTAAATTAGCTATGTAGGGAATAGGTTCATTTTGATTTTTGATTTAACAACTATACAATTAATTGATTAAAATCAACTATATAGTGTTTTTCACCTCTTTAAGCTTGTAATTAATTATTTAATGTCATCATTTAATTTTTCCTTTGATTTTATTGATATTGTCCAACTTTGATTTAATAAATGTCCATTTAAATGTGATTTGATCCTTTTTATGAGAATTAGTGCATTTTGATGATTTTGAGCCATTTTATTGATTTAAAAGCACTTGCCCATTTTTGAGTGTCTACAAATGCCCCTTTTTGAATTGATGTGTGAAGAACATTGATTCAAAGAAATTTTAGTCCTGATCGCTTTTAGGTCTTGATATGAAATTGATTGTTGCTTGATATGATATACCTCTGATTTGATTTGATAAAATGATATGTGCCCCATTCATAATAACTCAAAAATTTTGATGCCCCAGATTCACTGATATTTGATGCCAATTTGATACTCTGATGTCCCCTCATAAATGAAACATATTGATTGCTTGATTTGAAAATATTTGATGAAATTGATTTGATTTGATTGATCCAATATGTTTCATTTCTGAAAAACATTGATGATTGTCATGTCCCCTTTTCAAATAATTAAAAATAATAACTTTTGCTAAGGCTGGTAGGCTCAAAAAGTAAAGTTTCGGGAAAAGGGGCTAATATTTAGAAACCAATGGATTAATAAATGATTATTATTATTATTATATGTATTATTGACCCCTCTTGGTCATGAGTTAGGGTTATGCCCTCTTTTAAAGGGGTTTGGAGGCATTTCGGGCTCATTCTAGAACTTGATTTTTGCTCATTGCTTTATTGTTCTTCAGAGGCTGCCAAACCTATGGAGAAGGAGACCCAAATATGGGAGTTTGTAGGTTTCTAGGAAGGCTAAAGATAGGAGTTTGAGGCCATTCCATGTGCAAGCTCATGCGGAGTTTGCCCTTGTGCTGAACAGTGCAGATTTGTGAGTTTTCGGGTGTGTTTTTGTAAGATTTTGGTGTTTCTGGTTGAATTTTTCATATCAGTTTGGGTTGCTACTATATTGTAGCCATTTTGATGTTAAAATAGAGCTGAATATATTTATTGGGTCGTGATTCTACTTCTGTAATAGATTTTTAGTGTTTTATGGTGTTTCCGGGCTATTTTGTGTTGTTTTCGGAAGCCCGATGAGCATTGTATTTGTCCTCCATTTTGGAGCTATTGTGTAAACTATATACAGATCTAGAAATTTTATTTTGTAGTCTATTATGCTGGCAAATTTTTTATAAAAATGTATACTTTCAGATTTATCAATAATATGTGAAATTGTGAAGTTTTTGGCACTATTTCGGGCATACCTGATTTGGGTTTTATTGAGAAATTGCATAATATTTCAAAGTGTTGATTGTTTGATTTAATAATCTGATTAGTGGATTTAAATATGATATAAAAATAAAAAAAGGGGACATTTCAATGGTATCAGAGCTATGATCTTGCCAGCCTGAGGGTTTGTAGAAGTTTGTATGCAACTAAGTGAAAGAGAAAAGAGATATTTGTAGCAAGAAAAGAATAAAGAAATTTTGATCAAACCTCCAGTTGAAAATAAAAGAACAAAATCCAAGGAAGGAACAAGTATGGATAACCCGGATGAGATGGCAAAAAAATTCTTCCAAGACATCCAGAATACTCAAAAGCAAACAGTGGATAGTTTGGTAGAAACTAGAGAGGCTTTGCGATTATTGACAAAAAAACTCCAAGGAGTTGTATCTACTAGTGAGAGAGGGAGCACTTCAGAGGAGCCAAGAAATCTGAAACCCACACCCTCTAAATCAACAAAAACTATTTTCTTGCCTGCAGATGAGCCACCAGTACCAAATCCAGCCCTTAGTCCTATGGAAGAGGTTACAGGTAACTTGATTTCATTAAGAGCTACTTACAATGGCTTAGATGATGAATTTCGTAGTTTGGTTCCTTTTAGAGAATATGTGGATATGATGAACACTTTGATGCCCAAGAAAGAGTACAGGAGGCAGTAGGACATAAGTGGAAGAGAGCTCAAAAATAAAATAAGCAAGTTTACAACACCTACTTTTGATGGAACAAATAAAATTTCAGCTAGAGCATGGCTACAAAAATTACAGACCTTCTTCACACTTAACCCCATGAAGGAGAGTGATGTCGTTCAATTCGCAAGTCTACACTTGGAAGATGTAGCCTATGATTGGTGGTATCATGGAATGACTACTCAAGGTCATGATCAGGTAACTACATTTGATGATTTTAGTCAAAGAGTGATAGATAGATTTGATCTCAAGGATGATGAAGAGTATTTTAAAGAATTGTCAAAGTTGAGGCAAACCAAATCAGTTAATGAGTATGTAGAAGAGTTTCAAAAAGTGGCTGTTATGGTACCTGATATGAGTGAAAAAAGGATTGTTTATCTTTTTCTTGATGGTTTGGAAGATTCTATTAAGGGTTTGGTTAAGGCTTTCTCACCCTCAACCTTACAGGAAGCTATCAAAAGAAGCTTGCAACTTGAAACTTGTGTGCCTATGAAACCAGTCACTAATCAAAAACCCCCAAATCTTTGGCAACATAAGGGGAATTTTTAGAAAAAGACTTTTCCAGCACCACCACCAAAGAATGTGATAAATGTAGCAAAAAATAAGGTAGATGAAGAGACTAGGAGTGAATTACGAAGAAAAAAGTTTTGTTTCACTTGTAGAGAACCATGGGTTCCAGGACACAGATGTTTGGGGAAAGGTCAAGTGCACTATATTAAAGTTGCTTCAGAATCTGATTCAGATGAGCATGAGGAATTTCATGACACTAAGGAGGAGGAAGAAGAAGAGAAAGAAAAAGAAATCAGCAAGGATGACACTTTAGCAGCATTATCAGGAGTCCCAAGATACCATCCCTTTCGAATTCGAGGGGTACTAGCAGGGCAAAGGTTGATAGTTCTTCTTGATAGTGGGGCAACTCACAATTTTATTGATGAGGGATTTGTCATGAAAAGAGGGCTTAAAGCAGAATATTTTGAGGGATTCAATGTTACTGTAGCTGATGGATTCACTATGTCTTGCACACGGGTGGTGAAACAACTCAGGATGACCTTAGGAGATTATGAGTTATGTGATGAATTCAATGTTGTTGGCATTGGGGAGACAGATCTTGTATTGGGTGTTCAATGGTTGCACTCTATTGGAGGCTATTACATGAACCATCAAACTATGGATTTTAAATTTCATTCCAATGGGAAAGAAGTCTTATTGAGAGGCTTATCGAATGGAGCACCTAAGGTGGTCACTGCAAAGAGGATGGAGAGGACTTTTCAAAGAGGACAAGTAGCATGGGCAGAAGGAGTCATAATCCATCCAAAAAACTCTCCAAAGAATCAAGGTAATTTCTATTTTGAAATTCAAAATATTCTTGATAAGCATAGTATAGTTTTCAATGATTTGCTTCTGGGATTACCACCAAATAGAGGTTTTGAGCATGTTATAGAGTTAGAATAGGGTGCCAAACCAGTTATAACAACTCCATACCACCATCCAAGAGGTTACAAGGAAGAAATAGAAAAAAATATTAAGGAACTCCTGGACATGGGATTCATAAGGCCTAGCTCTAGTCCATTTGCATCATTTGTGGTACTTGTCAAGAAAAAGGATGGTACAATGAGAATGTGTATAGATTATAGGGCTCTAAACAAGAAGACCATAAAAAATAGGTATCCCATACCATGCATAGATGAACTCATTGACGAGTTACATGGTGTTGTATACTTCTCAAAAATTGACTTAAGATCAGGGTACCATCAAATCCGCATGAGGAGGGAAGATGTAGAAGAGACTGCTTTCAAATGTCACTATGGGTACTTTGAATTTCTTGTTATGCCATTTGGCCTCACTAATGCACCAGCAATGTTCCAATCTTGTATGAATAAGGTATTCAGCAAGCATCTTCAAAAAAAAAAATTGGTATTTTTTGATGATATCTTGATTTACAGTAAAACATGGAAAGAGCATCTAAAGCACATAGACACTATTTTGGGAATCTTGGAGTAGAAATCCTTCTATGATAAGCTATCTAAATGTGAGTTTAGTTTGATAGAGATCCTATATTTGGGACATATTATAAGTTCTAAAGGAGTACAGGTTGATCAACAAAAAATTCAAGCAATTTTGGATTGGCCTCCACCCACTAATCTTACATAGTTGAGAGGTTTCTTCAGGTTGTGTAGCTACTATAGGAGATTTGTCAAGGGATTTTCTTAGCTTGCTGCCCCCTTGAATGATTTGGAAAAGAAAGGATCTTTTATTTGGACAGAAGAGGCACAAAAAACATTTGATAAGCTTAAGGAGGTAATGAGTTCATGCCATGTGCTTGCAATTCCAGATTTCTCTTTACCTTTTGTTGTTGAATGTGATGCTTCTGGAGAAGGTATAGAGGCTGTCCTAACTCAAAGGGGACATCCAATAGCATTTGAGAGTATAAAATTAAATCAATCAGAGAAAGGTTACTCCATCTATGATAAGGAAATGTTGGCAATCATGCATGCACTTCATAAGTTTAGACAATATTTGGTATGTGGGAGATTCATTATAAAGATAGACCATAATAGCCTCAAGTTCTTCTTGAACCAAATGGATTTGAATGATTGTCAACAAAAATGGGTAAGCAAATTGCAAGCTTATGATTTTGATATTGAATACGTGAAAGGAAAGAATAATGTGGTTGCTAATGCTCTCTCAAGAAAGCCCACTTTGTGTTCCTTAACATCTATCTTTGCTGATTGGAAAGTCTCCATAATTTCAGAGTATGCTAAAGATTCCTTTGCCACCAATATTTTGGATAAGTTAGTGGATGATAATAGGTACAAGGTTGTTGATGAATTGATTTATTACAAGAACAGGATCTTCTTAGTGCCAGGATCAAAAACTAAGGAGAGGATATTGAGGGCCTTTCATGACACACCTTTGGCTGGTCATCAAGGATACTTCAAGACATACAGGCAACTTCGAGAGTGGTTTGCATGGAAGGGTATGAAGGAGGATTTCCTTAAACACATTAAGAAATGCATGGTATGCCAACAAAACAAGAGTGAGAAAATTTTTCCTGCGGGGTTTTTGCAGCCACTTCCTATTCCTGAACAAAAATGGGAAAGTATTTCCATGGACTTCATCATTGGGTTGCCCAAGGTTCAAGGTAGGGATTGCATATATGTGGTGGTAGATAGACTAACTAAGTATGCACATTTCTTTCCCATCACATCTGATTTCAAGGCATCACAAGTGGCATAATTGTTCTTCAAGGAAATTTTTAGGTTACATGGCTTGCCTAGAAACATTGTCAGTGACCGGGATAGTAGATTCCTCAGCTTTTTTTGGAAGGAGATCTTTCATTTGGTAGGAACTGAACTCACTCCCAGTACTATCTATCACCCTCAAACAGATGGGCAAACAAAGATAGTTAATAAATGGATAGAGGGATATTTGAGGAACTATGTTTCAAATCAACAACATGCTTGGGTGAAATGGTTGCACCTAGAGGAGTATTGTTACAATACATCTCATCACATGTCTATTGGTATGCCTCCTTTTCATGCTCTCTATGGTTATGATGCCCTTTCCTTTGTTGATCTAGTACTTTTAGATAGCAGAGTACCTGTAGCAAGTGATTTCATTAAGAAAAGCCAAGACATAATAAGGTCCCTTAAGGATAATCTACAACATGCACAGAATCAACAAAAGTTGTACGCGGATAGGAAAAGGAATGAAAGATATTTTGAGGTGGGAGATTTGGTATTTGTTAGGTTGCAGCCATATAAGCAAAGCACCTTGAAGAGGAGTGGGGCAGAGAAGCTCAAGCCAAGGTTCTATGGGCCTTATAAGATCATCAGGAAGGTAGGAGAGGTAGCTTATGAATTGGAGCTCCCACCAAATAGAAAAATACATAATGTTTTCCATGTCTCTTGCTTGAAGAAGGTTCTAGGCTAGAAAAACATAGTATCTACAGAATTACCACCTCTTGATGATGAATGGAAATTAGTCTTAATACCATAAGAGGTTTTGGATACAAGAGAGAAAAGATTGAGAAATAGGAGCATCACAGAGCATTTGGTCAAATGGAAAGGATTACCATTGGAGGATGAAACTTGGGAAGGAGTACATATTATTGAGCATCCCAACCTTCATTGCTTGAGGACAAGCAATATTTGGGAGGGAGGACTTGTCATGTCCCCTTTTCAAATAATTAAAAATAATAACTTTTGCTAAGGTTGGCAGGTTCAAAATGTAAAGTTTCAGGAAAAGGGGCTAATATTTGGAAACCAATGGATTAATAAATGATTATTATTATTATTATATGTATTATTGACCCCTCTTGGTCGTGAGTTAGGCTTATGCCCTTTTTTAAAGGGGTTTGGAGGCATTTCAAGCTCATTCTAGAACTTGATTTTTGCTCATTGCTTTGTTGTTCTTCAAAGGCTGCCAAACCTGTGGAGAAGGAGACCCAAAGATGGGAGTTTTCAGGTTTCTAGGAAGGCTAAGGATAGGAGTTTGAGGCCATTCCATGTGCAAGCTCATGCAAAGTTTTCCCTTGTGCTGAACAATGCAGATTTGTGAGTTTTTGTGTGTGTTTTTGTAAGATTTTGGTGTTTCCGGTTGAGTTTTTCATATCAGTTTGGGTTGCTGCTATATTGCAGCCATTTGGATGTTAAAATAGAGCTTAATATATGTATTGGGTCGTGATTCTACTTTTGTGATAGATTTTTAGTGTTTTATGGTGTTTTTGGGCTATTTTGTGTTATTTTCGGGAGCTCGATGAGCATTGTATTTGTCCTCCATTTTGGAGCTATTGTGTAAACTCTATACAAATCTAGAAATGTCATTTTGTAGGCCTTTATGCTAGAAAAATTTCTATAAAAATGTATACTTTCAGATTTATCAATAATATGTGAAGCTGTGAAGTTTTTGGCACTATTTCGGGCATACCCGATTTGGGTTTTATTAAGAAATTGCATAATCTTTCAAAGTGTTGATTGTTTGATTTAAAAATCTGATTAGAGTATTTAAATATGATATAAAAATTAGAAAGGAGACATTTCAATGATATCCTAATTTCAAATAATGCCCCAGTTTGATTGATAGGTTGATATAGGTCAATAGGTCAAAATTTACCTCTAAATTAGGTCAAATTAGCTTAAATAGGTTGAAAAACCTAGATTTAATATTCATTTTCACTTTTGACTACTGAGATTTTGCTTTGATCCTTGGCTTCCTGATCACAATGGTTGTCTCGATTCATGAGCACCGGTTCGAGAGAGGTTGTCGTTATCAGAGACCGTTGGACTATGGACCTCCAATGAGTCATTTTTAACCTTATGCATTTATTGCTCTTTTTCCGCATTTATTGCAATTTTTTCATGATGTCATAGTTTTAATTGTGCAAAATGCCACTTAGTATACATTAAATATCACGTAAGCTAGTGAAACACTACATCTGTGCTTTTTACTCACGCCTGTACGTAGTAAAGTGTCGCCTAGGAATATTTAGGTCTCACCTGATAAGAATATGTTTCCGTGTAGTAGTAGGGTTTTCATACCAATTTACATATGTTATTACGCATATAAAACCCTAGCTTTTTGATGCCGCCTAGGCTTGATTAAGTGTCACCTAGCATTTTAAAATGTCGCATAAAATGTTAAGTCATGCATATGATTGATAAAGTGCCACGTGAGATCTTTTATGCACCGCATAAGGTAAAATGCCACATGGTAATAGGCAAATGACGCCTACAAGATTTTGAAAAAAATTTAAACTCAACTTGATTTTTATTAAAAATTGGATAACTCTGACTGATTGATTGATTTTCCAAAATAGTTAGGTCTATTGTAGTCTAACAAAATAATTGATTAGGATATCATAGGATAGAAAAACTGATAGTGGGATATTGATAGGTAGGATTGATAATTCATCCTCAAGACATAGATACACGAACAAATGGTACTGGGTTTGATTGCTTGATAATTTGATTCTGATAGAACTGATTGACTTAAAATGATTCATTGATATAGAAAACTGATATGATTCTCTTGATTTTTCCAAACAAGCACATTTTCGTAAACTCTATATATGGACCGTTACATCATGGGTCATCAAGTTAGGTCAGACTTTGACTCCCACAAAGGATCATGTGATTGAGTTGTGTGGGCTTAGCTTTCTTCTTGACATCCCATGGTTCCAACTGAACCGTGGTCTTCTCACAGCTGTGGCAGAGCATTGGCATTCTAACCACAAACTTTCCATCTACCTTTTGGAGAGATGATGATCATGCCAAAGGACATGTATCGATTGTTGTGCATTCCTTGTTGTAGAGAGATGGTATATTATGACTCTATTTATGATAGCACAGTGTGTAGATGGGTGTTCAGAGATAACATCATCGATGATGATACTATCACGTGGGCATAGTTTGCTTCATTTCCCACATTGCCAACAATATTAGGTGCTTTGATTGGTAGATTATTGCTTCCCGACTAGCGAGGTTGTGGTTTCTCAGTTGGATGGGGTTGAATCTTGGAGGATTTTCTTGCACAGCCTCAATAGTTTGATTGGGGTTCATGCGTCCTTGCATAGTTGTATCATGATTTACATGAGGTGGTATACAAGTCAAGTGCATCTTTATTAGCAGGTGCAGTGATCTTGCAGCTATGGATATGGGAGCATCTTCCCATCACTAGGCCAATATCAAATAGGATTCAATGGTGAGGTTTTCCTTATGCTTTTATGTACGATGGCATGGTTTTCCAACATCATCTGGGCAAGCTAGATTTCTAGCGTCAGGTTATTGATGATCTTGATCAGGTCCAATGGCGACCATATATAGGTTGTGAGGGATGGAGGGAGGATGATGATGAGCTCCCATATATGTTTTCTCCTCGATGGATGATTGGTAGAGCTACTACTATGATTGAGTGGTTTTTCTTTGGTCAAGTCTCCAGACAGTATGGTAGAGTATAGGATATGCCACAAGGTACAACACTATATGCTAGAGTCCAGGCGAAGTGATCTATGTGGGGTGCTCAGATTGATTTCCAATTTTCCTGTGATCAGATTGTTGGGTTGGCGTATTCAGATGGGATATGTTGGTGTGTGTATTCGATGCTAGTATGTCACATGAGTATCAGGACTGGTGGTCTTGGAACAGGTTTCTTTGATTTACAGATCCAACAGATCCTATCCCTGAACGTGATGAGAGATCAGACGATGATGGGGGTGATGATGATGGAGGGGATGGTGGTGGTGGCAAGAGGAGATGTCGGAGATGATGAGATCAAAGAGGACAAAGAGCTCCTTAGGTCATGGGTTGAGGATGAGATGGGCCACAAGTGAGAGGTGGACATGCTAGGGACAAGGCTAGAGATGTTAGGCAGGTACAATAGGGACCTGGGTTTGTTCATCCCAAAGATGCATTGGTACAGGGACATCAAAGATGATAGAGAGCTTAGAGATAGGTACATATTGAGGCTACTAGATAGATTCCTAGAGGACAGGATCCTTTGGTTTAGTTTCAGTGGGTTGCCTTAGCACAACAAGATCAGATTCTAGTACAATAGGATCAAATTCTGGCACAGCAGGTGCCTCCACAGGTTCCTAGATCATAGGATATGGGTCAGTCATCTCAGACTGCTCCTAGTATTGATAGTCTATCATGAGATGTTTAGTCATTGAGGACATATGTATCCACTATTGTTGGCAGATTGGACCAGGTGGCTATTTTGATGCAACAGTTTATGACCTATGTGACTCAAAGACCCAGTATGGCTAGCACTAGTTAGACTCCTCCTTCACAGGATAGACAAGATGACAGGGGTCCAGATGGGTCAGGTGCTAGTGATGGATCAGGCGGTGCTACAGGATCTTGATTTATTGATTATGGATCTGTTCATGTTGATGACTTCTATCATGTCTCATGTTTATTGATTGGACTTGATGTATCTCTTTGTTGACGTTGTATCTTGCTATACTAATTTGATGGATCATTTGATGTTATGAACATTTATATGATGATATACCTTCCTTGATTCTTTTGATGTGTTCATGTGAGATCATCTTTATATGCAGCTATATGATGTTTTATGATGCATTTACTTTTGATTATGCTATGGATGCAATGTATCTCATTTATGATATAGATAGATGGATGTAATGATGTATGCTATTTTGATATGCTTTTCTAATTTTCAATGTATGGATGCAAAACTTTATTGTAAATATGGATGTGAATGCCCCTATGTTTTTTATTTTTCGATGTAAGCAATTCTATACTTGACTAGATGTATGCAAATGATGTATGATGAATGAATGTTTTTCTCTGATATATGTGGATACTGATTAATGATTAATGCTATGGATGAACGCAAAAGATAATTTCACATGATTGATTTGAATCAAGGTTGAAACATTTAATTAAACCCCCTTTTTAATGTTTTACTTAAGCTGATTAACTGAACCCCTTTTCCCTTGGAAAAATAACTACAAACATGCATTTAATCTAATATGAAAATGCAATGCAATGCAACTAAGTGTCACTAGCTTTTTAGCAAAGAAATGTCATAAGGAAATATTTTCATCATTGAGCATAATAGGACCATTAAAGCAAATAAAACCATCACTGACCACATCATGATGATATGAATACAACTTTTATCACTTTTGGTAACACCTCTTTGGAAACTAGTACAACCCTCACTAGTTGAATGACCAACTATGGGAGTATGAATACCGGTTTCAACGGATTCAATGTTGCAAGTGGATTTTGGTATTAAGATATAGAAGATCTAAATAGCCAAGGTATCCATTTGTGTAAACAAGCAAAGGTCAATCATTCCTCTTATATGATAGTCCTCAATGGTTCTTTGATGACCACGTCGTTAGACGAATTCATATAAGTTGATGGATCTCCCTCAAAATAGTCACTCAAAGGCAAGAAAATATCACGTCTCCTTCATTGCCAATCTAGTCAAAACATCATTGATTAGCTAAAGAGATGTGATAAAAGTCATTTCAATTAAAATCATCTAATGAAAGCTTCAAGTGTTTTTCAATGTATCAAGATTTTCAAATATAATTTCCAACCATTCTGATCTTTAAAGTGTTGTTGATTTTTAATCCTGAATAATAAAGTCAATGAAGGTTCAAGGATCAAGTTGTGGGATCAAAATACTTAGGTGTGAACAATGTCAAAATCTCTCTCTCTTTCGAAGCTCTGATAATTCTCTCTCTGATGTTGTGACCGAATGTAGCAGTAATTAAATCCATTTGTACCAAAAATCCAATCCTTTCCTACCCCTAAGTGATAGATGTGATCGTGCGACAAACTTAGGGCAAATAGGCAATGCAACAATGTAGCTGACAGGTTTTATTATGATTATGCACAAATGACAGATGCAATGAAGATTTATAAGTGAGATGTTGGGAATGCAATATGTACACATGCAACTAGGAAATGACTTAAGGGAACAAAAGGCACTTGATTGCCAAGTTTTCACCTTTTGGGTCTTTTTTCTTTTTTTTCTACCAAGGTGCCTATTGCTAGGTTTTCACCAAGGCACTTTTTTTTCTTTTTCAATTTTTTTTTTGTATTTTTCTTTTTTTCAATTTTTTTGTATTTTTTATTTTTTTCAATTTTTTTTTGTATTTTTTCTTTATCTCTTTTGACTATGTACAATAAATATGATGCTCCTCATCTGATACTCTTTATACTCTTTCATCTACCTCATGTATAGAACCTCTTTAGATGGATGCTATTGATAGGTTCTTGTAGCTCTTCTCCATCACAATCTACTAATTTATAAGTTCCTGTTCCAAATGAAGAAACAATGATGAACAGACCAAGCCAATTCGCCTCCCATTTACCTTTCTTCTCCCTTTCAGCTTGATTTTTAGGGTTTTCTCTTAGCACTAAGTCACCTACTTGAAAGACTCTTAGTTTGATATGCTTATTGTAGTTTCTTGAGATCCTGTTTAGATAAACTTTCATGTGTTCATAGGCTTGCGTTTGGTGTTCTTATAACAACTCTAATTGTTGAAGCTGGGCAACTCTATAGTCCTCATATGTTATCAACCCTTGCAATGATACTCGTAAATATGGGACTTCAACCTCCAAAGGTAGAACAACTTCGGCCCCATAAACTAGTGAAAATGGTGTAGCTCCTGCAGGTGTTCGAATGCTAGTTCTATAGGCCCATAATGCCAGGTTGATTTGCACATGCCAATCTCTTCCTGACTTATTTACCGATCTTTTCAAGATTTTCAAAATGTTCTTATTTGTAGCTTCGGCTTGTCCATTTCCTTGAGGATAATAAATGGATGAAGAGTGATGAGTAATATGAAATGTGCCGCAAAGTTCATCCACATCTTTGTTTTTGAGTTATTTTCCATTGTCTATGATTATGGCATGAGGGATACCATATCTGTAAATGATGTGATTGAGTATGAACATGGAGATCTATTTTCCTATAGCCATGATCAAAGGAACGACTTCAACCCACTTTGTGAAATACTCCATAGCGGTGATGATGTACTTATGCCCATTGGAAGATGGTGGATAGATTACACCAAATCAAGTCAAATCCCCATTGATAGAATGGCCATGGTGTAACAAATGGATGCAATTCTTGTGCTGGCACATGTATCATGTTGCCATGGTATTGACATTTGCTGCATATTTTGACAAAGTGACAAGCATCTTTCTCTAAGGTTTTCCAGAAATACCCCATACGAAGGATCTTCTTGGCTAGGTTTAATCTGCTTGAGTGTGACCCACAAATTCCCTTGTGAACCTCACTTAAAGCTAACTTAGACTCTTCTTCCTCTAGACATCTAAGTAATGTCCCGTCAAGACCCTTACGATACAATGTTTCAGAAAGGATTATGTAACGGGCTGATTGTCAGATGAAATTTCATTTTTGGGCTCAAGATTGGTCTATAGGTAACACTTGGTCTTTGAGATAGGTATAGATAGGGTCATACTAGGGTGAGTCATGTCCATGAGTAGGGCAACAATTTGGGTGTCGGGAAGGTCAAATGTTGGTTTTTCCAACTCTTCCACCAAGAATTTGTACTTCTCATTCTGATCTAGTTTTTGAAGTAAGGAAGCCAAGGTTGCCATTGCATCGGTTGCTATGTTCTTCTCTCTTGGAATTTGTTCAAAGGTTATCAAAGCAAAGTAATTTTTCCAAGCATCTATCATAGTCTTGTATGGCATTAATTTTTCATCTTTGGTATTGTATTCATCATTGATCTGATTGATTATCAATTGAGAGTCTCCATACATTTGTAATTTGGCCATCTTAATGCCAATGACTAAAGCCTCATATTCTGCTATGTTGTTTGTACATGGGAACAAAAGCTTGTAGGACTTGGGAATAATGTACCCTTGAGGGGTAATCAATAGTATGACAGCCCCAAAACCTCCTTGTGTATATGATCCGTTGAAATACAACTTCCATGTCTTGGCCTCTATGTTGACAATTGCTGAATCCGAAAACTCCACTTGAATGGTTTGTGTAGAAATCAATGGGTTTTATGCTAAGTCATATGTTATCACTTGTCCTTTTATGGCTTTCCTATCCACATACTCAATGTCAAACTCACTTAATATCATGACCCATTTTTCTATTCTACTTGTTAAGGCAGTTTTGCTTAGAAAATATTTTAGAGGATCAATTTTTGCAATAAGTTTCACCTTGTGCATCAACATATAATGCCTCAATTTTTGTGATGCAAAGACAACCACTAGAAAAGCTCTTTCCCTGAATGTGTAATTGAGTTCATACTTGATCAATGTTCTACTCAAATAATAGATTTCTCTTTCTTTCCCTTGGTCATCTTTTTGTGCCAAAAGAACTCCTAGAGACCTCTTGGTGGCAGATATGTACAATAGCAATGATTTTCCTATGATTGGTGGCATTAGGATTGGTGGATTTATTAGATAAGTCTTCAACAAGGTGAAGGCTTTGTCACATTCTTCATCCCACATGAAAATAGTATCTTTGTGTAGTAACCTTGTGAATGAATGACACTTTTTCACCAATTGAGAGATAAATCTCCTTATTGATTGAATCTTGCCTTGAAGGGACCTCATTTGGCTTATGTTCTTTGGAATCTCCATATCCATTATTGCTTGGACCTTTTCTGGATCTACTTCAATCCCTTTTGTTGAAACTATGTAGCCTAATAACTTGTTGGATTGGACCCTGAAAGAACATTTTTTTCAAATTAAGTCTCACTTTGAATTGCTCCAACCGTGTGAATATCTTTTCCAGAATTTGTAGGTGATCTTTGTTGGTACTTTTCTCCATTTTTGTTATCTTCCTAATTTTGTGTTCAATCCCTCTACTTTTTTCTCATATCCTTAAAGGTTCAAATTCTATCAAAAATTGCAAAACCTAAGTGGTAGGGCATAAAATCCCTTTGTATGCTTTCAAAAATTAGAAAAAGCCCTAATTTTACTTAGCAACAATCTATTCCTTCATTACTTTATCAGGTCACTTGAACTTTCATAAAAGCATGTGCGCTTTAAATTTTCCTTCAGTTGCTCAGTCTCCCAATAAAATCAACATATTCCTTTTTGTTCAGCGACTCTTAGAAAGCCTTTGTTGCGCAGTCTCTCTAATCTTTCAGAATATTCCTTCTCTTTGTGTGACTTGATAGGCGGTTAACTTTCCCTTTAGTCGCCAGTTCTCTAGTTTCCTAGGTGGTTAATCATTTTATTCAGCAATTGGGTGACTGTGTGGTCGCATAAACTCTTGTTCCTGATAGTTAAATCCTTAACCTCCAGCGACCTGATGGGTGGTTCTCCTTCTCTTCAGTCGTGTGATCTCTAGACGGTTGGCGGTTAGGTCTTGGGAGAGGTTAAGTTCTTTTAGCGAGTAAGCGACTGAGGGCAGCCTCGTATTCTCATGATCTAACCCATGGTTAAGCTTTCATTCAACGATCGTGAGAATACTTAGTTGCTTATTCTCTAGGTTTGACCATAGTTTAAAGGTAGGTAAGGTTTTCCCTTTGGTCGCTAAATCACATGATAAAAGGTGAGTTACGTAAAAAGTTCGGAGATTCAGCGATGGTCACAGGATGGATATGAGATCAACGGTCAGTATTTGGTCTCTAGATGTAACCTAGAGTAAAGAAAGTTTTTAGCTACTTGGAGAATCCCTTCAGTTGCGCAATCGCTAGATGACTTAGAGTTAAAGGTTTGCCGAGGTCAAAGTGGGCCCTAAATTGCCATGTCTGCTATTGATTTGATAAAAATGAGCACTCATGTGGCGAATGTTAGAATAGGTTAGAGGTTTTTTGAATAACAACATGCCACGTATTCATATGGGCCCAAGTTTTATAGGCTCAGTCTCTTAGTCACAAGATCTAGACTGAATATTCCAATCCATTAAGCGACAGTGAGATTTGCCTTAGTCAGGTGATCTTGTAATGAAATTGGAATATTCCTTTTTGACGGGCGACTTCGAGGTGCGATTAGTCACCAGATCTCAGTAGTTAAAGATAACATTTGGTGATCCTGCTTGTGGCTAGTTGCCAGGTTGCGAGATGATTGGTAGTTAGTGTTTTTGTTTGACGTGCTCGATTTTGGTTGGAATGAGTTGTGATGTGGCAATTGTTAGGATGACTGGTATCGACAAGGAGAAGGTAAGGAGGCCCACCTACTAGTAAGGAGAATAATCCCTAATAGACGGTATAGAGGGGAGAGGAGATCTAGAAGTAAGAGTAGGAGTGGACAAGAATTTTTCCCTCCTTTCACCCTTGGCTCATCATTGCCCCAAGGCCTCCATGAGTCTCAAGATCAACAAAAGGAGCCTCAAGCACAACAGGTTGAATCTGAAACAACTTTGCCCGAGTCTGAGGAAATATTTGAGGAAGTGTATGAATTGGAAAGGAGAATTCATGAACAAGTAGCCATAAGGCAGAAGACAGAAAAGGAAAAAGAAGAAAAAATTAGGCATGCCATGATAAGGGCTAACCAACTAAGAAGGCAACTGTTAAATTTAGAGGTTATAAACCATGTCCCCAATCCTGAGCAGACAAGTGAACAACCCATTGTCCAACAAGTGTTTGAAGCAAGGAACCCTAGGGATAAGGGAAAGTAGAAAGAAGTGGGTGTCTCAATTAATGAGCCAGTAGGCCCCAAATGTCACATAGATTCCACTTTAAGACTGGAAGGAGATCTAGAAAAGGCTAAAAAGGAACAAGAATTATTAGCTAAAGAACTTGAAAAGGTAGAATTAGAAGCCTCAACATTAGAGATGAAAAGGAAAATTAACTTCCTAAGACGGTTTACAGGACCCACTAATTTTGCTAATTCCATTGTTACACAAGGGGAAAATGTTGCAAATTTAGCAAATCAGATAGCTGGTGTTCCCCCACCACGAGGACTTAAAATCTCTACCATGAAAAATACTAATGCATCTACATATTAGGGTGTTGGTATTTTTAACACAGGGGTTATACATGAAAGATGCAAACAATTGGTTTTCATTGGTATCCCTGGATATCCTAATCCCATTCCTGAAGAAATCAGGAAGAAACTTCCTAAGTTCACTGGAAGTAATGTTGTTACTTGTGAGGAGCACCTGAAAAAGTTTATTGATGTGATTGATGATTATAACATTGTGCCTGATGATGTTATCATGAAATTATTTGTACAATCCCTAACAGACGATTCAAGGGATTGGTTTAGGGCTTTGCCACATGGTAGCATAGGTTCATGGGATCAGCTTAGGCATTGTTTCAAAGAATAGTATGGTGATAAAAAACATGAGGGATTTATGCTAAATGAATTTAATAACATAAAGAAGAATTTCAATGAGGATGTTGTTGAGTTTAATGTCAGATTTCAAAAGGCCATGCATAAACTCTTGTAAGTCATCAGATTGGATGATAGAGTTTGTCTTGTCACATATTTAAATGCTTGTTATTCTAAGATGGGTTACCTTTTGAGAGATAAGAATCCAAGGAGTCTTTTTGAAGCTTACAAGCTAGCTGTGAACATAGAGAGTAATTGAAGAATTTTAGGAAAGTTGGGAAGAAGGGAAGATAATAAATCACCATTGTTAAATAGAAAAGATCCAGGAAAGCCTATGAGTATAAAGCCTAAAGATGATGATAGCCTAAAGTAGATCTTAAAGGAAATAAAGGACTTGAAGCTTGGTGAGAATAGAAATGCTAAAGTTGCAGGAGGAGATAAGCCTCCCTTCAATAATTTCAACAAATTACCAAGAATGCAGAATTACCCATACAATACCCAATGGAAAGATGGGAGGCCTATCCTTCCTGAGAGAAAGGATAAACCAAATGATAGGACCCCTAATTCATTGCAAAGGAAGTCAATGAACATGGTGGAAGATGTCCCATGGTGTATTGTTTGTCAGTCACCACATGATCCAAATTATTGTGTCATATCCCAAAGTGTCTCTTCATAGGAGGAGCAGGAATGTAATGAGGAACAACCTTATGATGACCAAGGGTGTGGGATGATTTCCTCCCATGTTTGGGATAAGGTTGACTCTGCTGAAGAAGATGAAAACCAAGATATTTTCAATTCTCAGACCAAAACTAAAGCATATCATCAACAAGTTTTTTTTGATGAAGATGGTGAGCTTGATAATGTCTAGTGCAATGTTTTGAAAGTTAAGGAAATAGTTGTTTTAAGAAGGCGTTCTGATGATGAAATTTCCTTGATAACAATAGATATGGTTACTCAAGCTAAAATAGGTTATAATTTAAGAAATAGAGTGGTTGGCAACCCAAATCAGAAGCTTGCTAGAATTTTCATCAAGAAGGCAGACAAGGATGTAAAAATATCCCAGGACAAGCCTAAGGACGCCAATGCTGTTGATAAGGTCAAAATAAAGAAAAATGTTAAGCCTAACATTGCTTATAAGGTAAAGTCCAAACCCACTGGTGAGGTTGTTCTAGCTTTGCAGAAAGAGGATAGAGCCCATATTGTAAAACCTACAGACATATCTATCCAGGAGACTAATAAAGAAGTTGCAGTTTTGAAGCCAGATGTTTCTGATTCAAAGTATGTCCCAATTGATATGAGAAAATTGTTGTCTCAGATTACTGTCAAAGTTCCATTGCTGGAGATGATGAGAATAGAAGAAAACAAGGAAAAGGCCCTAAATTGGGTAAATGGTGTGGTATCTATAGAGTCTAAAAAAATAGAAAGATTTGAGAAACAAATAGCAACCATAAATGGTAAAAATGAAAATGGCAATGAGGAGATTATTTCTGAAATTCCCCAAATTTATTTGGATACAAATGTTGTTAGCACTATAGTAGGAACAGTTGATCATTTCTTTCTATCTCTGAAGATAAATGGAAAGTTGCTAAAATAATTGTATGATTGATTCTGGAGCATCAAACACTGTTATGCCTACTGAGGTTATGAAGTCACTAGGATTAAAGGTGGACACACCTCATGGCAAATGTCAAGAAATGGATTCAAGAGAAGTACCAGTTATGGGTACCATCAAGGCTCTACCTTATAGATTAGCTGCATACCCCACCAAATAGTTAACCATGAGTGTCTTGGTAGTGGATATTCCTCCCCAGTATGGGATGTTGTTATCAAGAAAGTGGAGTGCTTCTATGGGAGGCAACATACAATGTGATTTTTCATTTGCCACTTTCAACTTGGAGGGACAGAACATTAAGGTTTCTAGAGAACTCAGACTCCACATATGATTGAAGAGGAAGAAGAAGACACCATGAATTGTTTCCTTGATACTGACATTAATGCTTTCAAAGTCCAAGATAAGGAAGTAGAGGAGGATGTTGAGCCTGTCCACAAGTCAGAAAGCCAGGAGGGATGGATTGATCTTAACAATTTGTGGACCATGTATTTTGATGGTGCAAATAGCAAGGAAGGATCAAGAGCTGGAATATTGCTCATATCTCTAAATGGTAAAACTTTCAAATTCTCCTTTACTTTGCTATTCTCATCCACAAATAATGTTGCAGAATATGAAGCTCTATTAATAGTTCTAAGGCTGGCATCAAGGCATGGCATAAAATGTTTAAAAGTAGTGGGTGACTCTGAGTTAGTTGTGTCCCAAATTAGATCAAAGTATGCTTCAAAGAATAAAAAATTGAAGCAATATAGGAATGCAATGTGGGATGAGATTGAAAGTTTCAGTGCCTTTAATATTTGTTGGATGGAAAGAAGTCAAAAAAGGATGGCAGATTTGTTGGCTAATGTGGCTCTTAGACCAGAAGATATTACGTTTGCTGATATATCTAATATAGAGGTACAAGCCAGGCCTTCTATCCCTGATAATATAGAGAACTGGCATGTTTTCTCTGATGACCAAGACATATTAAGATTCCTCCAGTGTGAATCTCACTTTGGTGACAAAGAAATGGATTTCAGTACTTATGTTGATATAGTGAATGGTAAAGATGTCATTTTTGGGAAAGAGGTTTTGCAGTTAAAATCAAATAGAGTTCCCAAAGGATTAGTTTCTCTTGAAAAGGCATTTGACAATAAAGACAAGGCTTTCCTTGCTAGTACTAATAAAACCAATGAGCTTGAGGAAGTAAAATTAGGCACAAGAATTGTACCTAAGAAGGTTTACATAGGTAAATGTCTGTCCCCTAGGACTAGAAAAAATTTGATTGATCTTCTTAGGAAATTTAGGCATGTTTTTGCCTGGTCTTATGGAGATCTCAAAGCCTATAGGGAGGACCTTTTTCAACATGAGATTCCACTCAAAGAAGGCACAAAACCTTTTAGACAGAAGTTGAGACCTATTAACCCTACCTTGGCACCTAAGATGCAGGGTGAACTCAAGAAGATGATGGATGCTAGGATAATCAAGCCTATTAGGCACTCCACCTGGGTTTCAAATTTGGTGCCTGTCAGAAAGAAGAATGGTGACATTAGGCTTTGTGTTGATTTTAGAAATCTTAACATAAATTCTCTAAAAGATAACTATGGATTACCAAATATGGAAAACATGTTGCAGAAAGTCACTGGGTCAAAATTGATGTCCATGATGGATGGCTTTTTTGGTTATAATCAGGTTATGGTTAAGAACACAAAGCAATTTAAAACTACATTTACAACCCCATGTGGGACATATGTTTATGTAAGGATGTCGTTTGGGTTGACTAATGCTGGTGCCACCTTTCAAAGGGCCATGGATGCAGCTTTTGCAGATTTCATTGACAGGTTTATGGTGGTTTATCAAGATGATTTGATAGCTTTCTCTGCTAAAGAAGAAAAACATTGCCAACATCTAGAAAAAATCTTCATTAGAGCATTAGAGTATGGGGTTTCTTTGAATCCAAAGAAGTGTGCCTTTGGTGTGGTAGATGGAAAACTTCTAGGACACATTGTTTCAAAGGATGGGGTAAGGATAGACTTTGAAAGAGTGGAAGCTATTGATAAGCTATCTTTACCAAAGAATATCAAGGGGATTCAATCCTTTCTAGGACAAGTTAATTTCTTGAGGAGGTTTATTACAAACTTTGTAGAAATTAGCATTCCCATATTAAGAATGTTGAAGAAAGGAGCAAAGGTTGAATGGAATATGATATTAAAAGGGCTATCAAGAATGCCCTAATCTTGAAAACACCAGATTACAACAAACCAATGTAGATCTTTTCCTTTGCATCTGCCCATACTATTGCAGCAGTACTATTACAGAAAAATGTTGATGGTTTTGAGCAACCTATTTCTTTTTTCAGCAAGACCCTGCAGGCAACTGAATTGAATTATGATATCATTGAGAAGCAAGCTTATGCCTTGGTAAAGGCTATTAAAACATTTATATGTTATCTGGTTGGAGCCACAGTGGTTGCCTATGTTCCAAGTGCTGCAGTCAAGGATATCCTAGTCCAACAGGAAGTTTCAGGAAGAAGATGTAGGTGGATTAATAGGATTCAAGAGTTTAATGTTGACATTCATATTACAAAGTTGGTAAGAGGGTTGGGTCTGGAAAAGTTGATGGGCTAAAGCAACCTAAATGCAAACCAGATAAATCTATTGGAGGAAAATCAAAGACCTTTTGTATGTAATATGGATTGTTGTGAGTGGTACAGGGATATTGTCATGTATTTGCAAAAGATGGTTTTACCCCCTAACTTGATGACAATAAGAAAAGAACTATTAAGCTTCACTCCATAAGATATGCAATTATAAGTGGTGAATTATGGTGGAGAAGCAATGAGGGTGTCTTGCTTAGTTGTGTAGACCAGGATAAGGCCAAGCTTTTGATGGATGAAATGCATAATGGGATTTGTGGGGGGCACTATATGGTGAAGACTACATCCCACAAGATCCTTAGGTTAGGTTTTTGGTGGCCATCACTTTTCAAAGATACCTATCAGTTTGTGAGAAAATGTGACCCTTGTCAAAGATTTGCAGGAAAGTTGAAATTTAGTGGAAACTTGCCTCTCAAGCCTGTTACAGTTCAGGCCCCTTTCCAAAAGTGGGGTATGGATTTCATTGGTGAAATCCCTAATAAGTCTAGTGGTGGACATTCATATATTTTGGTAGCAACTGATTACTTCACCAAGTGGGTTGAGGTAATCCCTTCAAGGATAGCAACTAGTAAGGTGGTAATAGATTTCATGATGCAAAACATCCTTACAAGATTTGGTTGCCCATAAACTATGGTGGTTGATAATGCAATGTGTTTTAGGTCAAAGGAGTTTGTTCACTTTTGTCAAAAATATGGTATAAAAATCTCATATTCATCTCCCTACCATCCACAAGGTAATGGCCAGGCAGAATCCAACAATAACAGTTTGATCAAAATTTTGAAAAGAGTATTAGATAAGAACAAGAAGGCCTGGGATTCCAAGTTGTTACAAGCCCTATGGGCTGACAGAGCTACAGTGAAAAAGGCAATAGGCTGTGCCCCCTTTGACTTGGTATATGGGATTAATGCAAGATTACCCCAAAATAATTTATTACAAATGTATCAATTCATACAAGCATATGATGATGATGTGAAAGAAGATATGAATATCAGAATAAATGATTTAATTGAATTGAATGAGGTAAGAAATGATGCACATGATAAAAATGAGAAGATCCAGGCCCAGTGCAAAGTTTTGTATGATAGAAGGACAACTCAGAGAAGTTTTGAAAATGGTGACCTAGTCCTGATGTGGAATGCAAGATTGGAAGATAAGGGAAAGCATGGGAAGTTTGATCCCATCTAGTTAGGCCCTTATATCATTGAAGGGAAATGCGGAACAAGTTCATATTTATTGAAGAATCTGACAGGAGAACCCATGGAATTTCCAGTTCATGGGTGATTTTTGAAATTTTACTTCTCTTGAAAGATTTACTGAGTTCCTGTGTAGTTCCTAGTTTAGGGTTTTGTGTACAGTTCCTTGTTTCCAGTCAAAGTTTTGTTTTGGTCTGTTGTACCGAGAGATTCTATGGTTCTTGTTTAAACTAGCATTTAACCATCCTTAGATAGAGCCACTGTTGGTACTTTTCTCCATTTTTGTTATCTTCCTAATTTCGTGTTCAATCCCTCTGCTTTTTTCTCATATCCTTAAAGGTTCAAATTCTATCAAAAATTGCAAAACCTAAGTGCTAGAGCATAAAATCCCTTTGTATGCCTTGAAAAATTAGAAAAAGCCCTAATTTGACTTAGCAGCATTCTATTCCTCTGTTACTTTATTAGGTCACTTAAACTTTCATAAAAGCATGTGCGCTTTAAATTTTCCTTCAGTCGCTCAGTCTCCCAATAAAATCAATATATCCCTTTTTGTTCAGTGACTCTTAGAAAGCCTTTGTCATGCAGTCTCTCTAATCTTTCAGAATATTCCTTCTCTTTGTGCGACTTGATAGGTGGTTAAATTCCCCTTTAGTCGCTAGTTCTCTAGTTTCCTGGGTGGTTAATCATTTTATTCAGCAATTGGGCGACTGTGTGGTCACATAAACTCTTGTTCCTGATGGTTAAATCCTTAACCTCCAGTGACTCGGTGGGTGGTTCTCCTTCTCTTCAGTTGCGTGATCTCTAGACGGTTGGCGGTTAGGTCTTGGGAGAGGTTAAGTTCTTTTAGCGATTAAGTGACTGAGGGCAGCCTCGTATTCTCATGATCTAACCCATGGTTAAGCTTTTATTCAATGATCGTGAGAATACTCAATCGCTTATTCTCCAGGTCTGACCATAATTTAAAGGCAGGTAAGGTTTTCCCTTTGGTCGCTAAATCGCGTGATAAAAGGTGAGTTAAGTAAAAAGTTTAGAGATTCAGTGATGGCCATAGGATGGATATGAGATCAACGGTCAGTATTTGGTCTCCAGATGTAACCTAGAGTAAAGAAAGTTTTCAGCAACTTAGAGAATTCCTTCAGTCGCGCAATCGCTAGATGACTTAGAGTTAAAGGTTTGCCGAGGTCAAAGTGGGCCCTAAATTGCCATGTCATGCTGACATGTCTATTGTTGATTTGATAAAAATGAGCACTGATGTGGTGAATGTCAGAACAGGTTAGAGGTTTTTTGAATAATGATGTGCCACATATTCATATGGGTCCAAGTTTTCTAGGCTCAGTCTCTTAGTCGCAAGACCCGAACCAAATATTCCAATCCATTAAGTGATAGTGAGATTTGCCGATCTCGTAACGAAATTGGAATATTCCTTTTTGACAGGCGACTTCGAGGTGCGGTTAGTCACCAGATCTTAGCAATTAAAGATAACATTCAGTGACCCTACTTGCAGCTAGTCGCTAGGTTGCGAGATGATTGGCAGTTAGTGTTTTTGTCTGATGTGCTTGATTTTGGTTGGAATGAGTTGTGATGTGGTAGTTGTCAATATGATTGGTATCGACAAGGAGAAGGTCCCACCTGCTGGTTCTTTACAATGTGGCATCTTTTGACTCGACAAAAAATAAGTGAGGTGTCAAAGTAGGACCGACCTTCTCAGATGGTTAAGGTTTGTAAGATCTAGCAGTTTTCATTATACCACTGGGATAAAGTGCATGATTTTTAAGGTCAGCGGTATAGCGATAGCCGTTGATCTTGCTTGAAGATGATGATAGAAAGGTGGGTCCTTTGTCACCAGGTTCTTGATGACATGGTCATATCTAATTGGCCAAGCACCATCATGACATGTCAGGTTGACAGTACACTTGATACTGAGGATAAAGTTAGGGTTTTCTTCCTGCTGACTTGTCCGACCTGGCATCTCTTGATTCGATAAAGTTTTTAAAGGGAAGTTGTGGGGACAAAGTATCTTAAATTATGATGATTTTCCGATTAAATGGTATTGATGGTTGTCGTTATATCTTGATCTGACTTTCCTAACAATTTTGGGTTAGCGCTTTAGTGACAGGGTGACACCTGTCCCCTCCGGGCAAAGTAAAGTAAAGTTTTCTCTTTTCCCACATGGTTAAAATGAAATGTTCTCATTGGTCGAGAACTGATTTGTGGAAAAGTAATACAGGGTTACACCATTTAGTTTTTCAACCATCCGATGTGCCTAAAGGGAAACAAAATCAATGGTTCGAATTCAAATTTCTACTCTGTGATGTTTTTCACGTCCTGTGAGTGCTGAGGCCACCAACTTTCAGTAATGGTGGACTTAATGAGCTATGTGCAGATGGATTATAGATGGTTGGCAAAATTATATGTCTAAATTTGATCATTGTTTCTCTTTACCACTCTTATAAGTTTCTTGGTGAACTGGATTTTTCTTTGGAGCGATTTCAAGCGAAGTTCTCTCAGGTGCTTGGTAGGTAAAATTTTCCTGAATTCAAGGGTTGTTTGAAGTCTGTAAAGAAATTATAAGAGGAATTGTGTTGCCAGTTGATAAGTATTTAGGGTTTTCTTAGGTTTTTATATATTGTTCTAAAAGCCCTAATTTCAAAATGTCACCAAAAAGGAACCTGTTTGGTAAGACAGAATACAAGGAAAGGGGTATCTTTGAAGATCTGATGCAACTGCTACCGCATTCAAATAATGGGGCAACTAGAATCAAGGAATTGGTCCCAAGAAACCCTAGGGATTTAGTAGCTGAGGCACTCCATGATAGAGGAAATTGGATGAGAGATGCTAGGGTGGGTAAAGATCATAACGGTCTTATTTTATTTAGGTCAGCCTACTCACAAAGAAATTCCCGTGCCCCCCTTAGTAATATTTGGCAATTTGATATAGGGAAGTTGGTAGTCCCCGGAGTATTCATGGATGCAGAATTGCTGATCCAAATTGCCAAGTGTTATGATCCTGTGACAAAATGTGTCAAGGACATAAATGGGAAAGACCTAATCAGCATCACAAATGATGAGATCAGGGAGGTTTTTTCACTAAATGACCCTTCTGTTGGGTTGGAGAAGATATATTTTATAGAGTTCACAGAGGTATATGAGGCACAGAGGGATTATTTGAGAGCAGGGCCTCTAAGGGAATTTTTGGAAGAAATTGAATCAATGTGTGTTGTTAGTGCAAGCACACTAGAGCCTTTTAGGTTAGACTTGTTCAATAAGAGAGCATAGGGTCTCTACAAGTCTTTGAATTTGATTCTAGGGCATGATGAGGCCACTCATATGCCAATACCATATATGTTTATGATGGTACAATCACTACACCCCCAATTGGCACTGATTTAAGATTTCTCCTCTCATTTGGCTAATCTTATCCATGAGGGAATAATGGGGATCAAGAACATGAAAGTTAATAGGCCTTTTGGGTGGTATTCAATGCTTATGCATATTTTCCTATACAAGGGTGAGCAATTCTTCAGCTCAACAGTCAACATTGTGAAGGAGAGATATGGAGAAGCCCTTCTAGTCCAATTGTGGACTACAACTTTGTCATGGGATAGAGTTGATGCTAGCTACATTGGTTTTGATAGGGATTTTTCTTCAAGGCTCAGAAATCTATTATTTTTTGATAACCCTAGGATTCCAAGAGAGTTATTAAGATTGATTAGACCAAAGGAGTACTGTCAGGATATCACCATAGTCCACAATTTTGGGGATATAATTTTATATCTAGTTTCCACAGTTTTCAGAGTATATGGTTGCAAAGTGGCACCATACATTTTACCTTATCAGGTCCCATTGAAATTAGGATATGCTAAAATTTTGAGGCAAATTGGTGACTTGCAGGAAACCACTCTCACTGGTAAGGGAAGAGGGACCTTTTTCCTTGACATTACTATAGCTCATCAGTATGTTATTACTAAAGGAGGATGGGTACATTTGAATAAAGTTTTGCAACCCTACAGAATGAAAATGACCACTATCAGATGTGCAGACATAGAGGGTTTCCTATCAGGAATGTTCAAAGACAAGGTAAGGTGTGCTCTCATAGAACACCAATTTAATTTTCCTGAAGATATAATAAGAAATGAGTTTGACCTTCAAACTTAGGAAATTAAGAAAGAAAAGTGGGTCATCTACAAAAAGACTATAGATTTCATTAGGAATTTTGATAAGGCTTATGACCCACTGAAGGGATTTGAACCCTGGGCTAGGAAAGTTGATGCCCTTATGGAACATTTTGAAGGGGTTATGCATGCAGTAAATGAAAAGAAAATCATGGTCAGTAAGGAAGAGCTTGAAAGGGCCAAACAAATTTTGAGTCAACCAAGGTACATGAAATTGACTCCTAAGGGAACATACACTGTAAAAAAAGAAGTGGTTATAGTGTCCTTTTGCCAACACAATAGAGAGGTGAGGGTCTTCCCTCCATCTCAAGAGAAAAAAGAACCATAGATGATCCAGTAATGTAGGAACCCTCTCCTAAGAGGCAAAGATGAGAAGAATCAAGGCCAGGAGAGAATTTCTATTCTCCTTCTCAATCCCCTATCCAATTAGATGAACATGGGGTAGCAGAACAATTAGTTCAGATGAGTAGTGAGGGGAACATCTTTGTTTCCAATGATGAGTTGCAAGAAGGAATACTGGGGGCACCTAAGGAGATGGCCATGGATCTCATTGTTGCTGAATTTGAGGGTAGACAAATGGACCCTATTTTGAAACAAGCAAGTGATACATTTCTTGTTGATGACAAATTTGTCAAGACTAGGGCATTCTCCCAATTTTTGTGGAGAATGAAAATAAATCAATTTAAGGAAATTTGTGAAAAGAAAAAGGAAGAATTCCCTGATAGGGATATCACAGAGATTGAAAATGAGAATAAAGTAGAAATGATGAAACAGTTTGAAAAGGTTACTCCAGAAGAAGGAAGAGCTATGGTCCATACTGCAGGAGTGCTGATTTTGCCAGAGTGGGATATTGTTGATGCAATAATCTTTGATCAAGTCAGAAAGAGCAAGGTGAAGACTCTTGCTACAACATAACAGGCTCAAAAAGCTGCCAGAGGAACTGCTTTTTCAAAAGATCATGCTGCCTTGGTGATGTGGTCCCTTAAGAGGGAGGAGAACAAAGGAAAGAGAGAGGCCCTCTCTACAAAATATGCAGGCAATCTATTGGTACAAAGAGTAGGTGAGACTTATGGAGTAGAAGCTTCAAACCTAATTTTGGAAACTACCAAGTTTAATGTTAAAGTGGCAGAGAAAGATGCCCAAGAAAAAAAGGAGCTTAGGCTCAAATTTGAAACTATCCTCAAATCTTACACTGAGCTATCAGGACCACAAGATCACAGGTCTCCCTAATTGGAAATCTCTGACAAGCCTACATTTTCTTCTTCATCAAGCCCAATTGTTGAATTTCCACCATCACCATTCCTAGACACTAGTATGGATGCAAGAGTTATTTGGGAGAAGCAACGATTAACTGAGGAAGCTAATAAATTGAGGGAAATAAGGGTACAATTGGAAAAGGAAAAGGATGAACATGTGAAGGCCACAGTTTTGGCAAACTAGAAATATGAAGAAAAAATGATAGATGCAATAATGCAATTTGCATATGATTTAAAGCCCTCAATTTTCTATAATCATGTCAGCAAGTTACATGATTTATTTGCAGCTTTGAATAAGGAGAAGATTGAGATGTCACCAGTTTTGAAGAAATGGATTGAGAGGTCTCCAAATGTGAAGCTTTTTCGTATGTTATCAAAAGGCCAAGAAGACCCTGATCCACTTATTAAGCCAGTGCATCAAGCTGTGAAGAAAATAGTGCAGTATGGCATCATTTTGGATAGTTTTATAAGAAAATCAAGTTTGATGAGAGGAGAATTGATGCTTTCAAATTATGAACTGGTCCCTACCATTCTCACAGAAAAATGGAAATTCAAAGAATCATATCAATGGAGAGAAGAGATGGATGCACTCTTGTCAGAGAGGGTGACTGGTGTCTTAAATGATACCTATTCTTTTAGCAACACCATCAAGCTATTAATAAATGCAAAATCAATGTTTGATACTATTCAGCACAAGGTCATCCAAATGAAGAGTGAGTGGGAATATTTATCAAGTAAGAAGGCTGAGTTTGCAAATTTTGAGTTCCCAAGTGAAGAGGTGTAGAATAAATGGAGATATTAGTACATACCTCATGTTGAGAAAGTAGCTATTCCGCCAGCCTCTTGAAGCAAGTAAGATAGTTACTTTTTGAGAAATTAGGGTTGTTGAGATGAAGAAAGGCATTTCTTACATGGATGGCAATGAAGAGATGGCAATCAAATTTTCTTGAGGAAATCAAGGAAAGAATTGAAGACATAAAGCAAGGCGGCTCATCAACAAATATCTCATCTATTTCATCGATGTATTTATTATAAACCCAGTAGGGTTGTTGTAAAGTTTTAGGGTTAGAAATTTTGTAAACCCTAGAATGATCGGTAGCTTGTTTGCATTTCCTTGTATATAAAGGATTTTCCATGATCATTCTAGGCATTGAGAGTTTAGGAGTAAAAAAGATAGAGATTCTGGAACCCTAACCCTCAGTCGAGGATTTTAGATTTTGTATCATTCTTATCAAAAGAAATAGAGAAGAAGTACAAGTTGTTGCTACTACTTTGCAAACTTATTGTCTAGAATATGATGTATACAACGTTCAAGGTTACACTTAATACAAATCTCAATTCTTTGTCTCTCCTTTGAGTTTATTTTGTAAATCTTTAAGTCTTTTTAAGATTTATATGTATGTGTTTGGCTTTGAGTTCTGATCTAGGATTGGATTAAATACTACTCAGGGTGGGATACATGTTTACATAATTCATTTGAGGATTTTCCATAAGTAGGAAAGAGTTGATGTGTTTGTATTTATGTCTAAAGACCAGATTCTCTTCAAAAAATCTTTGTATGCATTCTGTCTTCTAATATTTTGCCCAATGGATAGGGCACTGGCATATATTTCCCTATCTTTCCTTTGTATAGAATGATTGAAATCTTGTAATCCTAAAACATTCAATCAATACTAGTCTTTTACATTTTATTTTACTTTATATGTTGTTCTACCCAGTGATGGAGAGTCAATGAATAATAGGTTGTTGTTTTGTACTTTCTCACTATCATCTGTTGTAAGATCCAATATTGAGTAAGGAACAGAGTTGAATCTATTGGATCAGGTGTACCCACCTTGGTTTTGCAGAGCCAGAAGTGAAGAGGGCAATCTTGTCCCTATAGTTGGTTCAGTTGCTTATATATTTCCCATATTTCGAACTAACCTCTCCTTAACATCAGTCATAAGCATACTGGTATCTCATGGAGTGTAAAATCCGATCTAGGAACCAACAATCTTCTCTTTGATGTGATTTTGCCAATATGTCATCCACGTAATCCTCTAGAAAGGTGTGCATCATATCATGGAAGATAGTTGTCATTTCCCTTTGGTATGTGGCTCTGACATTTTTAAGGCCGAAGGGCATTATGTTCCAACAAAAGGTACCCCAAGGGCATGTAAAGGCTATCTTCTCTTGGTCTTTGGGTGCAATTTTTATCTGATTGTAGCCGCTAAAACCATCCATTAATGAGTACATGGAGTGACCTACTATCAAGTCCACTATCACATCTATGCTTGGAAGTGGGAAGTCATCTTTAGGACATACAAGATTCAAGTCTCTAAAATCCATGCATACACAAATAGATTTGTCATGCTTGGTGACCGGTACAATATTGGATATCCATTTATCATATGAAATTGCTCTTATAAATCCCACCTTCAAAAACTTCTCCAATTCAGCTTTTACTAGGAGAGCTACATGTGGGTGCATCTTTCTCAACTTTTGCTTAATGGGCTTAATCCTTAGTTTAACAATCAAATGGTGCACAATGAAGTCAGGATCCAATCCTGGCACGTCGGCATAGGACCATGCAAAGTTCACTTGTTTTTCTTGGAAAAACTTGATAAAATCTTTTCTTTCTAAAGGTGTAAGTGACGCTGCTAGGTGTATGAACTTAGGATCCAATTATGTTCCAATGTTGACCTTTTCTGTTGGCTCTATGAGAATTAGTGACCTTTCTTCCTCATGTTTTGGTAGGGTATCCAATCTCTCTTCCTTTGGTGCCATAGTTGGTTTTTCACCATAGGAAACATCCTTTATCTTTACTTTTTTTGGTTCTAGTGCTACCACATAGTGGTTTTCATCACTAGAACTCTTCATTTTTTATTTTTTTTTTCATTTTTTCTTTGGATTAAGAGATTGGACCCCCTTTGCTCTCATCATGTTTGATTCAAATTCATTGGTGAAAGAGGGCTTAACCAAATTTAAGTATTGGGTCATTGCTTGGTCATTCAGGAAATAGAGTAAGTCACTTGGATCATTTAGGTCCCAATCAATAAGGTCAGGATGCATCAAGGATAGGGATTCATTTGGTAAAGTGTCATTGGCTGGAGTTATGGACATGACCTCATTGGATGGTTCATACATTGTATCATTAAGGTCTATGACGTGAGCTCCCTCAAGATGGTCCATGGAAGAAGGATCAAAGTCCTCTTCACTTGAGTCCTCAAGGACTTCTACGGGAAATAGCATGGTAAATACAACACATGGATTAATGCTAATGTTTGGATCATCTTCCTCTGAGGGTTCCCAAAATTCCTCTATCCATAGTCGATTAATGGGTGATTGTCCTATATTGAGTTCTTGTATGATGGGATCTTCATGCCTTAGAGTCAGTTGCCTTGGAATATTAGCATAAGCATGTATGGTGACAACTTATTTATCATGGAATGAGTCATCGAATAAAGTATCCCATTCATAGTCTCAGGAATCATCGCTATTAACCTTGGATCCCACCGTGTTCAATTGAGGATATGAATCATGCATGGGGCTGGAGCTTTCTCCTTTGTGCTGGTAGCCTACCCCTGACTTTTCCTCTTTTGACCTCCAAGAAGGTTTAATAGGCTCTAGCAAGCCTCTATTTCTTTTGCCTAAGGGTCCTCTTCCCTTGTACCCCATTTTTTGCATTATTTCAAATCCTTTGCCATATTGATCGGTTTGAAAGTTAATATGCCGAATTCTCTCTAAGGGAGTATTTAAGGTGTCATTTTAATCTTGATATAACCATTGAAGAACTTCATCTTCTTCTTTGTCAAATACTACCTTGTCACTTTCTCTTACAAAGTAAGAGTTATATTTATGAGGAAGGTGTTCCTTGGATGGTTTCCCATGTGTTCTTGGAGATGTAGGTAAGTCGAATAAGGAAACAAAATATTCCCCTACTCCCTTGGACTTGATTTTACACTATTTTTCAAATGTATGCATCATCTCACTCATTTTTTTGTAGTGATCCTCCTTAGCTTTATCTTTCTCTTCTTTGGTGGGTTTGGAAAGTTCTACTTCTGGTATAGATGCATTTTCTGAATTTTCATTTGAAATTGGGCCCTCATAACTCACTTTCTCCTTTCCTTTAGTTGATGTAGTTGAGTTAGTTCGAGGAAGACTTGAAGTAGAAGTAGCACTTAATGTTAACTTTGGTTCATCCACTTTAATGTCTTCAATGGTAGCCCTTTGGATAATCCCTTCTTGGTTATGTGGAATAAATAATTCATGGAGAGGCTTTAGTGCATTACAATATTGGAAAGGATTTGAATCCCCTCCAACCATGATTTCCTCACCCATGTATAGAAATTTTATGCATTGATGATACATGGATGGAATCGCTTGCATCTCATGAATCCAAGACCTCCCCAATAAGATATTATAAGTTAGTTTCATATCTAAGACTTGGCATTTTGTGTCCTTTTTGACCGGTCCAACTTGAATGGGAAATATAATCATGCCTTTTGAAGCTCTTTCCACTTCATCATAAGCCTTTATGGTAATTATTTTTGTAGGATCAATGCATGACTTAGATAATCCTAGAGATTTGACAAGACTCAAAGTGCAAATGTTTAGACCAGCTCCCCCATCTATGAGAGCTCTTTTGACCCTATGTCTTTCAATCAAGACTTCTATATGCAATGGCAGATTTTGGGGATGGGTAATGGACATGTCATCATGGTCTGAAAATGAAAGGCAATGAGGCACAATGAGATGGCCTACCATATTTTGAAACTTCTCCTCATCCAAGTTGGTAGGAACATTGGTTTCTACTAAAGCTTTCTCTAAGATTTCCTTGTGATTTGGCGATAACTTTAATAAATCCAAGATATAAATTTGTGCTGGAGTCTTTTGTAGTTGATCTACCAAAATGTATGGTTTTTTTGTTGTAGCCAATTGTTTTTCCAAAATGCTGGATTGTGGAGGGCCAATAGGTTTAGGATCCACCCCTTGTAAGGTAATCCTTGAATTCTGCCCCTAGTGATAACATTAGATGCTTCCTTTTGAGGCTGTTCTTTGATCACAATTGTATTGACAATATGCTCATGACTAGATAACGTATTGATGATTTTGTCATAATGAGGAGCAAAATTGATATTGTTGCTGCTTTTTTATTCCCATTGGATGACTCACCTTTTCCATGGTTATAAAAAGGTTGTTTAAATGCTGTGTGATCTTCATTACCTTGAGGTCCTTCAATAGTGATTGTACCATTATCAATCAGCTCTTGCACCATGTACTTCAATTATAAGCACTCATTTGTTTGATGCCCTCGAATTCTATGATATTCACAATGACTTTTCTCACTCCACCCGCTGGGTTTATTCTATGGCTCATAGGGTTGAATGCTAGGTAAATTAATGATCTTGTTGGCAATGAGAGTCCTCAATGCTTTCTCAAGAGGCTCACCAAAAGGTGTGAAGTTCCTCTTGGGAGTTGGTACTAAGAATTTGTTAGATTTTTTACCTCCTTGATTATTCCCAGAATTATCGCTATTGGTATTGCCGTTGTAAGGCACTTTGGGAGCCTAATTTGCATTGTTCACCTGATTAGGTGTTCTTGTGAGAGAAAAGGGAGTCACTTTTAAATTACTAGAATTGAAAACACCATCATTGACCACTCCCTTATTGCTTTTCTTCAACCCAAACTGATTATAGATGTTAGAAAAGTTCTTATTCTGGTTGTTATGGTTGTTATTGGAGGTATTGTTATTGTAATTCTTATTGTCCTTGTAGAGTTTTAACTCTCCACTCTTAACTAATACCTCTTCACTAGTTACTCCATTCTCAATAAGGTCTTGGAAGGTCTTCGGACATTGCATTCTCAACTGATAATTCATCTCATTGCTCAAGCTATTGATGAAGATATCCATCTTCTCTTTTTTTGGTACACTCCTAGGATACCTAGCAAATACCTTCCTCCATCTTTGTAAGAAAATGAGAAATCCTTCTCTTTATTTTTTCTTGGTATTACATAAGATGATCATTGTGACTTTGTGTTTGATATTGTATGAGTAGTGTGCCACAAATTTAGAGGCCAACTCTTCAAAAGTTTTAATGCCGGAAGGTAATTTTGAGAACCATTCCATGGCCATACCTCCCAAACTCCTGGGAAATAATCTCATTAAATAAGTGGTATCGTGCATGGATTCCAAGCTCAATGCACAAAATTCTCATAGATGATCTTAAGGATCTGATGTTCCTTTGTATTTATCATACTTAGGAAATACTACGTTGATAGGGAATGGTACCATGACTAGACTCTTGTCAAATGGAAATGGACATAATGCTTCTATAGAAAAGGGTTTTGGAGCCCCACTTTGTTTTATCATGTCCAATTGCATCTGAAATAACTTAAATTGTTTATTCATAATGTTGAGCGGGCTCTCTTCAACTTCTGGTGTTCTAAGTTGATTAACATCATAATCACGAGGGAGTTTAAGCCCCTTTTGGGCTAGATCTAAGAAGTTCTTTTCCTTGTCTCTTTCCATTGCTTTCTCCATAAGTTTCAAGAAATAAGGACTTTGTATAGCTTCACTAACCTTCTCATTAGTGGCATCTTCGGCAGTTGGTTCACCATTAGCCCTAGCATTAGTGTTATTAATTCCTTGAGTGTTTGAGTCTATTCCTCCATTATTGGTATTACCCTAATTGTTTGGGTCCATACCTCCATTATTGGCATCACCCTGATTGTTTGGATCGATGCCACTATTGTTGTTATTACCCAAGCTACTGTAGTACATCATGTTGGTTTCCACTTCTTGAAAGGGTGGTTCTTGGGGTGGTAGAAGTATCACTTGGGTAAGGAAGCTCTTGTCTCAGATAAGTGCCATCTACTTGCAAGGTTTGCTTTATGTAATATGATCAAGTAAAAGTAGGCATGAACATAAACCATTTGAAAATAGACTATATCTTGCTTGTTTATGGCTGAATCCTTGTGAAATTTTCAAAATTGCTCTAAACCAGGATTTCTGACTAGGCAGGGTACTGGACCAAATAAAATAGCCAAAAGGGTATCTGAATATGGAACCAAAATTTTTTGACACCCTCAGGAAATGCTCACTAATTTCCCTTTTTGTTTCTAGGTGTCACTTGCCTGCATGTAGGCATGACTTAAAGGTTGATACGTGTCGACTGGAATTGATTTAGGCGGCACTCTGCAGATGTGCAGGTGGCACTTTACTATTAATAGGAATTTTTATAGTTTTTATAGGCGTCACTTAATAGGTCTCAGGCATGACTTTGTGATTGATAAGCATTTTCTAAATAGTCATAGGCATGACTTTATTGTTGACATGCGATGTTTCTTTGTGCACCGGCGACACTTTGCTGACCAGGTTGTGAATTTTAGATTTTAAAAATTGTAAGATCAGGTTTATGGAATTTTCTTGTTTGAAAATGGAACACAATCGCAACACACACATCAAATTTTAATCATGTCCCTAAAACCACACTAAAGTGTATGTTCTCGGTCATTTTTCACAAGTATTGAACAAGAAAGTATTCCACGCAATCTACCTATAGTCAAATTTGGCTTTTAACATTGTTTGGCTCTATAAGGTAGTTTGCTAATTTATCAAGGATTTAATGAATAATCCATTCTAAACTATGCCAAGTTCTTTTTCCCACTTGCGGGCTTCCCACATGCACAAAAGCATGATTTGGCGCAATCCTTGAAAGGACTACTAGAGGAAGTGAAGACACTTGTACATAATCTAGTCACTTCCCTTTTAAGGAAAAGTGTACTTTTTTTAGAGTGGGTTCGAAAGTACCACGGCTAAGGTGATTGTCTCCCACTTGGGCCATTCCCTCTCACCGGCCTCGTTAAGGCAATTTCTTGGGAGGCAGGCCCTCTAATGTTCTAGCATGTTCATGTAAAGCAAGAAAATGGAGTTAAGAACAAGTTTTAGGGAATTTGGTTCACCTAAAAGGTGAAGAGCATATCCCTAAATTTTTCTCAATTTCCCAAACACAATAATCAATATTCAATTATTTCACCCACTACCTATAGAGAATTGAGTATTTCTACTCTCTTCTACAAACAAGGGGCTTTGATCTTATGTGCTTGATTCCTCAACCTTCTTAATCAAAAAGTTAAACACCTTTGGCATTTTGATTCACTAGAAGAAGTGAATAGCATAGGCCTAAATGCTAAACTTTCCAAACAAAGATAGGCTATTTTGTAATTACTAGATTTTGAAAATGCATCAATGCCACAATTTAAGGGAAAATATTCACTAGTTTGAGGCTTACCTTTCCTTGTAGCTAGCATAAGCTAGGGGCATTTTTGAGTGATTTTTGTCATTTTTAGCTTACCTTGGTTATAGCTCCTTTCCAATGTGCTTTCCTCCAACAAAGTTAGTCAACACAAACAACAACAATGAGGGGAACCAAAACAAATTTGAAGAAGCAAAGTTATGTATTGAATCTTAAAGCCTTACTTGCAAATTTTGAGAAAAACTTGAATTAAGGAGAAAAAATCCAATTAAGTGATACAAACTTAGTTTTGTAAGCTTCTACAATTTTGAAATAGTTCTCATATACCTAATTTTCTTCTTCTTGTGACTCCTCAAGAACTGATTTGATGTGAGAAAAGTTTTCCTTCTTGATTTTCCTAGCCAAAGCCTTCCCTTCTTGATTGAACTTGCTCTCTGGCTTTTGAACCTTTCCGTGTTTTCTCATCTGCAGGAAAAAATACAGATAGAGAGTAAGAAGACATAATCTATAGATTTGACAGCAAATTAAAGAAAACAATAGTAGGCGTCATTAGTCAGCTAATATGTATGATTTAAGGATTAGTAGGTGTAACTTTAAAAATAGCAGGCGTCACTTTTCAGTGACACATGCGACATTTAAAGTTTAGCAGGTGTAACACTTTAATTACTATGTGTGAAAAGTAATGTAAATTATGTATGATAAGCTATTTAAAGTGACAATTAACAAATACTAGGTGTTAGTTAAGAGATACTAGGTGTGACAGCTTGTAGTAAATTGCATCGTAAAGCTTATCATAGGTGGTAAAAGATAGTGAATATGCGGTACTTCTCAGGTCTCAGGTGTCACTTTACTGTCTCCGACATAGCAATTTATCTCACAAGCATCACACTTTATCTTGCAGGCATCAATTAATTACTAGCAGGCATCAGAACAATGATTATAGGCATCTTTTAATCCTTCATATGCGTCATTTCTCCTGTTTCCTACAAAAATTCACGGAAAAGTGACAACAAAAACACACAAAAAATGTTAGAAATGAGGCCTAGGGCCCCACGGTGGGTGCCATTTGTGTGTGTATGTTAAACACCTTCATGAAATTAGGATTATTAACTAACAATTCAAAGAAAATACAATGCAAATTTAACAAAGAAATAAAACTAAAATCCATGACATCTCATGGTTCTCTAATTAGATGTGGTAAGTAGAGCTCTCAGCTTTGTATTCCCTACTAGTGAGACTTCTAAAATGAGAAATATGATACTACAAATGCTTAATCTAGCTCTCAAAATTGACAATGTGACACAAAGATAATTCAAATGCTCTCAAATGCTCTCAATTGCTATGAAATTGACTATAAGGGTGATGCTTTGCAAATGAATTTCTAAGATGATTATTGCTCTCAAAATGCCTCTCATTTATAGTAAATTCCCAAGGGTAGGGGGTAGAGTGAAGTAATCATGATTTAGCCTTGGTTGAGTCAAAAAATTTGAAATGTTTTTAAATGGGGGGACAATTTAAATGTCTGTCTCAAAGCTTTGGACAAAAGGACAAAATTTAGTGGATGAGATTCAAAGTTGAATTTGTGTGATTGAGATTCAATTCCTTTGAGTGATCCATGTGCTTTGTGTTCTCAATTTTCATTGGTTCCTCAATTTATTGTTGAAAGATATTAAGATTTATGAAATCCCATCAATTAATTAAATTAGCCATGTAGGGAATAGGTTCATTTTGATTTTTGATTTAACAACTATACAATTAATTGATTAAAATCAACTATATAGTGTTTTTCAGCTCTTTAAGCTTGTATTTAATTATTTAATGTCATCATTTAATTTTTCCTTTGATTTTAATGATTTTGTCCAACTTTGATTTAATAAATGTCCATTTAAATGTGATTTGATCCTTTTTATTGAGAATTAGTGCATTTTGATGATTTTGAGCCATTTTATTGATTTAAAAGCACTTGCCCATTTTTGAGTGTCTACAAACGTAAACTTGGAATGGCATTCAAAAAGTATATGCTTCAAACTCTCTTGATTTTCATGACTAATCTATGGAATTCAAATACATTGAGTTGTAGGAAATTTGTGCTAATACCAGTAAATGAATTATTCTAGCAAAGCAAGTAATCGCAAATAGGAATTACTCTAATCGCCTATGCTACAGGGACAGTATACTAGTTCTATTACTAGTGGCTGCAGGAATAACAGAGTTCTACTTTACTTCTAAGTAAGCATGAAAATAATTCCTACTCTAACTAAGCAATTCACTCACCAAGTGGGCCCCCTTGGATGAGTGAATAGAAACACAATTAAGATAAAAATATTGAACTCAAATTGTGCATTCTATTCATTCATGGAAAATGAGCACACTTGGATTGAAAGTAAAAAAACTACAATACTTCTATTCAGAAAATTGACTAACTCTCAAGAGTTACAACAATCATCTTATTTAAAAGGAAAACTACAACTACTCCCTAAATCTAAGATCTCTCCATAAATGAGGATCGTTATAGATTCATAAAATCTTATAACAGAAATAGTATTAATCACGAATAAGTCCTCCCAGAATATAGCACATTGAGGGTACTAGAACCGCACATTGCATGTAACATGAAATAGTATTGACTTGCCCCACTTACGAAGATCTTGCAGCAATGGCAGGCTTTGACTTCTTCAACACCTCAATGCTGATCCTTGAATACACCATGATTAATACCTGTAAAATGATTAATGCACACACAACCTTTGATACATACATATTCTCATCATTAATACTAAGAAGAAAGTGTTAAGCTCTAATTAATACTCTTGTAAGACATATGTCGATAGGAAGGAAACTACCCCAAAAACATAGCATAGGTAAAGGAACATTCATTAGCATATATAACTACTATATTATACCATTTCTATGTTGGAAATATAATTGGGAAATGTGATACTGAGAGGGGGGGGGGGGGTGAATTAGATATCACCTACTTAACCATTTTCATAATGAATAAAACTTTTGCATAGCATTAACAATACTTAATCATAATCAAATGACTAACATACTAAACAACATCCATGAAAGCATTCATAACACAATGATTTTGGTTACCCAGAAACCCTTGAAAGGTAAAATTGGGGTGGGGATGACACCCACAAATATTCACTACTGCAGTATTAAATTTTCCTGTTAGGGCTTACAAAATTTGATCAAAACTTGATCTACCCTGTGAAGGGTCTGCCCTGTTAAGAGCTAAAAGACTTATACAGTCTACCTTGCTAAAGGATTTGAAAATTACAAAAAAGTAAGCACTCGGTTAAGAAATTACAAAAAGTCTGTTAGGACTACTCGGTTAAGAGATTTACCCTGATACATTGGTTAGAATGTCTCAGTACCTGATCTTTTAGTTTGCACTGTATGTAGATTACAAATCTTCTCTTTACTGTATTGTGTTGATATCTTCTATTAGATTTATCTCTATTCTGTCCTTTCATTGCTTAGCTCGGTCACTAAACACTGTCTGAATACTTCTCTTCACTGAATAATACCTATCTGCTTATTCCCTTCACATTCACTATCCCTCGCTACTATGTTTTAGGGTTTAGATCTTGACCTTATATAATCAACAAAACATCTTCATGATTCAAGATCTATGGTTCATATTAATTCCTTTTGCCGCTTAAGCCTTACTAATTTTTGGTTGGCTCTAGGTATTGCATAGGGATCAATGATTGCTAAGTAGATGCATAATTACCTCTATAATTATCTCAATAAACAAAATACAAAACATGAATGTTAGCCAAAATGGTTTACCTCGATCATTGTGCCAAAAAAAACTCTTATGTCATTCCTGGCTAGCTCAAAAAATGCAGTTCTTGATACTCGACATTCACTATACTCGGCATATGTTGATGTGTCTGATGCTCAGTAGTCATTGCATATATGACTCGACAAAACTAGACTCAGTATACTACAAAAAATACATAGTGACCATAAGTTTACTCGGTAATACTACTGCTCAGTAAGTAAACAATGCATAGCTTGGCCTTTACATAATGACTCGGTCGCAGTGATGACCGACCATCATTGCCTAGATAAATGACTAAGTGTGGGTCACTAATAGTCAAAAAAACTATAGAGATCTACAATCTTCCCCTTTGACATTAGTGGCAAAAACACTTTGTCATGACATTACATATGTATTTACAAAAATATGTAGTATAAGCAAAATACTCCCCCTGAGATATATATACATTCAAAATTTCAAAATTTGGTTACCTCCCTTTGTCATGTCATGTCATGTCATGTCATTTTACTTCCCCCTTGATTTTGACATGATGAATGTCTTCTGGAGTGGGGATCTCAAAGTGCTTCTCCAGAAATGGTTTGTGTAGCATCATAACAAAGTGTAGTGCAGTTTCCCATCCTCCAGCAGCAATAGTTAAAACTTCAGACTGCACTTCTAGCTCAGCAGCTAGATTGATTAGGCTCTCAATAGTAGATAGATTCGGATCCCTCTGGGTTAAGTCCTTCGCCTTGACCAACTTTCTCTGTATTGCCTCCAGGTGAGGTGTTAATATTGTTTGCATAGAAAGTAGGTGAGATCTAATCTTTCCATTATTAGCCATCAGTTCAGCTATCTTTCCTTGTGTATGCAGGATCTTGACATAATGGTTGGAACTATTTTCTACATCAACACTTAAGGACTGACTGGTGGATTTGAGTTCTTGCTGTAGTTGTGTTGGGTATATTTTAAGTTTTTCTGAGGTATTTTCTTTTGGTCCTGTTTCAATGTCCTGGCTTAGAAAATGTCTAGTTTAGGGTTTTGAATTCCTATAATTTTGTTGTAATTCTATTGTAAAACCCTTGCCTTTGATATTTTTCTTAGAAATGATTAAATCCTTGGTTAGCCTTGAGTGAGCCCTAGTCTTTATATTTTCTCGTTACTTTTCTAGTCACTTAAGTTTTCCTTTTTGCACGTGGTCTTTTTTCCTAGTCTTCATTGAGTCACGCAATGTTTTTCCCTATCCTTAAGTCTTTTAGTGAATTAGTGACTATGGTGAGTCCTATGGTTAAGATTTCTTTAGTCACTGAGTCTCCCAGTTCATTTCAAAGTTAAGTTTTCATCTAGCGATTCAGCGACTGTGTAATCTCCTTTTCGCTTGATATCTGGCAGTTTCTCAAAATCATTTGGCGACTTAGTGAGGCAGTTATCTCTTGTTATCTAGATCAGGTGGCTAAGTTCATGATTTTCCAGTGATCCAGCAAATGCCATTGATTGTCTCTTCATCCAGTGGTCATGTTTTAATCTTGCAAAGACTGGGTCCTACGTAAAATTTGTCTAGCGATCTAGTGACTGAGTCTTGTTCTCATAGTCTCTTAGTTTGGCGGCTTTGAAAAATAAATTTGGCAAAGGTTAGAAGTTTTCTCTTGTCATTTAATCTCAAGAAAAGATGGCGGTGCCCTAAGTTATTTAGCGATTAAGTGAGTGCAGTGTTCGCGGGATCTTAGAATTAGTTAGTAAAGCTCCAAAGTATTCAACGACTTGGCGAACAAAGAAAAGTTAAGTGTGTTTTCAGTGGTCGTTGATTCTCATGAGAAAAGGTGATGGTCAAAGTTTTTTAGGTGATTCAGCGACAATTGCTGATTGTGTTCAAGATTAATAGTCAGCGTGTAATCTGAAGAAGTAACCTGTGATGTGAAAAATACTTAGCGAATTGGAGATTGACGCTATTCACTCATTCTCAAAGTCTGACTGTGGTTAAGAATTTCTTTCCAAGAATGCGAGATAACCTTGTTCACTGAATCATGAGGAGAACCCAAAGTTAAGCTTGGCTTTTTGAGAATAGGAGATCCTTTTGTTTGCTAGTTCTCTAGATGAATGTTGAGTTAAGAAAAAGATTCTGAGAATTGACGAAGTCTTTGGTCACTGAATCTCTAAGTTGGGCGGGACTTAGTGTGAGTTTTAAAGGATTGCCCTTGGACCATTGATCATCTCTAGGATCAATAGTGGTCACGAGATCTTGATGTAAAGCCTTGAGTTAAGAAATCATTTTGAGGTTCTGTTAATGGCTTGGTCGCTGGATCTTTAAACTTAATCATGGGTTGGCATTTCTTTTGGAGATCACGAGTTTCCTTTGTTTGTTGGATCTCCAAGTTGTGTTTGGTTAAGTTCTCATGCCCTCAGTTTTTTTTTGAGCCATTGCAATGTGGAAAATGGTACTGTACCAAGCTGGAAAAAAGTAGAAAGCTATCCAATCATGTTTTAACGATAAATTCTATCATTAATTAAGGGTTTTTAATGGAAAAAGCCATGATCATTGCTCTCGTGCCCTATTTTTGATTTTTTAAATCATCCTATCAACTTCTACACCATGGCTAGATATGATTTGAAGGTTGGTAGTGTGTGGAATTGAATGAAAAGTGACTTAGGCTGGATTTGTTACAATTTGGAAATCATACGCATGCAATTCTTAAAGTATTTAGTCAAGACCTCATTGCTTTTGATGCTCACAGTTATTCTAAAGTTTATTGAGAATTGTTGGTGCTGAAGTTGTAGGAGTGAAGTTGCAGAGCTGTGGTATCTTCTTTCTTGACAAAATGAGTCATCCAGAGGTGAGTGCTATGTCTTCTAGTGGAGGTGTGAAGGAATAGAGTGGAGAAGACAAAGGGAAGCCAAATTATTTTGATGAGTTTATCAAGCTACTACCAAGTTCAAACTAGAACAAGAAAGGCCATTAACATAGCCTTTGAAGACCTTATGGACAAGTGCAGAGATCCTATCACACCTTCAAGATGAGGTTTCACCATCTTCTCATATTTTTATAATAATAGGCATAAAGCAATTCCAGTCTGTAATGCTTGGACTCTAGGGATGGCCAAGTTGATTGTGCCTAATGTTTTCCTTGATGTTGACCTGATTATTGTGTTAGCAAGGCTTTATGACCCCATTTCAAAAACTATTAGGTGAGAAGACTAGTCTATTTTCCTTACCTTAGATCGGGGGTCCTTCATGAGGGCTTTTGACTTTTATGCTTCTTCTTCCGTTGAGATTGACCTAAAAAAAGAGAGAGAGAAGTATGCTAGTAATCTTGGGTCTATCAAAAGTCAAATTGTTAAGCACATGTCCAAGCATGGTAATTACATTGTCCCTCTTCTTGCAAGTATGAATGCTCCTTATTTGTTTTCATCCTTGTGTAATTACATGAAATTCCTGTGTCATGGGTTGTGTAGGGTTTTAGGAATTAATGGAGATGAGGAAAAGATGCCTGCCAACCTATTAATGATAATTTGAGATATTCAAAACTCTCTCTCAAATACTGACTATGATTACATCCAGTATGTGATCGATAGGATTCATGAGGGTTTGATATCTATCAAAGAAAATAAAAGACCTATCAAGTTTTTGCATTATTCCCTTCTCATGCACCTGATCTTATTCCACCATATTAATTCCCTTGATGCTAAGATGTTGAAATTGAGGAAAACTTTTAATAAGTAGCCAAACCCATTGCAGTACTGGTTGAGGGCTTGGAATTACACTTCTAATGAGTGTAATTTTTCCATCTTCCAGAATTACTTTGTTTATTCAGTTCTTGGGATGTTGGGTACAAATGTTGTAAGATTATCACCTAAGGTTTTGAGATTGCTGAGGCCATCGCAGTTTGAGGATAAGTGGACAGGAAATCACAATTGGGGTGATTTCTACCTTGGGGATAGTCACACAATTATTAGGGTTTATGGTTTCCCTCAACCCCCACATATGTTACCTAGGTATGTGCCTCCTAGAGTTGCCATGATGGATTTTATATGGCAATTGATGTGGACTGATAGAGAGCACCTTGCACCTCATAGAAAGGGGACTTTTACACCACAACAATTTAGAATGGGCAGTTTCTTAATTAGCAAGAGGGCTTTGGATAAGGTCAGCATTTGGTTAAATCATTTCAAGATGTGTTCAGCCACTTGTAGGTATGTGGACTCTGAGGGTTTCATCAGGATAGCTAGGATGACTCTGATTCCAAACATTGGGTCAATTAAGGAGCATGAGGGACTAGATGAAGAAGATGTGATAAGAAACATCTTAGATTTGGATGAAGCCAAGCAGAGATGGAACAAATATTTTGAGTTGCTTAATATTTAGAAAAGGCTAAAGTTAGCTAGTATTCCTTTTGGTGGTTATTTCCCTGAGCTCCCCTTTCTGCAAAGAATGGAGAAGATGATAGAAATGTACAATACTCTATCTAATCAGTTAGAAGATCAGATTGAAGAAAAATTAGAGGTCCCTGGGGGTTATTCAGCCTCTGAACCTGAAGAGTACACTGATGAGTCTCAAGAGGGCAGTAGTCCACCTCAAGGAGAGGATGTACCAATAATTGATTTGACTCAAGGTCAATAGGAGGAAGGGGCTACATCTGAGCCACCTTTGAAAAAATAAAAACTTGAGGTTGGTGAACCTTCACAGAAGAGAAAACAAAAGAAGGTAATTAATATTGCTTCAACTCTTGTGCTTGGTGATAGGGCTTATCACCATTATATAAGAAAGGCCATCAGGGATGGCAAGAAGCTTGTAACAAAAGAAGAGGGGGAATCTGTCCTTGTTGTTAGGAAAGGATGAAAGGGAACTCTATCAGGAGGAATTTCTTAATGATAAAAAGTTCATAAAAAGTAAAGAATTTAGAGATTTCCTCATTTGGAGGAAACATGAGGAGGTGAAGAAGTCTCTGCCTGAAGGTATGCAGCCAAGTGAAGAAACAATGAGGGCCTTAACATCATATGACACCAGTCTTGAAGGCATTACTATAGAAGAGGCTAGAAAAATGGTTAAGTCAAGTGGTATGCTTTTGAATCCTGGATGGGATTTGACATCCGCCTTCATCATAGATCAAATTAGGAAGCAGCCTAAGGGAGGCTTGTCATATGAGGTACAAATTGATGATATGATCAGGGGAAGTGGCTATGACCCTAAGTCTCAAGCAGTTGCTTTATGGTCTCTAGCTCCAAGAACTTAGAAGCCATCTTTGGTGAGCATAGAAGACAAGATGGAGGGAGATAGGATAGTTTGGACCGTGCAAAATACTACTGATCTTGAGGTGTCAAAGGTAGTTGTACACCTTGCCCACCTTAATGAAGCTAAGACTATCCAGCTATCAGAAAGATATGACAGATTGTTTGAAAATTCGATGAAGGTAGCAAAGGATAGGGATTTGCAACTTATGATGGTCAAGAAATTGGAGGATGAGGATGAGGATTTAAAGGTGAAGCTTGAAGAAATCTCAAAGGTAGTTCCTTCCCCTTCTTTGAAAATTGAGGCCCCTCCTCAGATAGATACAAAAGTTTCTGAAAATCCTGCTAAGGACTTAGAGAAAGTAAGGTTGGATGCATCCTTGGATACTATAACAAAGATTGTGTAGTATAGGCAAAGAAGAATAAAGGAGAAGATGGAAATAGTCCATCAATCAGTTAGTCAATTGAACAAGGCTAATGATAAGGTGAATGAGTCACTAATCACTTTGGAGCCACTATACAGTGTATGGTCAGGAAGAAGCTTGTTGTTTGACAAATTGGATGCTTTGCAGGAAAGTAAACCTGATGTTCCTAAGATAGTAACAAAGGTATTTGAGAAGATTGGTTTGGTAAGTGCTATATCAAAGTTTTTAAAGGAAAATATAACCAAATAAAGGCCAAGTTGGCTATGTTTGATAAGGACTATAGTAAGTACTTGCCTTCAGTATATGGTGATAATGGAAATGTAGTTAGTATAGATGAGTGGAAGGCATTAATGGATCAGTTGGTAATTAAACATGATGCTTTACTTAATAGTGATAGTGCCCTAGACTTGGAAGGGTGTAATAGTATAATTGATAGTTTTTTTAAAGTTGAGGGTGACTGCATATGGTTTGTGGCAGAAGTAAAGGAAATAACTGATTTTATGTGGGACCAACAGATCAAGTCACTAGAGGAACTGCAGGCATATAGTTGGCCTTCTGATGATGATGTGGCAGTATGGGACAAAATGACAAAGAGGAAAAAGAAGAAGCCATCTATCCTAGTGTTAGAAGAAGAAGAAGAATAGAGCACACATGGAACCTAATCCAAAATTTGAGGGAGAGCATGTTTCAAACATAAGATGATGTAAGTTATCCTGTAATGACGGTCATCATTCATGTAACAAATCAAGGTAACTACTCTGAAATATCTCCAGACAAAGGTGCCACTTGTGAAGATGTTATTAGTTGTGAACTACTTTCTGTTACTATAGTCACTATATTTTGGTTTGTACTTTTTATCTTTAGTGCAAGTCATTTTCCCAGCCATCCAAACCTTGTTGCATCCTTTTGAGGATTCCAAGATGGCTGTAGGTATATATAGCAAGTTTTTGCTCTTTTTGGAGGTGGAACTTTTGTAAAGAAAAATTGAATATAGAATCTAATTTCTTTGAAGTTTTGTTGAAATTGTAATGGATACAGCTGAGAATTAATACAAATATATTGAAGTTCCGTTGCTATCTCTGGTTGTCTTCATGTATGGATGCTTTTGAATTTCTTATGCATTAATTAGTAAGGCTTTTTTTAATGTATTGTTCACAAGGTGAATATAGGGGTTGAGCTCAAGTTTCTCTCAAGGAGAGAGTAAATCTTTAGGGAGGTCTCTGGGATTTGAAATTCTATGCATGAATTTGATGGCAGGGTTGGGAATTGGGAGAGTAAATTGTTAGGCAATTTATTTGAATTTCAGTATCTTTGTGTTAATAGGATTTTGTAGATGTTTGGTTTTGACTCTAGCCCAATGAATAAGGCACTGGTTTAGGTTTGATTTACATTTGTTCACCATCATTTTATCAAGAATTTATCTCCATTTACTTTTACTTATATGTTTGTGAGTTGCATTGGCTATGTCAAGTACATAGATCAATTTTGTTATGCTTTGTAGAAGCAATTGAAAGGTAAACCCGCCTGAGTTTTACACTCAAAGTGAAGAAGGCTTGAAGCTTTAGTACCTTAGCATTTAGATTGTGCTGGATGATGCTGTTGGGAATGAATGAGTCATAAGTTCAGTGAGTTTCTAAAATATTTCAACCATCTGCAAGTTTAAGTGCTAACAAGTTGATCGATCAATCGTTGGTTCTCCTTAGTGAACTGTTCTATATTGAAAAGTTTGGTGAGCAGAGAGTTTGCATTTAGAATTACTTCTTCGGTCTCTACTACCAAAGTGGAAAGTGCAACCTATTTCACTACAATCTTAGCAGATACTTTCTCCAACATCTTGGTCTCAAACTTTCTTTCCGACCACTCAAACAATTTATCACTGGCGCTACTCACTTCATTATTTACCTTCTGAAAAATATGTACAAGTTGTTCCAATATGGGAGCATAACTGTTTACATCTGAAAACTCATAAACATCATTAAATAATCTTTAATTTCATATAGAACCTATTTCTGCTGATGTTCTCTTCTCAATTCTTCTTGTATGCTTTTCCTTGTTAATAAATCTTTCAATATTTGCATCTACTCATAGGATAAGTTATCAGTATCCCATTTAGGAATAACAATAACTTCATCAATGGTGACCTTTGGTGAAAAGACTTCTATTTTCTACTTGAGTTCCTTCTTCCTTGTGCTCCCACTCAGCATCTATACAAGAGCTTGTATTGCTTCTTGTTCTGTAGGCTCCTATACCTCAGTAACTTTGTCTTTTCCTTCTTTTCATTCTGTTCCTTTATCCTCCACATGAGGGCTAGTAGCTTTTTCTTCTGACTTCTCTTCTTTTTCTTGGTGTATCTCCTCGGTAGATGTGGGTTGAATAATTGGTGTCGGCTTATCTGGTTCCTCGGTAGTACTTGTACTGGCTAACATGTCAACTGTAACAACTTTAGATTTGGCGGGGGTAGTGTTACCAGTTGATGTCCCATCAATTATCGGATAAGCTTTGACTTACAAAAGTACAATGTTACTACTTGGAAAATATGTGTCTTTTTCTTTCTCAGCCTGTATGTCTTCCTTGGTTAATACTGGATTCTTAACTGGGGTATCGTCTGTGATATCAACAATGTGTACTTCAAGTTCTTTCTAAATTTCTTCTATTGTAGGAGCTTCTGTCTCTGGTGTTAGCTATTTTTCTTGTATCCCTCAACTCTAAAAGAGAAATATTAAAACCAGACCTGGGGATCTTTGTCTAGTAACACAAATCTACTTGTTCATGCAAACTGAGGGGCAAGAAAAGACTAATTGATGAGGATTTTATCCTCCTTTTGCTTCAAGTTCCACACACTTAGGTGGGTACACCTATAACATACTAAATCTGCATACATAAACACTTAATCACTAAAACCTTTTATGTAGATATGAAAATTAGTGGATAGTTCTCAGACTTATAAAACATGGGAGTTCAACTCAACTAGTCTTATATAGGATCCCACCTGTATGATCTGCTAAGAACTAGGAAAATGGCCAATGTGATAACAAGGATAAACTCCTTCTTCTCTTTGAGCTTTGAGCGCAGACAGGCTAACCCATGGATTCATTTCTTCAAAGAATCACTAACAACACTTGTATTCAGGAAACACAAGTTATACACATGAATGCTCTCAAACATGAAATTAAAGATGGATTGATTTAAAGATCTGATGATGAAAACTGCAAAGTAAACCAAGACCAGTGCCTTGTTCATTGGGTAACAGAGTCATACAAACATACATTCACAGAAAACCTTAATCCCAAACTCAAAGAAACCAAGTGAAATGCCTTACAAATCACTTCTCTCACTCCAGTTCCTGGACATCGAATTCATATACAAACCTATAACTCTCAGAATTTGAAATCAAAACTTACTCTCTCCTTGAAAGAAACTCAAATTCAAACCCACAGATACCTTATAACTGGTATACTAACATGCCTTACAAATCAATACACAAGAATTAAGATCATGCATACAAAGACATCAAATGAGAATTGAATAGGGATTCCATCATTTTCATTAAAATTTATCTGTAACTGTACATTTGCAAAACAAAGAAACACAAAAATAAAGATCCAAAGACTGGAAGCTGCCCCCAACATAAATTTCAACATCCCTTACAAAATGAGAGAAAATTAGAGATATAGAAAATGAGAGTCAGTTCAAAAGCCCATTGATAGCTATCCATTTTGCACAAAACATCTCCACAATTTCTCCTCACCATGACCTGCAACTGATTCTAAAAAATGATCTGATTCTGGCAATCATGTCTTCAACAAATTGATCCTGATTCTGATCCTTGGAATTTGAAACCCAGACTGCTCTTACACACATCACTGAAACTAAAAATTAACTCCTCCATTAGATTCCTCATTCTGATCATTCGGAGACCTTTCTGACGACATATAACACTTATATGTTTTGTCAAAAAATGAATCCCCAGGCTATTTTTTCGTGAGCAGGTCATGGCATTTAAATTTTTGAACATTTCCAAATGTGCAGACTATATCATTTCATCAAATTCTTTTATAATTTGCAATTTTAACCATTTTTAAATTTTGCCATAGAATGCACCAGGGAGTGCCACTTGTCATCATGTGACTGGTTTCTCGGACTAACCCAAGACTAACCTCCTTCATTTGGAGAACTAGTGACCACATGCATTCTCTGAATCTCCAAATGATTCGACTAACTATAGTTAAATTCTGAGAACTGGTGAAATAACTATTCTCTAATTCTCTAAATTCTTCTTTGACCATGGTTAATATTTGGAGAATGGGCGACTAAACCCATTCTCCAATTCTCTAAATGCATTTCACTTAACTGTCAGGACTTAGAGAACTCGCGACTAGGCTAATCTCATGATTGTGGAATGTTAGTGCTAAACCACCAGGGATTTGGAGAATGGGTGAATGCATACTCTCTGAATCTCTAAATCATTTCCTCTAACCGCCAGCCATTTGGAGAATGGGTGACTAGATCACCCGCTGGATCTCCGGATCTATGTCTAACTGCCAGTTTGATTGTGCGAATGTGTGACTGCATGACATGTGTCCATCCAGTCCCCATCATCGCGCTTTGTCTGCAAAATTATCTTCTGGGCCCGCCGGCATGGAAACTGAGACGACCACACAGGCTTGCAATTATAGCCTCCTCTATTTGATCTACCACACATTGTGTGGACTTTTTCTTATAAACACTTCATCTTCGCCCAACAGGAACAATGTGGGACTAATGATTTTGAAGTTTTAAATCCTTTCATTGCATTTCCTTTCAAAATACTATGCCCCGCCGCGTGCAAAGAGCTCCAACCAAGCGGGCCCCCCAAGCACCCTTGGGTTTCCTACTTTACTATGCATTGTAACTATCTTTGCATATAAATGTAATGAAAACTATTTACCCATCGAATGTGGGACAAATACTTGTGTATTTATTTTCCTTTCTCACTTGTGCACGAGCCTCCATTTTATTTATTTAGACTAGCTGCGCAAGGCATCTCCCATGCATTAACACATGCCTCCTATTCATTGCGTGAGACCTTCACTATGGGCATGCCACTTGATTTGGCAGCCTCCCCCCCTTTAATGTGAGCTCCTCCATGCGTTTTCATTTTTACATGCCAGTGCGTGAGCACTCTAGATGCTAGTCTTCTCTACCTCAAAGTTTTCACAATAGGCAATCTCCATTAAAATAAACATGCTTCCATATTAATCAAATACGTGAGTTCCCTGCTCCTTCACGCAAGGGCCCCCAACTACAGTATGTGCTGGCCTCGCTGTGGACTTCATGCAGACATAACATTGCCATTTATTTTAATGCGTGAGACCTTCTCCTTCTATTTGCTGGCATCTCATAAAATATTATGTGAAGCTCCAAATTCTAAACAACAAAAAATCTTCACGCCAATGCTAGCCCTCTCTGACTGGTGTGTGAGCTGATTTCCTATGCATGCCCTTTGATGCTGGCTAGAATCAAAATGCCATTTTTCACACCGGCCTTCCAATGCATGAGCTCCCATTTAGTTGCGTGAGGCATCTATTTCAACATTACATATCTTGTTTGAAGCCTCCATATACTTAAAAATTGCATAGGCCTTTTGGCGTGAAGCCCCTGTCCTCCAAAACATGCAGGTCCACCATTTACCAAGTAGCCTCCTTTTAGTTTTAAAATGCTAGCAATTTTCATTCATTTATATGGTGGGCACCTTCTAATTATGGGCAACTTCACATTCTAATAACTAGCCTCCCTTCTATTCGCATGTTCTAAAACTTCAAATAGCAAAGCCTCCATTGGTGCGTGAGCCTTCCTAATTTGAGAAAGTCTCTGTCTATGCTGGCATACACTTCACTAACTTGTGCTCACGTGAGAATCTCTATCATTTGCATGAACACTCCTTAGCATAAGCAACATTCATTTATATTACCTCATTATTATCCCTCTAATCAGAACACGTAGACCCTCAGAAATGTGTGAGACTCTTGCTCACGTGAGCACTCCCACCAACTTATGCACTAGTCCTCTTCATGAATAGAAGCCGACATTAATTTGCAGCTTCATCTCCCATTTAACAAACAACCCCCAAATGATACTTGTGTGGGCTCCATTTTATGTGAGTCTTCCTCATTTTGCATAAGGCAGGTAGTCCTCCCATCATGGCTTGTGCAGGGTCTCCCTCTTTTATGCAAGGCTGCCATTTATTAATTAACTTCCTCTAGCACTTGTGTGGGCTTCTTTGTTGGTGATTGTGCAAGGTTCCATCTTATAAATAGAAAGTTCATTAGCTACATGAGCATATTTTAAATCACACCTCATATTTTTGCAAACATTAGAAGTAGCATTCTTTGCTTCCATCCTATCTGAACATGTGGATGACTGGTGAGGAGCCTTAAAATTGACAACATATTCTGACATAATGTGTATATTCATGTGAGTGATCCAAATAATATAATGCTTTGGATTGGTGATATCATTAATGCCATAATCAAACCTTCTCACAATTCGGATGGAACTGGTGAGAGCTAAGAGGAACTTCCTCAACAGTCCCCAAAATAACCTGGCACAATACAACATACTGTTCCCTGTGTGTGTGAAAATTGTACCTGATCTGTAGACACAACACTCAGTAAAACATTAGAGGTTAGTGATAATCAAAATCGTGCAAAATTGAAAGCTATCTAACCAAGCGATTTACTGCCTTCTAATAGGTGCGAGATTAATGTTCTCAGATTATTATCGAGATCAGTGACCTAGACGACACCTAAATGAAGGATTTGAATGCAAAAGATGGATATGAAATAAATGCAATTGAGCTATTTTTTTAAATTTTTCTATGCAATAAGAATGAATGAAAAACTGATATGAAATTATGCTATTGAAAACTGATATGCTATGCTAATCTAGAAATGATATGAAATATGAATCTAAATGAATGCAAAAAAAAAAAAAGATTGATCTCACAAAGATGTCGATTCGCAAGAGCTTTGATTCTTCAATTCCAATTCTCCAGCGTGATTGTGCAAAATATGAGATGATTTGTGAAGAGCTAAAGCCTTAATTTATAGAAATCCAGGGCTTTGGAGGTGCATGGGAAAAAGCCATAAATCACTCAAATTAACTCATCTTGATTTTTGAGTTATCTGATCATGAAAGATAGTTAATTCTCAAAATCATGCAAAAACATGCAAAAACAGCTTTTTAACTCAAATTAGAGTTTAGATCAGCTTTTTGAACTCCAAAAGGATGTTGAGTTCCAAAAAGTCAATAACTTGCATTGATTTTCTGATTTGGAGTTTAACTGTTTCTTTTGAATATGCATAATAATTAAGAATTAAATAAATAAATAAAGTGATTTATCCTCAACTCAACTGATTTTTAAAAATAAATAATTAATTTATGGGTTAATTAACTATTTATTCAAACTTTTATTAAAAATTATATTATTAAATAATGACAACATGCTTTAATTAATTAAATAAGAATTTAATCGATTATTCATAGGAATTTTGATTTATTGTCAAAATTAAATAATACAATTAATAATAGATAGAATTAAATTTAATTAAACAATTAAGTGGCAAATATTAAATCTAATTAATTAAATATATAAAATATTTAATTAATCAAATTTAGGATAAATGTGATTTATTGCCAAATAATTATTAAATTAAAGATAATTAAGATAATTAGGAATATTACTAGGAATATTCTCCGATGCAGAATTTAAGATAATCAATTATGATTCGATGATGTTAGATGTGCCTTAGATTAGGACTTTGATGTCGATTTCGTTCGATTTGTCGATGTAGGAGATTAATGAACTTATAGCCCATTTTTGGGGTATTACAAAAATGGGCTATAAGTTCATTAATCTCCTACATCTTCAATTCGAATGAAATCGACATCAAAGTCCTAACCTAAGGCACATCTAAACATCATCGAATCATAATTGATTATCTTAAATTTTGCATCGGGGAATATTCCTAGTAATATTCCTAATTATCTTAATTATCTTTAATTTAATGATTATTTGGCGATAAATCACATTTATCCTAAGTTTGATTAATTGAATATTTTCATATTTAATTAATTAGATTTAATATTTGCCACTTAATTGTGTAATTAAATTTAATTCTATCTATTATTAATTGTATTATTTAATTTTGACAATAAATCAAAATTCCTATCTTTAATTGATTAAATTCTTATTTAATTAATTAAAGCATGTTGTCATTATTTAATAATATAATTTTTAATAAAAGTTTGGTAAAATAGTTAATTAACCCATAAATTAATTGTTTTATTTCAAAAATCAGTTGAGTTGAGGATAAATCACTTTATTTATTTATTTAATTCTTAATTATTATGCATATTCAAAAGAAACAGTTAAACTCCAAATCATAAAATCAATGCAAGTTATTGACTTTTTGGAACTCAACATCCTTTTGGAGTTCAAAAAGCTGATCTAAACTCTAATTTGAGTTAAAAAGCTGTTTTTGCATGATTTTGAGAATTAACTATCTTTCATGATCAGATAACTCAAAAATCAAGCTGAGTTTATTTGAGTGATTTATGGCTTTTATCCATGCACCTCCAAAGCCCTAGATTTCTATAAATTAAAGGCTTTAGCTCTTCACAAATCATCTCATATTTTGCACAATCACGCTGGAGAATTGGAGGCTGAGGAATCAACTTGCGAATTCAAAGCTTTGTGAGATCAATTTCAATTGCATAGTTTTTATATCTTAGCATAGAATTTCATAGTTTTCATATCATTGTTAGAATCTTCATTATTAGATCATTTAGCATCCATAGCATATCATTTTATAATTCTTATTGCATAGAAAAATCCAAAAAATATAGATTAATTGCATTCAATTTCATATCCATCTTTTGCATTCAAATCCTTCATTTAGGTGTCGTCTAGGTCACTGATCTCGATTACAATCTGAGAACATTAATCTCACACCTACTAGAAGGCAGTAAATCACTTGGTTAGCCTGATCTGTAGACACAACACTCAGTAAAACATTAGAGGTTAGTGATAATCGAAATCGTGCAAAATTGAAAACTAAACTAACCAAGCGATTTACTGCCTTCTAATAGGTGCGAGATTAATGTTCTCAGATTGTAATCGAGATCAGTGACCTAGACGACACCTAAATGAAGGATTTGAATGCAAAAGATGGATATGGAATAAATGCAATTAATCTATATTTTTGATATTTTATGATGCAATAAGAATGATAAATTGATATGATATGAATGCTATTGAAAACTGATATGCTATGCTAATCTAGAAATGATATGAAATATGAATCTAAATGAATGCAAAAAAAAAAAAAAGATTGATCTCACAAAGATGTCGATTCGCAAGAGCTTTGATTCTTCAATTCCAATTCTCCAGCGTGATTGTGCAAAATATGAGATGATTTGTGAAGAGCTAAGGCCTTAATTTATAGAAATCCAGGGCTTTGGAGGTGCATGGGAAAAAGCCATAAATCACTCAAATTAACTCATCTTGATTTTTGAGTTATCTGATCATAAAAGATAGTTAATTCTCAAAATCATGCAAAAACAGCTTTTTAACTAAAATTAGAGTTTAGATCAGCTTTTTGAACTCCAAAAGGATGTTGAGTTCCAAAAAGTCAATAACTTGCATTGATTTTCTGATTTGGAGTTTAACTGTTTCTTTTGAATATGCATAATAATTAAGAATTAAATAAATAAATAAAGTGATTTATCCTCAACTCAACTGATTTTTAAAAATAAATAAATAATTTATGGGTTAATTAACTATTTATTCAAACTTTTATTAAAAATTATATTATTAAATAATAACAACATGCTTTAATTAATTAAATAAGAATTTAATCAATTATTCATAGGAATTTTGATTTATTGTCAAAATTAAATAATACAATTAATAATAGATAGAATTAAATTTAATTAAACAATTAAGTGGCAAATATTAAATCTAATTAATTAAATATACAAAATATTTAATTAATCAAATTTAGGATAAATGTGATTTATTGCCAAATAATTATTAAATTAAAGATAATTAAGATAATTAAGAATATTACTAGGAATATTCCCCGATGCAGAATTTAAGATAATCAATTATGATTCGATGATGTTAGATGTGCCTTAGATTAGGACTTTGATGTCGATTTCGTTCGATTTGTCGATGTAGGAGATTAATGAACTTATAGCCCATTTTTGGGGTATTACATTTTGCCCCTCTTTGAATTACTGTGCGAGGCGCAGTGGTTCAAAGATAGTCTGTGTTTGATAGAGATATGAAACTGATTCAAAAGATAAACTGATCTCAAGATAGAAAATGATTGAGAGATATTGAGATAGGAGTTGATTGATATTGAATTGATATGGAGATAATAGGTCCTGAATGACCAAAGATAATGTTCACTATAATAGCGATGAACCTATGATTGCGAAAAAGTGTCAAAATGCCTGATTCCGAACCTTAGGATTGATAAGAAGTGAGTGACCCGTTCTAGACTCGATTGTCTTAGCAGAACTAGCAGGTATCACATCTGAATCGCTCAGTTGCCGAAGAACCAAGGAAAGAACACTATGATCTGATGGTTGCAAAAACTGATACAGTTTACAAGATTAGGAGAATACCAAATTATATGGATCTTGATGAATCTAATATGCCCCAAGTGATGATAGATTTGCCCCGAGCGATGAGGACTTTTGATGAATCAGTGACTAGACGTGATTGTTATCTTGATCACTGATGAAAGATATTGATAGATTTGATCGATAGAATTTGATTTACAAACTTTGAATGATGTGCAATACCATGCCCCCTTCGGGATTAAAATTGAAATCTGACAAGAAAAGTCAGCGTTGATAGTTTAGAAGCATGTTAATTGATTTGAGAAGTGGTTATACACGTCTGAGAACGCATTCTGCATCGTTTGGAGGTCCAAAAAGACCAAGTTTGACTAGGTTTGACCATGAGTTGACCATGGTTGACCAAGTTGAAATTTTGATAGTTTGATGTAAGATAATCAGTTAAGTTGAATACTGGATTTTTGTGATGATTGAAGGTTGATTATGCAAGTAGTGAATAAGATAAATGATCTCAGATTTTGATTTTGATCCCGAAAAAGGATTCTACCTGCTATTTCATTGGAGGAACCTTCATGTGAGATTCAGCTCTTGTTAGACTGGAAGATGCGATTTGAAGAATCGTTTAAGCATTGGAGTTCGTTTAATCATTGTGAGATCATGCAACATGCAAAATGAAATGAGACATGCAAAATGAAATGCAACCTAAGACCGAGGACCTAGTCACTGATCATATGTCGATTTGTTATCATCATTGAACTTTTAGGTAACCAGATAAATCAATACAATGCCCACTAGCCATGAAACCATAGACATATGAATATCGATTTGTATGCGCAAGAATCAATACAACACCCACTGGTCAAACAACCATGGATATATGAATATTGATTTTGTTTTCAAAATGTCGGATTAGATATAAGCACCAAGGCACAAGCGCCAGGATGACCTGAATATCATGTCCATTTTGATATAGCAATTTGTACAAGCATCAAAACATAAACGTTGTAATGACCTGAGTACGCCTTGCATTACAAACACATCAAACAGTCAAGAGATCATTCTAAATCCAATGTGAATTACCCGTAGTGACCCTTTATCGTTCACATCCTTAGGCAAGATTGCGTTCCACAGTAGGAGAAAGAACTTACTCAAAAAGATAATAGTTAGATCAAACTTCCTTGAATTGTCTGGGTATCAATGGTCGAGGTACGCATGGCCATCCAATTCGAGATAGAGGCTCTTACAGTCGGACACCATTTCAATCCAGAAGTTCCAAAGATGTTAGATTTTCACATACAAGCAGAAGACAAAGAAAAGATTATGCCCCCAGTCATCACTCTCTAAATCCTATAAAGGACATCATCGAAGAGCTCAAATGGACACAATATGCAAAAATCTCAATGCGAATTAGTAAGCCTACAAGGAGATAAAAGCATGAAAAGCACAGATTGTTTTCAGTTGAGTTTTGATGTTTGATTGTTGTTGATGCAAAATCCTTTCTGGAGATGAGACTGACTGACTGACTCAACTTGAAGCTTCAAAGGACTCTGAGTGGATATGACATGTCTAAGATACATTGGAGACTATAAGATATGACATTGATTGCCCCCAAGTTTGAACATTGATAGGATATAGATGCGCAAGCTGATTGGTGTACAGACCGACTTAGTGAAAATAGGATATGCAGAAACAAATCGGGAGATATGTACAAACTAAAGCAAGACCGAAAGCTGGGAAAGACCAAGATTTGGCTGATAGATGGAGCATTTTGGAACAAGTGGCGCCTGTTTGCCAGGTTTTCACCATCTTGGTAGAGATTCTATTTTTGCTACCGAGGCGCCTGTTTCCAGGTTTTCACCAAGGCACTTTTTTTTTTTTTTTTCTTTTTTCATTTTTTTGTATTTTTCATTTTTTCAATTTTTTTGTACTTTTGATATTTTTTGATTATTTTGTGAATCATCAAGGCGCCTATTGCTAGGTTTTCACCAAGATGTTCATTTTTTTAAGGACTTTTTCTGATTTTTAAGATTTTTTTTAGGACATTTACCAAGCACTGAATGCCTTAGGCATAGAATTTCTTCAGATGGAGAACGTTGATTGGTTCTCGGAGTTGTTCTCCATCAGTTGTTGAGAGTTGATAGGCACCAGAGCTAAAAGTAGCAGTGATAACAAAGGGACCCAACCAATTGGGTTTGAACTTCCCATTGCGTTCTCGATGTGATTGATTTTTAGGATTTTCTCTCAACACTAGATCGCCAACCTGAAATTCTCTATGTCTGACTTTCTTGTTGTAGCCTCTAGACATTCTTTTCTGATACACTCTGAGATGATCATACGCTACTTGTCTGCGCTCATCTAGTAATTCAAGTTCTTGTAACCTAGACACTCTGTAGTCTTCATCAGTGACAAGTCAATGCATTCTGATTCTGAGTGATGGGATTTTGACCTTAATAGGTAGTACTGCTTCAAACCCATAAACTAAAGCAAAAGGTGTAGCCCCAGTAGGTGTTCTGATACTTGTTTTGACAATCATTTTGATACTTGTTCTGATACTTTTTCTGATACTAATTCTGATACTAATTCTAATACTGGTTCTGATATTGGTTATGATACTGGTTCTGATACTAGTTCTGTATGCCCAGAGAGCTGGATTGATCATCAGATGCCAGTCTCTTCCTGTTTTATTCACTGTTCTGTGCAAGATCTTCAAGAGATTTTTGTTTGAAGCCTCAGCTTGTCTGTTCCCTTGAGGATAGTAGATAGATGACCAATGTTTAGTAATTTTGAACCTGGCACATAAGTCATCTAGATCCTTATTTTTGAATTGTCCCCCGTTATCTGTGATTATAGAGTGAGGGATCCCATATCTGCAAATGATGTAATTCAGGATGAACATAGAGATCTATTTCCCCATTGCTTGTGTTAGAGGAACTGCTTCTACCCATTTTGTAAAATAATCTGTAGCTGTGATTATATGGGTATGTCCATTAGAAGAGTGCGGATGGATAGCACCTATGAGATCAAATGCCCATTGTTGAAAAGGCCATTGTGTAGTAAAGGGAATCAGATCCCTCCCTAGAGCATGAATCAAGTTGCCATGTACTTGACACTGTTGACAGTTTTTAGCAAATTTAATAGCTTCTTTTTCTATTTCAGGCCAATAATACCCAGCCCTAATAAGTTTTCGAGCTAACGTTAAACCGTTCGAGTGTGACCCACATATACCCTCATGGACTTCCTCTAATGCACGTTGAGACTCTTCTCATTCTAAACATCTAATCAGTGTACCATCTAGACCTCATTTGTACAGATCATTACCAATGATGACATATCGGGATGCGGATCGGATAAGGTTTCATTTCTCAAAACGATTAAAGGACTCAGGGATGATTTGGTCATGGAGATAGGAGAATAGATTTTTGTAACGAGATGAGTCATAACCTACAATAGTGCAGATCATGTGGGTTTCAGGGGAGTCATATGCAGGATAGGATAGGGCTTCCACCAGGAACTCATAGCGTAGTTCATGTTCAGGCTGTTGTAAAAGAGTAGATAATGTTGCCATTGCCTTAGCAACCTTATTCTCCATTCTGGGTATTTGCTCAAATGTGATAGAGATGAAGTATTTCTTTAAATCATCGACCATTCTCTTGTAAGGAATGAGCTTTTCATCTTTGGTTTGGTACACATCATTGACCTGGTGGATGACCAGTTGTGAGTCTCCATGAATGTGCATCTCTGTAACTCTCCACTGTATTGCCATTTTCATACCATTGAGAAGTGCCTCATATTCAGCAATATTGTTTGTGCAAGGAAACTTTAATCTGAATGCTTTGGGTATCGAGTATCCTTGAGGAGTAATGAACAATATGCCTGCTCCGGATCCATTATGTGTGTAGGATCCATCAAAGAATAACTGCCATGCTCTAGAAGAGAGGTGCATGATAGAGGAATCAGGAAATTCCATTTGCATGGGTGTATCATCAAACAGTGGTGCTTCAGCTAATTGATCAGCGATGACCTACCCTTTGATAGCCTTTCTTTCAACATATTCAATGTCAAATTCACTCAAGAGCATGACTCATTTAGCTAGTCTACTTGTGAGGGCAGCTTTGCTTAGGAGATATTTCAGTGGATCAATTTTAGCTATCAAATGAGTGGTATGAGCTAACATGTAGTGTCTCAATTTCTATGATGCAAAGATCACATCTAGACATGCCTTCTCGATCATTGAGTAGATCTTCTCATAGGCCACTAAAGTTTGGCTGATATAGTAGATGGCTCTTTCTTTCTTGTTCTCATCATGCTGTGCTAGCAATGCCCCCAGTGATGTATCTGTTGCGGAGACATATAATATTAATGGCTTCCCATGAATAGGAGGCATCAATATAGGTGGATTTGATAGATACTTCTTGATATGTTTAAAGTTGTTCTCGCATTCTTCATTCCATGCAAAGGTCACACCTTTATGTAATGTTTTTGTAAAAGGCTGTGAGATGTCCGCTAGTTGTGATATGAATCTTCTGATAGATTGAATTCTACCTTGCAACGTCCTCATTTGACTGATATTTGTGGGAGGTTGCATCTCTATTATAGCCTTGACCTTAGCTGGATCAACTTCAATGCCTTTCTTGGAGACGATGTATCCTAGGAGCTTTCCAGAAGTGACTCCAAAAGCACACTTTTTAGGATTTAGTCGAAGACTAAATTTTTCCATTCTGTCAAGGATCATGCTCAAGTCTGTTAGATGTTCAGTTCTAATCATGGATTTTGCCAAAGTATCATCCACGTAATCCTCCATTGTTCTATGCATCATATCATGAAAAATAGATGTCATTGCTCTTTGATATGTAGCTCCAGCATTTTTGAGTCCGAATGGCATAACATTCCAACAAAAAGTTCCCCACACACATGTGAAAGCTATTTTCTCTTGATCTTCTGGAGCAATTTTGATTTGGTTGTATCCAGAAAAGCCATCCATTAAGGAATACATTTCATAGCCCGCAGTCATGTCCACTATCATATCAATGTTAGGTAGTGGAAAGTCATCCTTAGGGCATGCTCTGTTCACCTCTCTAAAGTCCGTGCACACTCTGATTGAACCATCTGGTTTTGAAATAGGTACAATGTTGGAAATCCACTCAGCATAGTCTATGACATGGATGAATCCAGCTTTTAGGAGTTTTTCTAGTTCTGCTTTGACTAAGAGTGTGACATGAGGATGCATCTTTCTCAATTTTTGTTTGATTGGTTTTACTCCGGGAGCAATGGATAGATGGTGCATAATGAGATTGGGATCCAATCCTGGCATATCTGAATATTTCCATGCAAAGTTGATCTTTTTCTCTGATAAGAAGTTAGTGAAGTTTTGTTTCTCTTCGTCTGATAGAGATTGTGCTACATGTACCAATTGTGGTTCCTGTGTTGTACCCAAATTGATGGATTGAGTTGGCTCAATCAGAACTGGAGATCTATCCTATAAATGACTTGAAAGGACATCAAATATCTCATCCTTAGGTGCCTCAAAGAGGTTTTCTCCTTCAGATACATCTTTTCTTTTTACTTTTGTCAGTTCTGAGACTGCCACAAAGTGGTTTTCACCCTCAGAACTCTTTTTCTTTTTCTTTTTACTCTTGTTTTTCTGACTAAGATATTTGATGTCTGACTCGGTCATGCTGACGCTCGGTTCACTGATGGAAGTACTCATAGGCTCAACTGCATTGAAGTAGCAGGCAAGGGCATAGTCATTTGGGAAGGTATACATACCATGGTTTGGGTTGGTGGAAGTTTGGTCAATAAGATCACGACATTGGATAGTCAAAGCGGGAAAGGCTTGGGATATGGTGTTCATGGATGTGGATATGTCATCATTGGTCCTAACCTGACGCTCAAGTTCAAAGGTGATATTACAGCTCAAAATGTTCAATTCGTGAATAGGCTCAACGTCATCATGGGAGTCTTCTTCAGCCATAGGTGGATCAAACACGTTAAGTTCATTATTTCGCTCTAGATTTACGTTGGGTTGAGAGACATATTGGTGAATAACATCAATAGATTTCTCTATTATAAGCTCATCTTCTTCTGGAATGGCACCCCATTCATAATCATTTGACTCATCTTCTGATTCAGAATCTCTAGGAAATCTTAGAAAATGTGTGAAATCAGGATGAATACCCCAAGAAGGATTACCCTCAGTCTCTGACTTGAATTCATATTCATGGGAATCAGTGTCAAAATAACTACCCCTTGCTTCTTGATCAGTTTGATTGCCTTCGAGATTGGCTGGTTCTTGTGGTGCAACCATCTCTTGCGCTACAGTAGGTTCTTGTGTTTCTACTACATTAATTCTTCTGATAGGATCATCTGTATCATCAAGAAGATCTTTGATCTCTTTAGGCAATTTTTCATAGGGGATAAGTTCAGAGCTATCTGAATAATCATCAGAGGGTTCTATATCTTCTTTCTTAAGAAGGGGTTCTTCGGTGTAATTTGTTCTATGACATGAGAACAACCACCTTTGAGATGATAGGGTTTCTTCTTAAACCCTATGCCACCAGTATCTTTTTTGGCTTGACCAATGTGTGAAATGGGGGTCACGAGACCCTTTCCCCTAATTCCTAGAGGTCCTTGACCGGAATATCCCATCTTGGCTATCAATTTGTTTCCTGGACCATATGAATTAGAAGGGACTGTTGGTGCTATAGATTCACTAGGTTGAACAATTTTAGATTCAGAATCCTCTTTATATAGCCATGCCAGCACAGCTTCATCCTCTTCAAATTCTTGTTTAGATACTTGCTCCACCACAAAATGTCTTTTGTATGCTTCCATAGGTTCCTTAGGTTCTGATTTAGACTGCTTCAAGGATTGGCCATACGACTTAGGTGAGATTGGGAGAGATGTCAGAGACAAGACTAGCTCTATAGTGTATTCTCCCATCCCATTTTCTTTGATATTGATCTCTTTAGCAATGTCGTCCATCTTAGATGTGGAAGCCACATTTTGTTGCTTGATTGAAGATTCTCTGTTATTGGGAACAAGTTTATCGGCACTTTCTTTCAATGTATTGCAAGTTGTACTCAGATCAGCTGGGATAGTAACCTCCACTCCTTCATAGGGAAATTTCAAGCATTGATGGTATGTCGAAGGAATAGCTTGCATTTCATGTATCCAGGGTCTCCCTAGAAGGATATTGTAAGCCAATGGTAGATCGAGCACCTGACATGTGGTATCTTTGATGACTGGACCCACCCGGAGGGGCAAGACAATGGTGCCTTTAGAAGCTCTTTCTTGTTCATCATAGGCTTTTATGGTGATCTTCTTTTGAGGATCAATAGCCATCTCTGAGAATCCCAACTGTGTGATTAAGTTTTAAGAACAAATGTTGAGGCCTACGCCCCCATCTATCAACACACGTTTGACTCGACGGTTCTGGATCAAGACTTCTATGTGCAAGGGCTGATTATGTGGGTGACTTAGGGAGTTGTCATCCTCTTCTGAAAAGGAGATATATTGCAAAGATGTTAGATGACCAACCATAGTCTGGAACCTGTCTAGATCTAGATCATCAGGAACATTAGAGCTGAGCAAAGCTTTGTCTAGGATATCTCTGTGAGCTGGAGATATTCGAAGTAACTCAAACATAGAGATTTTGGCATTGGTATGCTGGAGTTGTTGTATGATGCTGTAAGATGTAGGTCTGGTATCCTTTGGATTGGAAGATTTCAAGGCAACCTTCTGTTTAGAAGCAGATGTGAGATTGAAAGGTATCTTAGGGACATCAGATGAATTTGGTGTTTGTCCTTTCAGATGCGTCTGAGCTTGTGATCTGGTAACTGCATTAGCTGAGGAATGATTTCTATCTCTTCGTACAATCGTGATGACATTACAGCTCTCAGAGAGGCATGGTTCCACCATATTGATGACATCATCATTTCTAGGGTAGGCATAGTTGACTTTTGCCCCCATGTTAGGCTGAGAAGTGGAAACTCCCTTGCCATGTTGTGGAAAGGGTTCTGTAAATGCTGTGTGATCATTATTGCTCTTAGGATTATCGATTGTGATGTCCCCTTGATCTATCAAGTCTTGAATGGTATGCTTCAAATGGAAGCATCCATTAGTTCTGTGGCCTTTAGTCCGATGGAAAGCATAGAATTCATTATCTTTCCACCAACATGGTTTTGGATCTGGATTAGGTTTTCGGATTGGTGGTAAAGAGATCATGTTATCAGCTATCAGGGTCCTGAGAGTAGATTCCAAAGATTCTCCCAGGGGAGTAAACTTTCATTTATTATCCCATCATTTGAATGGCTTCTTTGGAGATGGTTCAGCAGATTTTTGCTCTGAAGATTCAACGGCTTTGGTGGCAAGGGTGAGATTGTAGGCCGGTGCCTTTGATGGGGTGTGGATAGTGTCAACAACACCGTCAGAGACGATACCTTTGTTTCTATTCCAGCTCTTGTTTTTATCTTTTGAGCTAGATCCCGATTCAGACTTGTCCTTTTGAAGTTTGATTTCTCCTTTCTTGACAAGTAATTTCTCAATCTTGATTGCATTATCCACCATTTTATCAAAAGATACATGATCTTGCATTTGTAATGGATAGTTGAGCTCTGGAACAAGGTTATTGATAAAGATTTCAAGTTTCTCCATTTCGGGAATTGGTCTAGCATATAAAGAAAACTTCTTTCGCCACCTCTTGAGAAAAGTTAAGAATGATTCCCCTGGATATTGCTTGAGGTTACAGATATCGATCATGGTAATTGGATGTTGAATATTGTAGGAATATTGTTGATAAAAAAATTTAATCAATTCCTCAAAAGTTTTGATCGTAGAAGGTAATCTTGAAAACCACTGAATGGATGCTCCTCCCAAGGATCTAGGAAAAAGACACATTAGATAAGTCGGTTCATGCATGAATTCCATGGATTGCGTACAGAACTCTCTGACATGATCTTGAGGATCAGAGTGTCCGTCATATTTGTCATACTTTGGTATCTCCACTCTTTTTGGGAATGGAGGCATATACAAGTCTTTGTCAAAAGGGAAAGGACAAAGGGCCTCCATGGAGAATTCCTTGGGTTCCTTCTCTTTCTCAATTTTATTCATTTTGACCTGCATAGCGTGCAGCTGGTTCATTATGGCCGTCATTGGAGTTTCTTCCTCATGCGTGATGATATCTTTGACATTGAAGTGAGGAGGAAGTTTAGCTCCTTCTTGGGCTAATTGCAAAAAGTATGCCTCTCTATCCATTTTCAAGAAATGCCTCATCATTCTGACACCGATGGATTTCAAAGGGTGTAGGGTCTTGGTCGACATTATGTTGAGAATGGTGTCCCTGAGATCCTCCTCCTAGAGAACCATGGTTTGTCCCTGCTTGAGACATGGTAGGAGTTTTTGGGCTCCCTGGAATAGATTGAGGAGGAGTTTGTTGATTACCTTTGTGAGTTGATAGAGGAGGTATGTAACCAGTTTTCAATCGAAAGTTACCGAGACCGTCGTCTTCGTAGATACCTGACTTGATGAGTACCTGATCTGTAGACACAACACTCAGTAAAACATTAGAGGTTAGCTATAATCAAAATCATGCAAAATTGAAAGCTATCTAACCAAGCGATTTACTGCCTTCTAGTAGGTGCGAGATTAATGTTCTCAGATTATTATCGAGATCAGTGACCTAGACGACACCTAAATGAAGGATTTGAATGGAAAAGATGGATATGAAATTGAATGCAATTAATCTATATTTTTTTGAATTTTCTATGCAATAAGAATGATAAAAACTTGATATGAATCTATGCTATTAAAAACTGATATGCTATGCTAATCTAGAAATGATATGAAATATGAATCTAAATGAATGCAAAAAAAAAAAAAGATTGATCTCACAAAGATGTCGATTCGCAAGAGCTTTGATTCTTCAATTCCAATTCTCCAGCTTGATTGTGCAAAATATAAGATGATTTGTGAAGAGCTGAAGCCTTTAATTTATAGAAATCCAGGGCTTGGGAGGTGCATGGATAAAAGCCATAAATCACTCAAATTAACTCATCTTGATTTTTGAGTTATCTGATCATAAAAGATAGTTAATTCTCAAAATCATGCAAAAATAGCTTTTTAACTCAAATTAGAGTTTAGATCAGCTTTTTGAACTCCAAAAGGATGTTGAGTTCCAAAAAGTCAATAACTTGCATTGATTTTCTGATTTGGAGTTTAACTGTTTCTTTTGAATATGCATAATAATTAAGAATTAAATAAATAAATAAAGTGATTTATCCTCAACTCAACTGATTTTTGAAAATAAATAATTAATTTATGGGTTAATTAACTATTTTACCAAACTTTTATTAAAAATTATATTATTAAATAATGACAACATGCTTTAATTAATTAAATAAGAATTTAATCAATTAAAGATAGGAATTTTGATTTATTGTCAAAATTAAATAATACAATTAATAATAGATAGAATTAAATTTAATTACACAATTAAGTGGCAAATATTAAATCTAATTAATTAAATATGAAAATATTCAATTAATCAAATTTTTAGGATAAATGTGATTTATCGCCAAATAATCATTAAATTAAAGATAATTAAGATAATTAGGAATATTACTAGGAATATTCCCCGATGCAAAATTTAAGATAATCAATTATGATTCGATGATGTTTAGATGTGCCTTAGGTTAGGACTTTGATGTCGATTTCGTTCGAATTGAAGATGTAGGAGATTAATGAACTTATAGCCCATTTTTGGGGTATTACATTTTGCCCCTCTTTGAATTACTGTGCGAAGCGCAGTGGTTCAAAGATAGTCTGTGTTTGATAAAGATATGAAACTGATTCAAAAGATAAACTGATCTCAAGATAGAAACTGATTGAAAGATATTGAGATAGGAGTTGATTGATATTGAATTGATATGGAGATAATAGGTCTTGAATGACCAAAGATAATGTTCACTGTAGCAGCAAATGAACCTATGATTGCGAAAAAGTGTCAAAATGCCTGATTCTGAACCTTAGGATTGATAAGAAGTGAGTGACCCGTTCTAGACTCGATTGTCTTAGCAGAACTAGCAAGTATCACATCCAAACCCTTCAGTTGTCGAAGAACCAAGGAAAAAACACTATGATCTGATGGTTGCAAAAACTGATACAGTTTACAAGATTAGGAGAATACCAAATTGATATGGATCTTGATGAATCTAATATGCCCTAAGTGATGATAGATTTGCCCTGAGCGATGAAGACTTTTGATGAATCAGTGACTAGACGTGATTGTTATCTTGATCACTGATGAAAGATATTGATAGATTTGATTGATAGAATTTGATTTACAAACTTTGAATGATGTGCAATACCATGCCCCCTTCGGGATTAAAATTGAAATCTGACAAGAAAAGTCAGCGTTGATAGTTTAGAAGCATGTTAATTGATTTGAGAAGTGTGGTTATACACGTCCGAGAACGCATTCTGCATCGTTTGGAGGTCCTGGAGACCGAATTTGACTAGGTTTGACCATGAGTTGACCATGGTTGACCAAGTTGAAATTTTGATAGTGTGATGTAAGATAATCAGTTAAGTTGAATACTAGATTTCTGTGATGATTGAAGGTCGACTATGCAAGTAGTTAATAATATGAATGATCTCAGATTTGAATTTTGATCCCGAAAAAGGATTCTACTTGCTATTTCATTGGAGGAACCGTCGTGTGAGATTCAGCTCTTGTTAGACTGGAAGATGCGATTTGAAGAATCGTTTAAGCATTGAAGTTCATTTAATCATTGTGAGATCATGCAAACATGCAAAATGCAAAGAGACATGCAAGATGAAATGTAACCTAAGACCGAGGACCTAGTCACTGATAATCAAAATCGTGCAAAATTGAAAGCTATCTAACCAAGCGATTTACTGCCTTCTAGTAGGTGCAAGATTAATGTTCTCAGATTGTAATCGAGATCAGTGACCTAGACGACACCTAAATGAAGGATTTGAATGCAAAAGATGGATATGAAATTGAACGCAATTAATCTATATTTTTTGGATTTTTCTATGCAATAAGAATGATAAAATGATATGCTATGGATGCTAAATGATCTAATAATGAAGATTCTAACAATGATATGAAAACTATGAAATTCTATGCTAAGATATAAAAACTATGCAATTGAAATTGATCTCACAAAGCTTTGAATTCGCAAGTTGATTCCTTAGCCTCCAATTCTCCAGCATGATTGTGCAAAATATGAGATGATTTGTGAAGAGCTAAAGCCTTTAATTTATAGAAATCTAGGGCTTTGGAGGTGCATGGATAAAAGCCATAAATCACTCAAATAAACTCAGCTTGATTTTTGAGTTATCTGATCATGAAAGATAGTTAATTCTCAAAATCATGCAAAAATAGCTTTTTAACTCAAATTAGAGTTTAGATCAGCTTTTTGAACTCCAAAAGGATGTTGAGTTCCAAAAAGTCAATAACTTGCATTGATTTTATGATTTGGAGTTTAACTGTTTCTTTTGAATATGCATAATAATTAAGAATTAAATAAATAAATAAAGTGATTTATCCTCAACTCAACTGATTTTTGAAATAAAACAATTAATTTATGGGTTAATTAACTATTTTACCAAACTTTTATTAAAAATTATATTATTAAATAATGACAACATGCTTTAATTAATTAAATAAGAATTTAATCAATTAAAGATAGGAATTTTGATTTATTGTCAAAATTAAATAATACAATTAATAATAGATAGAATTAAATTTAATTACACAATTAAGTGGCAAATATTAAATCTAATTAATTAAATATGAAAATATTCAATTAATCAAACTTAGGATAAATGTGATTTATCGCCAAATAATCATTAAATTAAAGATAATTAAGATAATTAGGAATATTACTAGGAATATTCCCCGATGCAAAATTTAAGATAATCAATTATGATTCGATGATGTTTAGATGTGCCTTAGGTTAGGACTTTGATGTCAATTTCGTTCGAATTGAAGATGTAGGAGATTAATGAACTTATAACCCATTTTTGGGGTATTACATTTTGCCCCTCTTTGAATTACTGTGCGAAGCGCAGTGGTTCAAAGAAAGTCTATGTTTGATAGAGATATGAAATTGATTCGAAAGATAAACCGATCTCAAGATAGAAACTGATTGAGAGATATTGAGATAGGAGGTCCTGAATGACTAGAGATAATGTTCACTGTAGCAGCGATGAACCTATGATTGCGAAAAAGTGTCAAAATGCCTGATTCTGAACCTTAGGATTGATAAGAAGTGAGTGACCCGTTCTAGACTTGATTGTCTTAGCAGAACTAGCAGGTATCACATCCGAATCCTTCAGTTGCCGAAGAACCAAGGAAAGAACACTATGATCCGATGGTTGCAAAAATTGATACAGTTTACAAGATTAAGAAAATATCAGATTGATATGGATCTTGATGAATCTGATATGCACCAAGTGATGATAGATTTTCCCCGAGCGATGAGGACTTTTGATGAATCAGCGACTAGACATGATTGTTGTCTTGATCACTGATGAAAGATATTGATAGATTTGATCGATAGAATTTTGATTTACAGACTTTGAATGATGTGCAATACCATGCCCCCTTTGGGCTTAAAATTGAAATCTGAAAAGAAAAGTCAACATTGAGAGTTCAGAAGCATGTTAATTGATTTGAGAAGTGGTTAAAACACGTTCGGGAATTCATTCTGCATCGTTTGGAGGTCCAAAAAGACCAAGTTTGACTAGGTTTGACCATGAGTTGACCATGGTTGACCAAGTTGAAATTTTGATAGTTTGATGTTAGATAATCAGTTAAGTTGAATACTAGATTTCTATGATGATCAAAGGTCGAATATGCAAGCAGTTAATAATATGAATGATCTCAGATTTTGATTTTGATCCCGAAAAAGGATTCTACTTGCTACTTCGTTGGAGGAACCTTCGTGTGAGATTCAGCTCTTGTTAGATTTGAAGAATTGATATGAAGAATTGTTTAAGCTTTGAAGTTCGTTTAGTCATTGTGAGATCTTGCAAATATGCAAAATGCAAAGAGACATGCAAAATAAAATGCAACCTAAGACCTAGGACCTAGTCACTGATCATATGTCGATTTGTTATCATCATTGAACTTTTAGGTAACCAGATAAATCAATACAATGCCCACTAGCCATGAAACCATAGACATATGAATATCGATTTGTATGCGCAAGAATCAATACAACACCCACTGGTCAACAACCATGGATATATGAATATTGATTTTGTTTTTGAAATGTCGGATTAGATATAAGCACCAAGGCACAAGCGCCAGGATGACCTGAATATCATGTCCATTTTGATATAGCAATTTGTACAGCATCAAAACATAAACGTTGTGATGACCTGAGTACACCTTGCATTACAAACACATCAAACAGCTAAGAGATCATTCTAAATCCAATGTGAATTACCCATAGTGACCCTTTATCATTCACATCCTTAGGCAAGATTGCATTCCACAGTAGGAGAAAGAACTTACTCAAAAAGACAATAGTTAGATCAAACTTCCTTGAATTTTTTGGGTATCAATGGTCGAGGTACGCATGGCCATCCAATTTGAGATAGAGGCTCTTACAGTCGGACACCATTTCAATCCAGAAGTTCCAAAGATGTTAGATTTTCACATACAAGCAGAAGACAAAGAAAAGATTATGCCCCCAGTCATCACTCTCTAAATCCTATAAAGGACATCATCGAAGAGCTCGAAGGGACACAATATGCAAAAATCTCAATGCGAATCAGTAAGCCTACAAGGAGATAAAAGCATGAAAAGCACAGATTGTTTTCAGTTGAGTTTTGATGTTTGATTGTTGTTGATGCAAAATCCTTTCTGGAGACGAGACAGACTGACTGACTCAACTTGAAGCTTCAAAGGGCTCTGAGTGGATATGACACGTCTAAGATACATGGGAGACCATAGGATATGACATTGATTGCCCCCAAGTGTGAACATTGATAGGATGCAGATGCTTGAGCTGGTTGGTGTACAGGCCGACTTATTGAAAACTGGAAATGCAGGAACAAATTGGGAGATATGTACAAACTAAAGCAAGACTGAAAGCTGGGAAAGACCAAGATTGTGCTGATAGATGGAGCATTTGGAACAAGTGGCGCCTGTTTGCCAGGTTTTCACCATCTTGGTAGAGATTCTATTTTTGCTACCGAGGTGCCTGTTTCCAGGTTTTCACCAAGGCACTTTTTCTTTTTTTCTTTTTTTTTTGTATTTTTCTTTTTTCAATTTTTTTGAATTTTTGATATTTTTTATTTTTTTGTGAATCATCAAGGCGCCTATTGCTAGGTTTTCACCAAGATGTTCATTTTTTCAGGACTTTTTCTGATTTTAAAGATTTTTTTCAAGACATTTACCAAGCACTAAATGCCTTAGGCGTAGAATTTCTTCAGATGGAGAACGTTGATTGGTTCTCAGAGCTGTTCTCCTTCAGTCGTTGAGAGTTGATAGGCACCAGAGCCAAAAGTAGCAGTGATAACAAAGGGACCTAACCAATTGGGTTCGAACTTCCCCTTGCGTTCTCGATGTGATTGATTTTTAGAATTTTCTCTCAACACTAGATCGCCAACCTGAAATTCTCTATGTCTGACTTTCTTGTTGTAGCCTCTAGACATTCTTTTCTGATACACTCTAAGATGATCATACGCTGCTTATCTGCGCTCATCTAGTAGTTCAAGTTCTTGTAACCTCGACACTCTGTAGTCTTCATCAGTGACAAGTCCATGCATTCTAATCCTGAGTGATGGGATTTCAACCTCAATAGGTAGTACCGCTTCAGACCCATAAACTAAAGCGAAAGGTGTAGCCCCTATAGGCATTCTGATACTAGTTCTGTATGCCCAGAGAGCTGGATTGATCATCAGATGCCAGTATCTTCCTATTTTATTCACTGTTCTGTGCAAGATCTTTAGGAGATTTTTGTTTGAAGCCTCAGCTTGTCCGTTCCCTTGAGGATAGTAGATAGATGACCAATGTTGAGTAATTTTGAACCTGGCACATAAGTCATCTAGATCCTTATTTTTGAATTGTCCCCCGTTATCTGTGATTATAGAGTGAGGGATCCCATATCTGCAAATGATGTAATTCAGGATGAACATAGAGATCTGTTTCCTCGTTGCTTGTGTTAGAGGAACTGCTTCTACCCATTTTGTAAAATAATCTGTAGCTGTGATTATATGGGTATGTCCATTAGAAGAGTGTGGATGGATAGCACCTATGAGATCAAATGCCCATTGTTGAAAAGGCCATTGTGTATTAAAGGGAATCAGATCTCTCCTTGGAGCATGAATCAAGTTGCCATGTACTTGACACTGTTGACAGTTTTTAGCAAATTTAATAGCTTCTTTTTCCATTTCAGGCCAATAATACCCAGCCCTAATAAGTTTTCAAGCTAACGTTAAACCGTTCGAGTGTGACCCACATATACCCTCATGGACTTCCTCTAATGCACGTTGAGACTCTTCTCGTTCTAAACATCTGAGTAGTGTACCATCTAGACCTTGTTTGTATAGATCATTACCAATGATGACATATCGGGATGCGGATCGGATAAGGTTTCATTTCTCAAAATGGTTAAAGGACTCAGGGATGATTTGGTCATGGAGATAGGAGAATAGATTTTTGTAACGAGATGAGTCATAACCTACAACAGTGCAGATCATTCAGGTTTCAGGGGAGTCATATGCAGGATAGGATAGGGCTTCCACCAGGAACTCGTAGCGTAGTTCATGTTCGGGCTGCTGTAAAAGAGTAGATAATGTCGCCATTGCGTCAGCAGCCTTATTCTCCGTTCTGGGTATTTGCTCAAACGTGATAGAGATTAAGTATTTCTCTAAATCATCTACCATTCTCTTGTAAGGAATGACCTTTTCATCTTTGGTTTGGTATACATCATTGACTTGGTGGATAATCAGTTGTGAGTCCCCATGGATGTGCATCTCTGTAACTCGCCACTGTATTGCCATTTTCATACCATTGAGAAGTGCCTCATATTCAGCAATATTGTTTGTGCAAGGAAACTTTAATCTGAATGCTTTGGGTATCGAGTATCCTTGAGGAGTGATGAACAATATGCCTGCTCCAGATCCATTCTGCGTGTAGGAGCCATCAAAGAATAACCGCCATGCTCTAGAAGAGAGGTGCATGATAGAGGAATCAGGAAATTCCATTTGCATGGGTGTATCATCAAACAGTGGTGCTTCAGCTAATTGATCAGCAATGACCTGTCCTTTGATATATTTTCTTTCAACATATTCAATGTCAAATTTGCTCAAGAGCATGACCCATTTAGCTAGTCTACCTGTGAGGGCAGCTTTGCTTAGGAGATATTTTAGTGGATCAATTTTAGCTACCAAATGAGTGGTATGAGCTAACATGTAGTGTCTCAATTTCTGTGATGCAAAGATCACAGCTAGACATGCCTTCTTGATCATTGAGTAGTTCTTCTCATAGGCCACTAAAGTTCGACTGATATAGTAGATGGCTCTTTCTTTCTTGTTCTCATCATGCTATGCTAGCAATGCCCCCAGTGATGTATCTGTTGCAGAGACATATAATATTAATGGCCTCCCATGAATAGGAGGCATCAATATAGGTGGATTTGATAGATACCTCTTGATATGTTTAAAGTTGTTCTCGCATTCTTCATTCCATGCAAAGGTCACACCTTTATGTAATGTTTTTGTAAAAGGCTGTGAGATGTCCGCTAGCTGTGATATGAATCTTCTGATAGATTGAACTCTGCCTTGCAACGTCCTCATTTGACTAATATTTGTGGGAGGTTGCATCTCTATTATAGCCTTGGCCTTAGCTGGATCAACTTCAATGCCTTTCTTGGAGATGATGTATCCTAGGAGCTTTCCAGAAGTGACTCCAAAAGCACACTTTTTAGGATTTAGTCGAAGACTAAATTTTTCCATTCTATCGAGGATCATGCTCAAGTCTGTTAGATGTTCAGTTCTAATCATGGATTTTGCCAAGGTATCATCTACGTAATCCTCCATTGTTCTATGCATCATATCATGAAAAATAGATGTCATTGCTCTTTGATATGTAGCTCCAGCATTTTTGAGTCCGAATGGCATAACATTCCAACAAAAAGTTCCCCACGCACATGTGAAAGCTATTTTCTCTTGATCTTCTGGAGCAATTTTGATTTGGTTGTATCCAGAAAAGCCATCCATTAAGGAATACATTTCATAGCCCACAGTCATGTCCACTATCATATCAATGTTAGGCAGTGGAAAATCATCCTTAGTGCATGCTCTGTTCACGTCTCTAAAGTCCGTGCATACTCTGATTGAACCATCTGGTTTGGAAATAGGTACAATGTTGGAAATCCACTCAGCATAGTCTATGACATGGATGAATCCAGCTTTTAGGAGTTTTTCTAGTTCTGCTTTGACTAAGAGTGCAACATGAGGATGCATCTTTCTCAATTTTTGTTTGATTGGTTTTACTCCGGGAGCAATGGATAGATGGTGCATAATGAGATTGGGATCCAATCCTGGCATATCTGAATATTTCCATGCAAAGTTGATCTTTTTCTCTGATAATAAGGTAGTGAAGTTTTGTTTCTCTTCGTCTGATAGAGATTGTGCTACATGTACCAATTGTGGTTCCTCTGTTGTACCCAAATTGATGGATTGAGTTGGCTCAATCAGAACTGGAGATCTATCCTGTAAATGACTCGAAAGGACATCAAATATCTCATCCTTAGGTGCCTCAGAGAGGTTTTCACCTTCAGATACATCTTTTCTTTTTACTTTTGTCGGTTCTGAGACTGCCACAAAGTGGTTTTCACCCTCAGAACTCTTTCTTTTTCTTTTTACTCTTGTTTTTCTGACTAAGATATTTGATGTCCGACTCGGTCATGCTAACGCTTGATTCACTGATGGAAGTACTCATAGGCTCAACTGCATTGAGGTAGCAGGCAAGGGCATAGTCATTTGGGAAGGTATACATACCATGGTTTGGGTTGGTGGAAGTTTGGTCGATAAGATCAGGGCATTGGATAGTCAAAGCGGGAAAGGCTTGGGATATGGTGTTCACAGATGTGGATATGTCATCATTGGTCCTAACCTGACGCTCAAGTTCAAAGGTGATATTACAGCTCAGAATGTTCAATTCATGAATAGGCTCAACATCATCATGGGAGTCCTCTTCAGCCATAGGTGGATCAGACACGTTAAGTTCATTGTTTCGCTCTAGACCTATGTTGGGTTGAGAGACATATTGGTGAATAACATCAATAGATTTATCTGTTATAAGCTCATCTTCTTTTGGAATGGCACCCCATTCATAATCATTTGACTCATCTTCTGATTCAGAATCTCTAGGAAATCTTAGAAAGTGCGTGAAATCAGGATGAATACCCCAAGAAGGATTACCCTCAGTCTCTGACTTGAATTCATATTCATGGGAATCAGTGTCAGAATAACTACCCCCTGCTGCTTGATCAGTTTGATTGCCTTCGAGATTGGCTGGTTCTTGTGGTACAACCATCTCTTGTGCTACAGTAGGTTCTTGTGTTTCTACTACATTAATTCTTCTGATAGGATCATCTGTATCATCAAGAAGATCTTTGATCTCTTTAGGCAATTTTTCATAGGGGATAAGCTCAGAGCTATCTGAATCATCATCAGAGGGTTCTGTTTCTTCTTTCTTAAGAAGGGGTTCTCCTGGTGCAATTTGTTCTATGACATGAGAACAACCACCTCTGAGATGATAGGGTTTCTTTTTAAACCCTATGCCACGAGTATCATTTTTGGCTTGACCAATATGTGAAATGGGGGTCACAAGACCCTTTCCCCTAATTCCTAGAGGTCCTTGACCAGAATATCCCATCTTGGCTATCAATTTGTTTCCTGGACCATATGAACTAGCAGGGATTGTAGGTGCTATAGATTCACTAGGTTGAACAATTTTAGATTCAGAATCCTCTTTGTATAGCCATGCAAGCACAGCTTCATCTTCTTCAAATTCTTGTTTGGATACTTGCTCCACCACAAAATGTCTTTTGTATGCTTCCATAGGTTCCTTAGGTTCTGATTTAGACTGCTTCAAGGATTGGCCATACGACTTAGGTGAGATTGGGAGAGATGTCAGAGACAAGACTGGCTCTATAGTGTATTCTCCCATCCCATTTTCTTTGATATTGATCTCTTTAGCAATGTCGTCCATCTTAGATGTGGAAGCCACATTTTGTTGCTTGATGGAAGATTCTCTGTTATTGGGAACAATTTTATCGGCACTTTCCTTCAATGTATTGCAAGTTGTACTCAGATCAGTTGGGATAGTAACCTTCACTCCTTCATAGGGAAATTTCAAGCATTGATGGTATGTTGAAGGAATAGCTTGCATTTCATGTATCCAGGGTCTCCCTAGAAGGATATTGTAAGCCAATGGTAGATCGAGCACCTGACATGTGGTATCTTTGATGACTGGACCCACCTGGATGGGCAAGACAATGGTGCCTTTAGAAGCTCTTTCTTGTTCATCATAGGCTTTTATGGTGATCTTCTTTCGAGGATCAATAGCCATCTCTGAGAATCCCAATTGTGTGATTAAGTTGTAAGAACAAATGTTGAGGCTTGTGCCGCCATCTATCAACACACGTTTGACTCGACAGTTCTGGATCAAGACTTCTATGTGCAAGGGCTGATTATGTGGGTGACTTAGGGAGTTGTCATCCTCTTCTGAAAAGGAGATATATTGCGGAGATGTTAGATGACCAACCATAGTTTGGAACCTGTCTAGATCTAGATCATCAGGAAGATTAGAGCCGAGCAAAACTTTGTCTAGGATATCTCTGTGAGCTGGAGATATTTGAAGTAACTCAAACATAGAGATTTTGGCATTGGTATGCTGGAGTTGTTGTACGATGCTGTAAGATGTAGGTCTGGTATCCTTTGGATTGGAAGATTTCAAGGCAACCTTCTGTTTAGAAGCAGATGTGAGATTGAAAGGTATCTAAGGGACATCAGATGAATTTGGTGTTTGTCCTTTCAGATGCATCTGAGCTTGTGATCTGGTAACTGCATTAGCTGAGGAATGATTTCTATCTCTTCGTACAATCGTGATGACATTACAGCTCTCAGAGAGGCATGGTTCCACCATATTGATGACAGCATCGTTTCCAGGGTAGGCATAGTTGACTTTTGCCCCCATGTTAGGCTGAGAAGTGGAAACTCCCTTGCCATGTTGTGGAAAAGGTTCTGTAAATGCTGTGTGATCATTATTGCTAGTAGGATTATTGATCGTGATGTCCCCTTGATCTATCAAGTCTTGAATGGTATGCTTCAAGTGGAAGCATCCATTAGTTCTGTGGCCTTTAGTCCGATGGAAAGCACATAATGCATTATCTTTCCACCAATATGGTTTTGGATCCGGATCAGGTTTTCGGATTGGTGGTAAAGAGATTATGTTATCATTAATGCCATAATCAAACCTTCTCACAATTCGGATGGAGCTGGTGAGAGCTAAGAGGAACTTCCTCAACAGTCCCCAAAATAACCTGGCACAATACAACATACTGTTCCCCATTAATGTCCAAGTCTGAAAATGGAACACTCAGGTAGGAACAATCTTCTGGAGAAATAAAAACACCAACACCATATGTTGGACCAACATTCATTAATCTGTTACTGCTAAAACCATGTAGTATCATTGATGGTATGCTTGTACGGGATGCTCCACACCATGCATATGCTTAGGGTATCCTTAATTTTTTACTTCAAGATCCACCACTTGAACGCAATGAGTTAGAACAAAATGCCATTCAAAATCATGTCAAAAGTCCTTTTCTTTTCCCCAAAATGACAATTGGCCTTTGAAATTGGCCCAAAAAACTGACCAAACAATGGGATGAGATGCTAAAACTTGGTGGAATTCATAGATTGCTATGTCAACAATCACCCTACAACATATATTTTCTTGAAAGTTCCTATGGCGAGAGATTTTAAACATTAAAGTTGGCCACTTACCAATATCTGCAAATTTTCCTGTCAAAACAATGAAATGCATCTGGTTTGAAGTTTGAAAACAAGTCAAGCAACCCCCTGAAAACCTAACCTTCTGGATATTGGAAGTATGCTATATGGAGAGCATGAATCCAGAAGGAAAACTTATGATGATCAACCAGTCACATTTGGCAGACCCATGAAAGTAGCCACTTGGAAACTGAGACTACCCGCATGACCAAATTCACACAAGTTGCCTCTGGAATTGGATTTTAAAACTGACCAACTGAAAATTTCGTGAGCTGGCAGCTTGGGCATTGATTCAACCCCATACAAGGAACATGAATCCACAATTAGGGCTCATGATGAATAACAGGGTGCATTTGGCAATCAGGCAAAGATGGGCTCTCAGAATTGCAAACTGGGAAACACAACAAAATAGTGATTTGCGCATGCGGAATGACCCTGGGAAAGTATGCTAAAAGATTCATCAAGACTTATAACTTGGCATACTTGTAGTATTTTTAGAGTAGAAAATAGTGGTACAACCTGTTCAGGTTCACCAATCATGGATCAAAAGTTATAACATCATGAACAGGGGTACAGATCAATCTGCACATTTCTCAACTTGCAAAACAACAGAAATTGCATTTGGAATCACATTTGCAAACTGAGCAAACGGATTCGTCATGACCTCAAAATTGAAACATAGGTTCTATGATATGCATAGTAAACATCCTCAAAGTGGAGGGTCATGAAATATTTCTGGACGCAAGATATTCAAAGGCAAACTGGGCTGCTGTGCTCTGTTTGACACTAAGGCAAAATTGTGCAATTTGACACTTACTCAAAATGGGACTTCACCGAATGATTCAGGATGAAAAAATAACATCATGGAATGCATGCATATACTGAATGGAGTGTGTTAAACACCTAGAACACCTCATAGGCTTCAAAATGACAGCCGGGTACATATGCATAAAAAACACCTATAGGGCTTCAAACTATAAAATTTTAACATGGTACTCAAAACCCATGTTGTATTTTTGAGTACCAATAGTGGCTCCATTTGTGGACACATGCCCCATGCAAGAATGTAGAGAACCATAGAATCTCATGGAAGAAGCAGACCAACCAAACTTGAAATCATACTTTTCTCTTTTACTTTCTCTCTTCTCAAACTGGGAATCCCCTTATTGAAAGCAAAGATGACACACAACTGAAGGGAAAGAAAACAACTGTACAAACATGAAGCTTATTTACAAAGGCCCAAATCCCCCAAACTAAAATTAGTCCTTACCTCTATCAAATAAATGATTCTCATCTCCACAACAGAGGCAAACTGAGACTATATGTTTCATCCAGCCGGTTAAAAACAATATGATTCATCTTCAGCATGTCATAGAAAACTTGATCACTAAACTCACCATTATCTGGCAAAGGAGAGCCATCAGGATACCATGAGTACTGATCATTTTGTGATGTAAAAGCATCACACCCTTCATTGTCACTACCATACTGAAAATTGAAACATTCCAACTCCACATCACAGCTGGGAACACTATCATTCCAATCATTAGTTTTCCAGAAAGAATACAAGACTTCCAACTCATCACTTTGCAAACTAACATAACACTCCTCAAAACAATAATCTGATTGTATAAGATTGGAAATATCTTGTTGCTCACAAACCATATTAGCAACATTTAGAAAGGAACAAGCTTCGTCAGTGAGTGACTCATTAGTCATTAGCAAATCTGAGAATACACTTTCAAATTAAAAGCCTTAAATGCTTCAATTGAACTCTGTGATTCCTAAACTCCTAATTCCAAGCAAGAAAAGACTAGTTGACAAGGAGAAACTCCTTCTACACTTCGGGCTCCACAGACCCAGGTGGGTGTACCTAATACATATTAAATCTGCACACACAAACACTTTCTCACTAAACCCTTTGTGCAGACATGAAAATTAGTTGATGATGACAAGGATATTCACCCTTCTTCTCTTCGAACCTAGAGGCTCAGGCAGGCTAACCTATTAGATTCACTTCTACAAGGAATCACCAACAATGTCTGTACTATTCAATACATATTATAAACATTCATGCTTACAAATAGGAAATGTAAAGTGGTTTGAATTAATGGTTTGATGATGAAACTATAGGACAAGCAAAGACCAGTGCCATATCTAATGGGAAAAAAAGTCATACAAATGTACATTAATAGAAGTCACTTAATAAGAACATAAATAGAATGCCTTACAATCTACATGTAGTTCAGATAGAATGCCTTACAAACTATCTTATCATTCCCAAATTACTATATCAAATCCTCATACAAATGCTTATCCCTCTGAAATTACTCATGAGACTGACTCCTTCCTTGAAGGAAACTCACAGGTACTTGCATAGTTACCTTGTAGCTAGTATATTTGGAATGCCTTACAAACTAAACATACAAGAGCATCAACAAAATATAAAGAGACAACAATAATCTGGAACAGGAACTACACTATGTTTTATTAAAATCTTTATGCTTCAATACATCTAGAATGACAAAAGAAACTCAGAAGACATTACCCTCAAACCAGAAAGCTGCCTTGCAGCACTAATTTCACCATCCTTTACAAAATGAGAGAAATTTAGAGATATAGAAAATGGGAGTCATTTGAAAACTAACTGACAGCTATCCACCTTTGGCATGAAAATATCTCCAGGTCTTTCCCACACTTTTCTCTGAAACTGATTCCTCAAACTTAACCACTAAGTGCAATTATTTCATCAACCAATTGATTCTGATTTTGATCCTCGGATTTCAAACCCAGACTGCTCTTTCACATTTCATTGAAACTAAAAATAATCATCACCATGAGATTCCTTGTCCTTTCCCATTTCCAAAAACATATAACACTTATATGTTTCGATAAAAAATGAATTTCTAGGCAATTAATCCATGAACAGGCTCTGTCTTTTAAATTTTTGAAATTTAACCCTATAGCTTGAACTATATCATCATTTAAATTCTTTTTCAATCTGCAATTTTATATTATTTTCTGCACTTTAACCACAGAATGCACCAGAACTTGACACTTGTCATCATTTCATTCGTTGCTCGAACAAACTCAAGTTTAATTACCTCATTTGGAGAACTAGCGACCAAGTGTATTCTCCAATTCTCTGAATCATTTTCACTAACTACCAGGGATTGGGAGAACTAGCGACCAAGTGTATTCTCCAATTCTCCAGATTTCTACCTTAACCGCCGACCTATTCTGAGATTGAGTGAATGGTTGCCATGTGTCACCTTGTCCAGTCATCACGCCACCTGTCCTTTGCAAAATTTACTTACCAGCGGGCTCGAGCATAGAAACTGAGGCACCAATCACTTGCATGCATGGACAAAGTCTCCACTTCAACTTCATATTTCATTAGTGAGTGGACTTGTATATATTTACCTCAAATGCCCATTTTGGCATCAATGTGGGACAATGTTTTTGAGAGTTTTTAAAGTTTATTTAGTCTTTTGCCTCAAAATAATGGGGCCCACCAATATTTTGAAACCTTTAGCCAAGGAGCCCACCATAAGCCTCTTGGCTTCTTACTTATTTCATAATGCAAGTGCTAGAGTATTTAAATACTAAAAACTCCCCAATCCTAGTGAATGTGGGATAATTGTCATGAAGGTTTAATGGGTAGTTTTGAAAGTGCTTCACTCATACCACAGTGTCTCATGAACCAGGAAGAACTTTGAAAATTGCTCCGGTGAAAATCTAGAGAACTAGATTTGTGACAACATATTAAAAAATTAGCCCGATCCAACAGTTCGATAAAACGTTATGCCCCCCGCAATATGACTGTGTTTTTAATTTCTGCAAATCCGTGTTTGCAAAATCCATTGATGGCTATTTCTTATATCATTGCGTAGGATTCTCTTTGCATTTGTTTAAGTTTATTGGACTCCTTCATTGCTTGCTCAATACACATCACATTAGTTTATTTAAAACCAAATATGTCCCATACAAATGCAGAACCTTTGTAGCTTCTTCAGCCTGTAACCATAAATTTCTTTTGCAATGTGCTTGGGATGTCTTGAAAATCCTCCATATGGCTTTGTACTGGCTTCACTATTTGCTCCCTCTTGTGTTTTAAGTTTGAAAGTCGATGTCCTCTTCAAATAAATTTGATGGTGGCCAATCTTTTAGCTTCAACATCTCAGGCCAGCCATTGTTTTTTTTAATAACAAATTCAAAATACTTTAAAACCATGAGGCGTATTTAGCACCACCTTTTAGAAGATAAGTCCAAGACTCTAAAAACATAGCAACCTCAGCATTTCACATAATATTGCACACTTGATATGACTGAAATAATGTGCCCAACATAGCTGATGAGTAACACTAACTGGCATTGAAAATTGACTAAAGAACCCTTCAAAAATACGCCATCAGAAACACCAGTTCACTTCTAGAATGTGCCCACACTCACAGAAGGAGTTTTCCCCAAGAGGCTTGAGCTGAAAGATCTTAATGATCAAACATGGCACCTTGAAAACATTGTCTGTCTGCACTTGCCAAAATCACACAAGTCAGCTCCAGAGTTGGGCTAAAAAACTCACCCACTGAAACTTTCATGAACTGGAATCTTAAGCATTGATTTTCCCTCATACAAGGAACATGAATCCTTAACTAGCTTCCTCAAAAAGTCGAAATGCTGATCACAATAAAATGCCAAAGTCAGCCTGTTAGATATATTCATATTTTAAAACAGTGAAAATCATAGAAATCTGATTTGGAAATGGCCTGGGAAAATGGTCAAATGGATTGGCAAGGACTTCAAAATCGTTAGGCACTTAGTGTTCTAGGTCTACAATATGAAACCACATTCAATTATGCTAGACCTTTCACAGGGCATGAATTACAAAGCCTCAAAGTAGGCCACTTATAAAATTGGACCATGCACATACAGAGAATTTTAACAAATTGCAAACAGGCCGAACGGGTACATGGGGGGCTGAAAATTGGTAGGATGAATCAATACCATGCCTACAATACGATGCCACAACCGGCATGTCATGACCAATCATAGGGCAAAAGATATTCAACTGCAAATAGGGCCTGCTACAACAAATTGACACTTAGGCACAAATGCAGATTTGGACAAGTGCTCAAAACAAGACATCACAAAACAACTTGAAACTTGAAATTAATGACTTGGGATGTCTTCTAATGATAAAACAAGGGTAATGAACACCTGAAATGCATGGTAGACCTCAGAATTGCATCCGGGAAAATAGGCTCAACAAGCACCTATAGGGCCTCAAACTGCAAAAATTAACAAGGTGCTAAAAAACCCATGTTGTATTTTTGAGTACCAACATCTGGAATGGGTGAATCCATTACATTTAGTTCTATTGCAAGCTCAACATCCTTAGATGTACTAGCACCATTGTCTCCATCTTTTTCAATCAACAATCCAAACACTATCTTCCAAATCTTGACACTTTCCTGTACAACATCCTCAACCTTGTGTTGAAGGATTAGATAAGCTCTGAGCTTAGGATCAAATTTGGCTTGGTGTTTCTCCATATTTTTTCTAATGTTTGTAGGGGTGAGACTAGATTCCACTTGAGCTAAGGTGCTCTCCTTGATTTGTTTTCCAGTATTAAGAGCATATTCCCATTTTTGTGCAACCTTGTTGCTTAGCTCCTTAGGGATTCGATTCTCCAACTGAATAGGTAACATCTTGAAAGTACAAAGCATTTCAAGAATAGCATCTTCAACTGTTTCCTTCTCACCTATAATCAGACTTTCAAACTTTAATTCTTTCAAGTCATCCACTCCTGCAGAGTTTGTGATTTTGTGGCATATTTCATCCACAGTAGTTTTAACATCATGTAATGGAATCTTCTTCTTCACCTCTTCATCACTTTCAGCTTCTTCATCATCTTCTTGATCTAACACAAGTTTCCTTCTAGGTCTTTTGTTAGCCTTACTCGCCACTGCCTTAGGTTGTGCAGGTTTTCATTTACTGGATACAAGGGATATCTTAGGAGTTTCAGTAGCTGCTCCCCTTGTTCTAGGCCTTAGCATAGGTGTTGAAGAAACTTTAGGTCTCAGTATTCATTTCTTGGTTGGAGGCTCAACAATCACTGGTTTCTTTCCTTTCTTCATTTCTACTTGAGTTTCTTCTTCTTCTTCTTCACTGTCACTAGATTCACTTGGTTCATCTTCTCCCAAACCTTGGGTTAATTCTAGTGGAGCATCCTTTTCCGATTCTTTCACATATTTCTCCACATTCTTTACTATCTTCTTTCTTTTCCTCTCTAAGGTTGCACCTATTAAACCCATAGAGATTTTTGATTTGGCTTCTTCATATGTTCCAAAGTAGGGTGCCTTACTATCAATTTCCTTAGCTAAGAGGGCTATTATAGTAGCAGTAGCTTCATCTATATTAACTTCATAGGGTAGTGGCATGAGCCATGAAACCCTAGGAAGAACTACTTGTGCATATGTGAAGTCTGTGTCAACTAGAAAGCATATATCATTACTATACTTTTCAACTAATGACACAGGGATTCTACTCCTCTTCCTCATTTTCTTCTTAAACTCAACAAAATAGTTGTCCATCACTCCATTAAAACTATCTCCTATCTGACCTATGATCTCAATGATTTGTATAGTAATGGGTTTCTTCTTGTCCCATATCACACCTCCATGAGTAGGAAAACTCTTCTTTACATAAAAGAATAGACAGATTAGCAAAGAGCCAAACTTACACATTGAATTCTTTGTTGTCCAGATTGAGTTGAGGTTCTTGGAAAGCTGAGTTAGCTGGAGCTTGACAAGATCATACATGTGTCCTTTATTAATGATTTTCCATGCCTGGTCTACTCCCATATAGGGGACACTATCCAACCAATTGGATTGGTAGAACTTGTGCGAGATAACCCTAATAGAAAAGTCAATTTCTGGATCTGTAATGGTAGAGATTGTTATTCCACATTTGTTCCATACCGCTTGTGTGTTTTCCTAAATTTCTTCTTTTCTTGAACACTTCATTGTCCTTTTTCCTTGAATCGTAGGGTATCCAGTGACTCGATGGATCATTTCCTTTGTTATCTTAATGGGTCCATCTTCTAGCCATAGTTGCATGTTGTGCACTTGAATCAACACTATTTTTATCCATTCCACTTTAAAATTCTATGGGAAATCTAGGGCATGCACTAACCCTTGTTTAGCAACTGATTTATACTCCAGCTTCAACACTCCATTAACACATAACTTATCATACACCTCCCTAATCTCGTAATCTCCAATTTCCCCAATTTTGCACATATAACATGACCTAATGTCATTCATCATCAACACATTTTCTAGAATTGAAGATAGGGCTCCAGACAAATCTCCTTTAATCATGGATTCCAAAATTGTCTTAAAAGTCTTTGGCTTGCAAACTTCATTTCTTACTAGTTGTGCATTGAAAACTTCTATCCCTTGTTTCTTCACTATAGTAGATGATGATGTCATTTTAATTTTAAAAATTTGAAAAGAAATGTTTGCTTGGTAATGTACCTTTTTCTTGTAAGTATCATGTAGATGATTTTTGCCGATGGCACACTGTAGAGATTCAGAATCATCTTTAAGAAAATGGTTGCTCACACTCTGAATCGCTCAAAGAAATCTCAATTCACTAGGTGAAATGAAATGAGTGGCAACTTTTCACTTTATAGATTCCAAAAAGTAAAATTAGGGCCTCATAAATGCTCCATACAATATTTGTAAGTGGAATACAGCTATCTTGGCAAACTCATGCTAACCTCGGCTAACACAACTTGGTCAATATAACTATTACGACATAGCTCGGTATCAATAGCATCTCAGCCATAACAGGTGCTTGGCATACACTGATAACTCGGTCAGAATATTGACACTTGGCATCAAAAGTGAAATTTTCTATTTTGCTCAGATATGTCCTAATGCATCTTTATTTATGTAGATTGGACTTCTACTCAATCTTTATGTTAGGAACTGATGTAAAATAAAGCTTTGTAAAATTTAGTTCCAAACATACCTTCTATGCTTAGTTAGAAGAAGTGTGATCACCTGATCCATCGAATTGGGTGACCTCAGATGTGCTAGCTTCACTAGTGCTTCCTTCTTCTTTCTTCTTCCATGTCTTGTCCATCTGATTTGTCAAATTTTCACGGATATCTTCATTCTAATTCTGATCATTACTCGACATAGGTGATCTAAAATCTTTCTTTAGGTGACCTATCTTATTACATTTGTAACATACCATGCTTCCATTCATCCAACTTTTGGATCTGCCTCTGAAACGAGTCTTCATACAATTTTTTCCAATGTGTCCATATTTTCCATAGTAATGACAACTGTACCAAGCATTATAATCCCAATTGTATGAGTTTTTCTTCATAGGAGACTTACTCTAATCATTTGATGACCATCTTGGTTTAGATCTGCATTCAAATGCTCTATGCCCATACTTATAATAGTTGAAACAATTGCCTTGAAACTTACGTGAGGTAGGTGGATTATTGACCTTAGACCTACATTCATGTGCCTGATGTCCATGTTTCTTATAGTTAAATCAATGTCCATTGAACTTAGGTTTAGAATCAAACTTACCATGTTTGCTTCTACATATGTTGGCTGTATGTCCCGACTTTCCATAGTGATGGTATGTGGGTTTGTTGTTCTTCAGTTTAGCATTCTTCTGTTCTCCATTCTTTGATGATTCTTCTTCTTCAGTAGATGAAGCATGTTCATTTAGTCCAAATCCAGATCTATCATTAGATCTTCTAGGTGACCTTAATAGTTCTTCAAAATATTTTACAGGTTCATTAGGTTTGTTCATCCTTTCATTGATTTCCTTTTTAGATCTTAGTTCATTCCTCAATTGATCATTCTTAGACCTCAGTTGGTTGATTTCCATATCTTTCTTGCCCAACTCTTGATTAACTAGCAACAGTTGATTTACCATGTCTAGTTGATTATTAGTCAACCTTTGCATGTCACTTTTCCTTTCATCTAATCTCATTACAATTTGTCTTTTGTCTTCTTCAGCCATTGTCTTATCATCTTCAACTTTCTTTTTCTGTTCAACTACTTCACAAAGTCTAACAGATTGAATTTCCTGTTCTCTCTTTAGATTCCTGATGTCATCATTCAGTATGGTATTCTTCTCCAATAGCTCTTTTATGGCTTTGTCACTTTCTGCAAAGTTCCCATTATCAAATAATCCAGTGGTATCTTCTTCTTGATACTGTGATTCATTTTTTTGAATAGCAGTTTCTCTCCTTTTGCTCAAGGATTTCTTCAGTTCACTTCTAGATGCTTCCAGTTGTTGTAATGCCAGTTGTACATCAATTTTTTGATTCTCTATGACCTTTTCCAACTTATAGACTTCCATCACAAGATCTTTTTTCTTCAAGCAGTTAGACTTTCTATGAGAAACCTTGCAGCTCTGATACCAATTGTTGGAAATATAATTGGGAAATGTGATACTTAGAGAAGGGGGGGGGGTGAATTAGATATCACCTACTTAACCATTTTCATAATGAATAAAACTTTTGCATATCATTAACAATACTCGATCATAATCAAATGACTAACATACTAAACAACATCCATGAAAGCATTCATAACACAATGATTTTGCTTACCCAGAAACCCTTGAAAGGTAAAACTGGGGTGGGGATGACACCCACAAATCTTCACTACTACAGTAATAAATTTGTCTGTTAGGGCTTACAAAATTTGATCAAAACTTGATCTACCCTGTGAGGGGTCTCCCATGTTAAGAGATAAAAGACTTATATAGTCTACCTTGCTAAAGGATTTGAAACTTACATCAAAGTAAGAACTTAGTTAAGAGATTACAAAAAGTCTGTTAGGACTATTCGGTTAAGAGATTTACCCTGATACACTAGTTAGAATGTCTCAGTACCTGATCTTTTGATTTGCACTATATGCAGATTACAAATCTTCTCTTTACTGTATTGTGTTGATCTCTTCTATCAGATTTATCTCTATTATGTCCTTTCATTTCTTAGCTTGGTCACTAAATATTGTCTGAATACTTCTCTTCATTGAATAATACCTATCTGCTTATTCCCTTCACATTTGCTATCCCTTTCTACTATGTTTTAGGGTTTAGATCTTGACCTTATATAATCAACAAAACATCTTCATGATTCAAGATCTATGGTTCATATTAATTCCTTTTGCTACTTAAGCCTTACTAATATTTGATTGGCTCTAGGTATTGCATAGGGATCAATGATTTCTAAGTAGATGCGTAATTACCTTCGTAAGTATCTTAACAAACAAAATACAAAACATGAATGTCGGCCAAAATGGTTTACCTCGATCACTATGCCAAAAAAAACTCTTATGTCATTCCTGGCTAGCTCAGAAAATGCAGTTCCTAATACTTGTCATTCATTGTACTTGACATATGTTGATTTCTCTAACACTCGATAATCATTGCATATATGACTCGACAAAACTAGACTCGGTATACTACAAAAAATACATACTGACCATAAGTTTACTCAGTAGTACTACTACTTGGTAAGTAAACAATACATAGCTCGGCCTTTACATAATGACTCAGTCGCAGTGATGACCGACCATCATTGCCTAGATAAATGACTAAGTGTGGGTCACTAATAGTCAACAAAACTATAGAGATCTACAGTCTGTCCATTAGTTTCAAGAAAATATATCATCTCCTCTTATCACCCACATTTCTACTTCATGTCTTTACACATATAAAATATACATATAAAAACCATAAGCTCATGTGTCTGTTTGCAAGTAAACTACTTGAAAGGAAATAAAAAAACATTTAGAAAGATGGCCCTTTAAGAGGTTCATCATTCCCCCCAACTACTCTATTGTTGGTCCCCATCAATCATGAAGCTCCAGATTTTGGCTCTCAATCTCAAATCACTGGTTGTCTTCTCTCCAGGCTCATCATCAACATAATTAAAGTATTCATGGTTTTCCCTAAGTCATTCCCATTACTGAACTTCTTGAGCCATATCATGATCTGCAACACTTTCATTCATTTCTAGTAGTGGTTGTAGGAGAGTAGGAGGTTGAAATCTTAATGGAAACCAATAATTACGCATGGTCCTTCCCAGCATGATATACCATGGAACTCTTCTGGTAGCAAGGGCTAGATTTGTAGAGAGTGGGGTTCCCTAGCCTTGAGGTCATGTGACATTCTTATCTATCTCTTCCTAGAAGCACCAATTGTTGTTGCAATATCATGAGTTGAATGCTGATCCCAATCTACATTAGCTTGTTCTCTAATTGGGTACACTTTATTAGCTCCACTCAGGTTCACTATAATAGAAATCCAATCAAGAAATGTTTTCTTGGAATGTTGAACCTTATGTCTCATGAGCAAGGGAGTTGTCATCTCACTATTCCTATAAGGTGAAGCTTGATGCTCTTTGCTTATCTCATTTTTCATCTAGGACATTACTTATCTTAGTTGAACATCTCCTACATAAAGGAGCGAATTCCAATCCCTATCATATGGCACAACCAAGTTATGCAAATATAATTCAAACAATAAATTCTTTAAGGACATTGGAGTTGATTGAAATGCATCATAAAACTCATGAGGTGTTGAAACAAAGGGATTTAGCCCTTCCACAATTCTATTCAATTTGAAATTAATGAACTATTCCTTAAGGAACATAGCATACACCGGAGATGGTGATCTATATGTCATGACTTCTGGAATCAACTCTATTATCTGATCAATCCTTCTCTTCTTAACCTCAATCTGATATGTTTTCTATTCTAATTGATGAGCTTTCTCATCAATAGTACATTTCAATTTTTCCTTCTCTATCTTCCAGTGTGCTCTTTCCCATAACAACTGTTGATATAAATTTAACCCCGTAGTCAGGGGTGTAGATAAGTCTGGAGGTGGCATGGGTTCCTGATTAAAAATATTAGTCCATCCAGGTGCCAAATGAGGGGTTTTTACTATGTTTTCCTATGTGGAGGATTTTCCCTTCCACACAACAAGGGTTGTTACTACATTGTCCCCTTGACAAGATTCAGCTGCTACCCTAGCCAATGTATCTAACCCATCCTCATCAATTTTTTCGGTCATCTCTTTAACAATATCCTTACCAAATTTAGAGAATCTTCTAAATCATCAGGAATATCTTGCCTAGTAGAGTTGTCAACAAACTCCTCGGCCTCTTTAGAATCTTCATCACTATCAATGAGTATATAGTTGACACTAGGGTTAACTTCTCCTTCTAAATTTTGATTGTGGAAAATAGTATCACTGTCTGTATTTTCTTGAACATTTGCCTCAAAAGAGGATCTCTCCATAGATTCGAAGGATTCTAAATTAACAATTGGAATGGAGACACATCCTTTTTGTTTATAGAAATCCTTTCACTTCTTCTTGCAGGGGTTGTGGAAGAGCATGGAGGATTATTATGTTTCCTCTTGCCAATAGATATTTCCTCTCTAGCTGCTACAGGAGGTTCTTCTGGGGTTTATTCCTCATGCGAGGGTAAGGTTTCATTGGCTTCATCACTAACATTCTCATTACTAGGTTGTTGTTCTAGAATTTCCTCTTTTGTCTCCAGGGTTCCGACCTTGTCTTTTCTAGAGGTAGACCTAGTCTTCACAAACGGTGGGGTTTCAGGGACATCATCAGTTTTCTTTCTTTTATTTTTCTTTTTCTTGGAAGTGGAAGCACCAATATCACAATTTCTCTTCCTAGATGGTTTAGCAGTGGAGGAGGAAGCTTCAAGAATAATTCATGTTCCTTGGATTACTTTACAAACCCTAGTGGCTATATTTTCTCTTCTCCCTATACCCTAGCCTCTAGGGTCGACCATCCTAGGTTTTCATCCATTTCTAGAAATTCATCCCAAGTCCTAATCATTTTCTTATTTAATTCTCTTTCTACAATTAACTTAATCAAATAATGATGAGAAACTGATTGATCTTTTCCTGACTAAACTAAAGAATCTTGCTTTTTCACAATATTGAACAAGAAGTTAGGAAAATTACCAGTCTATTATCATGCCGAAGATGGCTCATGATTTTGAAATGCAAACCATGTAGATGCTTGTAGCACCCTTCATAGGTAAAGTACTGAATCATAAATGCAGCTGACTAGATAAAGTCCAAGGGCAATGCCACCCTTGAAGTACCTTGCTTCTTATCAATGTCCAGATGTGGGTCACTATGCAAGGTGAAATGAGCCCTAGCCGAACATAAATCAAGGTCCTTAGTCCACTGCTCTCCTTCGTACAGCAACCCAGTCACTTTTGCCACAATATCCTCTATGAATTCAACTCTCAACCCTTTTACCACTGCAATCCCATTTTGGAGAGTATTTAAAAATTGCAAAGTAATTTCTTCATCAAATCCGTTGAGGCTCATACAGTAGTCCAACCAACCTTTTCTTCAGAATATCTCACAGCTGGATGCATCTCCTAGCAAAACTCTATGGTCAATTGGCTCGTGCCTTTGGAGATCACCCCCATTGCTATGAACAAAATTTTTTTTCAGACATTTTTGTTTTTCATAGAAGCACGAAAATGGCAAATCAAGGTTCAAAATGCTACAGACTTAGGGTATTTCAGACGAGAAACGTGGAGTACAAAATGGTATTCACTTCAAGTAATTAAAATAATTTAATGCATGAAATCTTATAATATTTTTTCTCGTGTCAAGGTGTGCCACCTCGAGCACGATGTGAACATATCATCATAAGTTAAAGTTCAGCTTTTAATATCTCTTTTAATTTCTTTTAATTCCTTTTAGTCACGATGATGCAATCATGGAATGATAGACTATTTAACACATGACGATAGTCATCTCGAAAAGACAAGAAATTCATTCTTTACATGCTAATTTTAAGTTTTGAAAAATAGAACATTCCCCTCCCCCCCAACTAAGTTTAAGGCATGGGTCCCTCCAGGACAAGACGTGCAAGAGTAAAAATTAAAATGGCACACATTCCTAATAAAAATGTATAAAATAAAATATGTACAAAGGTATGTGGCATGGACCTGGTAAGCATTGTAGGAAGATTTTTCTAAAATATGACCTACATTGATGGAGTGATGCGATGGGATGGAAAAGTGGTAGAGAGAGGAGGTGAGGTGGAATTTATTACAGAGAAATAATTTCATGCAAAGTGAAATGTTTATTATGGATTCCTTGATGGAAATCAAGGATTAGATCAAATTTGGGTGGAAGACCCAAATACTTCTGCTGCAAGAGAGATGTTGTCATCGTGTGGTTGGAACTGCTACATGAAGTCTTTGTGACTCACTAGCTTGTGATAGATCTTGAGTCTATGACTGTTGACAAGTAATTTGAACTAGATAAGATCAATAGTTGATAGATGAACTTCTCCATTTGCAAACACCGAGACTATCTCATAGGGGCCTAGCCACCGTGTCTAAAATTTTCCTAGGGTATTCTGGTAGCAGGAGTTGTATAGCAATGCCCAATCTCCAAGTGAAAATTTATTTTCTTTGATGAATTTGTCATGCCACTTCTTCCTCTACTATTGAATCAATTCACTATTGTGTAGTGCAAATTTTTGGTACTCATCCAACCCATTCAACTATAAAAGTCACTCCTACTGTGCTCTAGTAAGATTAATGTCCAGTTCAAACGCTGTCCTAAGAGTCTTATGTTGAAACTCAATAGGCATTGATGCAAATCTACCATAAATAAGCTCAAATGGAGTAAACCAAGTTGTTGTTTTCCATGTTGTGCAGTAAGCCCAAATGGCTTTAGGAAGGTGGGTAGCCCATTCCTTCTTATGAAAAACAACTATCTTGGTGAGGATGGCTTCAATCTCCCAATTTTTTTTATCTTTGCCTATCCATTGGCCTAGGGATGGTATGGTGAAGATTTACCATGTCTCACAATGTATTCATGCATCAATTCGGTAATGAGATTAGAGGTAAACTGTGTTCTTTGATCGTTGACTATCTCTCGAGGCACTCCAAATTTGGTGAAGATATTGTGATGTAAGGAATGTGAGGTATTGAAAATGTAGTAGTGTGCATGTGCTTTGAATGTGTGGGGGAATATAGGATCTACTTCTTAATCCAAATTCCCAAAGGAGAGATCCAAATAGATTAATCACAAGGAAGTGATCAATGCACAAATGAATCAATCTATGGAGAATATGAAGAAAGGAGAAAACCTTATAGTTCATTATAGAAAATGTGCATTTGAAAAATTAATTGAATTGAAGACAAGTACTAACCTCAAAATATGGTAAATCTAGAAAAGACTATTTTCTGATGTCTGTGTTTAGTTTCAAGAGATTATGCAATCGGATCTGGCCTGGAAATGCAGAAACAGAGAAAACCCAGAAACCTTCTATCTTTCAAAGCAAGGTCAACCTTGACCTTGGGATCAGGGTAAGATCTTACCTTGGGGTATAATCTTGCCCCCCATTGAAAGTCATCCTTGACCTGAAACAACTTCGATGGAAATTCTGTTTGTGGATCTCAGAAGTTCACCGAAAAGGGTATCTAGATTTGCACTGATATTTGCCATCTTGCACCTACACCTACAAGAAAAAGGGTTTTTGTTGTTTGGATGAGGGGTTTACCTTGGTCAAACCCCAGTTTGGAATCAACCTTGAAATGTAATTGAAATTGTAATACATAAACAAAGTAAATGGAACTATTCACCTTGCTTATATTGAAATCCTTGTGGAGGATTTGAATCCTTAAATCCACAAGTATGGATGCTCCAAATAAATGTAGAATTATATGTAGGATGTCTCAAATAAATTGCGTTAGATCTTCAACACCAATCTTGAATGGATCTTGGAATAGGAAGAAGCTTGAATGAATGTGGATGGATAAATCTTCAACAAAAGGGCTCCAAAGAGATTGAATCCTTCAATGGCTATCAATGGATCTCCTTGATGAATTGGATCATGAATGCTTGAATGCTTGAATGCTTGAGGATGAATGAATGCTTGAATTCTTTCCTTCTCCTTCTTTCTTGCTTCTTGATTTCTTGATTTCACTTGAGAGATTATGGAGATGAGATATTATGGAAATGAGAGAGGAAGGCCTCTTTTTATAGTGATCTAGGGCACAAACTTCTATAGGGGACAACATAGGGGAATTTAATCCCAATTAGGCCTTAACCCTTAGAAATGGACCTAGATTAAATAAAATTTAAGAGTTTACCATTCTGAAATTTGAAACAGCCGACCCTGAAGTGGGAAATAAAACTTTCTGAAGCCCGACATCTCGAAACCTTTGAAATTTGAAATTTGGACTCAGGGTCAGGGTCAAGGCTGACTCTAACCTAGGTTAGAGTCAAGGTTGACCTTGACCTTGAGGTCACATATCTTAGTTTCTCAGAACCATGTGCTAGAAACAGGTTGGAAACAGGTGGAGAGAGAAGTGGAACATGGGGAAAAAGCTAGATCTAGTCAAAGAACCATTCTAGGTGCTTGACATGACCCTAGACCACTTAATCAGAGGGCTAAACCAGCCCTAAATGGAAGTGCTTCCATTTTCCAATGATACATTTAGCCCCCACTTTAGCAGGAGTATGGACTCAATGTAAACTCTTGGTAAAGGAGATCATAATGAAAAGATAATCTTATTGAAATAAAAGGGACAAAGGAAATATAAAGCCCCCAAGGACTCAAGTCTTCATCAAATCTAAGATTACAATAAGAGAGACATCTCTAGAAAAAGAGAAAGAGAGAGAGAGTGTGATTACCTTGCCCAATGAGAACTTATGTCCCATTGTGAACCACACAAGGAAACCACGCAACTGGAAAGATGGAATTGAACTGCCTAGTGAATGTGGCTACTCACTAGTTAACCCATCAAGGATTCACCCTCAGGAATATTCTATTCCACAAGAGTAAAACCAAAAGCAAAAGAGATCCAATCTTAAGGACACCTTCAAACTTAAGGGATCAAAATTTTGAAACTGGAGGGATCAAGAGATCCTAAATAAAAATACATGCTTTAAGGATTAGTCACTAATTCATAAAGGGAGAGAAGTACCTTGAAAAATAATATATGTAAATTGAAAGTGCGTGTGTGCAACAGGTGAGTAGAGCATATGCCCCGACATTAAAGTCATTGCTAACACTTTAATAGGAGCAATGACTTGAATGGAAACATAAAAAACTCCACTGATTACGTTTCCACTACAAGATGCCTCCAAGAGAAGATAAATCAAGGGAAATACCACATAAACATACATAGAACACAGAAGGGATCCACCTATCATGGGGTCAAAATGAGCATAAGATTATATATATATATATATATATATATATATATATATATATATATATATATATATATATATATATATATATATATATATATATATATATATATATATATATATATATATATATATATATATATGATATTATTGCAAATGAATTGACATCATTCCCCAAAGAAAGTAGAACTACAATCACAATGGAGGAAAGAACACATAAGAGATACAAAGAAGAGTCTTTTCGGACCACAACCTGGAGACCAAAAGGATTCCGTGCTACCAAGTTGCAAATCCAAGCAGACTATACAAGGAAATATTTACAAATAATAGAACAAGTACAATATAACATGAAACAACATATAAAAGAATAGAGATACATATAGAGGATTTGTACAATAGGTTTGATTCCTTTATCAGCTTGTGCCAACAAAGAACCAAGGGTCATATAAAAAGAATCTAACAATATTTAGCAAACACATTACGGGAGAAGCACAATACAACAGACAAACACACAAAAAGCTACCATAAAGGACAAGCCAATCAAGCGTGCTGCCTACTCTCCCCATCTCATTCTAGATCATTTAGGGAAGGTGGGTAACTCGCAAGAGGGACTATATCCAACACAATAGGAATGATAGCCAGTTCCAAATAAGGATCCTCTTGAGAATCATAATGTTCGATACTAGGTGTAAGTGTGAATTGTGATGAAAGCATATTAGGTAAATTAATATCAATGTCAATAGTTTCATATTCATCATTAACATCATCAAGATTATCTTCTTCATCTAGATTAATCAATATAGGATCTAAGATACAAATAGAATCATTATAATCTTGCATTTTAACATCATTATTAGTAGTAGCTTCTTCTAACACATCATGCATAGGATTGTCAAAATAAGGTAAAGAACTTTGAAGAATAGAAGTATGAGCCTTGACCTGAGCATGACGCTTCTTACGAAGTTCATTAGTAGATTGATTACATTTTGTTTTACTTGAAATATGTTGAGAACTAGGAGGAACAACTACCAGATCCTTCACAGATTCTATGGGAGGATTAGTAGGATTCTCAGTAGACTGATAAGTAACACTAGGAGCTTGATTAATAGAACTAGAAGCCATAAATAAAGGAGGTATGGAAGGTTTAGGCAAAAGACCACAATTAAGACCCATCAGAGGTATGCTTAACTTGAGAATCTTATGATGCTTATAGGCTTGGTATGAGCGGAAAATATTATTAGGTCGAGAAGGACATGAATTAGGTAATGAAGGCCAAAAGAAGTCAAGGGTAGCACAATCCCTGGGCCTAGAAGGTTGATATAAACTATGATTAATCAACTTCACTTCTTCATCATGAATGAATTTAAGACACTTATGGATAGGTGAAGCAATAGCATGCATGGAATTTAACCATGTCAAACAAAGCTTAACTTGAAATTGATCGAAAGTAGGAACAACAACGAAGGTAGTGTTCACAATTTTACCACAAAGTTCAACCGACAAGTTAATAGACCCAAATGATGGATATAGAAAACCATTAAAAGTTTGAATCCACACATCAGATGTATCATAAGAATCACGTTGCAAGTTTTTCATAAAAAGATTTTCTTCAGTAATAACATTGACTAAGGATGTAGGATCAACAAGACAACCATGCATAGGTATCTGAGTAATCCTAGCATAAATGTAAAGGGGACCATTAGGAGCTTTAATAGTCTCAGAATCATCAAAGGTAATCAAAAGTTCCTGAGGTATTTTATTCTTAGGTTGCTTTCGAGGTTTTGGTTGAGATTTTAGTTTAGGCTGCGGTTGTGGTTTAGGTTGAGGTGGAACTTGAGGTTGAGCTTGAAGCTGAAGTGGAGATACAGATTGAGCAACATGCTCCACATGGTTAACAATGTGATTAAGATCATCCATCATTGAATCATAAACAATATCCATAGAAGATGGATGAGCAATGGTATTAGTATCATGTGTAGGTAAAGGATTCATATAGATTTGAAGAGTTTGATTAGGAGAGACATATTTGTTCCTGCTACCATCAATATTATCAATAGATAAGGCATTAGAATCGATTAAGTCTTGAACCTTATGTTTTAAAGAATAGCACTTCTCAGTATCATGACCATTCTGATGATGATATTAACAAAAAGCTTTAGGATCAAAGGATTTGGATGCTACTATAGTAGGTAAAAGAGGTCAAATAGGAGGTAAAGTAATCATATTAGCAGTTAACAACCTATTCATAATAGAATGTAAAAATTCAGAGAGAGGAGTAAATGTACGATTTAGTCAAAAAGTAATGGATGCATAAGTGGCATTATGGGATGCAAAAACAACTTGATCAACAATTGCATTTTCTTGTTTGTTTATCTTGACATAGTTGTTGAATTTTTGAAATTTGTTTGGATTAGGAGCAGCATCACTCTTATCAACTAGAACATGAGCCATTGGAGTGTTTCTCTCAAATTGACTCACTTGTAATTGATAATGATGAAGCACTACACAAAGTTATTGAAAAGAGGTAAATTCAGTAAGCAGAATCTTATCTCTAATATCCTTTTGTAAATTTGAAATAAACATACGTTGAATATCCATATCAAGAACATGATAGGAAATTTGAGAAAACAAATGCTTAAATCTACCAATAAATTCAATCAATTTTTTGTTAGTGTTTTGGTTTACAATGCATCAAATCAGTCAAAGACACTTGTGGACCAATGTTATTTTGAAATTGTTGAATAAAAGCATTAACAAGTTTTGGAAAAGAGTCAATAGAATGAGGCAAGGAATAGTACCATTGTAAGGCCTTGTCACGAAAAGTTCTAGCAAAAAACTTAGCTAAAATCCTATGGTCATGAGAATAATCACTAAAAAGGATTTGAAATGTTTTAACATGAGTAACAGGGTCTCCCTTACCATTGTAATTCTCAAGACAAGGCACATCATCTTGATGAGGAACATAAGCATGAATGATGTACTCTAGGGATAAATGACTTCCCATGTCATATGTTGGAATGCTAAACTTGTTTTGAGTCAAGGATGCAAGTTGTTGTAAAGATGACATAGTTTGAGACAAATTGATGATTGTTGAATCATTAGAGGAAATAGGAGGCATAGCGACATTAGAAACACTAGGTAAAGTGTATGAAGCAACATGAATGGAAGACACAACTGGAGGAACACTTGGAACTATAGTTGGAAGAGGATTGAAATAAGTAAAAGGAACATTATGATAAGAAGGTTGTGATGTAGGAAGGGACACAGGAGGAACACTCATAGGAATAGAGGGAACCATCGTAGTCACCAAAGGAGGAGTATAGGTAGGAATACTTGGTAAAGGAATAGAAAAGGGTTCCATACTAGAGACAGGAGGAGTAAATCCTAAATCTTGAGCTTCTTGAGCTAAAGGTTTAACATTTGAATGCACAAGATGAGTAATACCACACAATAGATTAATACCTTGATCACTATCATGAAGGACTTTCTTAAGAGCCTCTATAGCTTGAACAAAATCTTGATTATGGTTTTCTTGAATAAGCCAAATACCAGTTTTATCAAGTTCGGTTGAAAGTTTTTGGACTTGTTCAAGAGGAAATCTTAAAGCATAATCCTCATCATGAGATGAATGAGAAGAGTTTTTCTCCATAGTAGGATTGGAATCATTAATAATCAAATTGTCATTTGGGATCCTAAGGAAAGGAGAGGAAGACTTAGGATTAAAGGCACCCATAAGTCTACGACTTCGTCTAACTGGAATATTATAAGTAGGACTAGAGGTAGTAAAGATCATATACCAATGCAATACAAATGAACAAAAAATATTTTTATTTTATATGAGATTCAAAAACATAAAAGAAATCTAATACATGCCAGATCTAACACCATAAAAGAAAGATTTCAATCATAAATACAATAGGGCATCTAATTCCACAAAAGAGAGGGGGTAATCTTGTCGGGTTCACCAAAATGTGATGTAAGGAATGTGAGGTATTGAAAATGTAGTAGTGTGCATGTTCTTTGAATGTGTGGGGGAATATATGATCTACTTCTTAATGCAAATTCCCAAAGGAGAGATCCAAATAGATTAATCACAAGGAAGTGATTAATGCACAAATGAATCAATCTATGGAGAATATGAAGAAAGGAGAAAACCTTATAGTTCTTTATAGAAAAATTGCATTTGAAAACTTAATTTAATTGAAGAAAAACACTAACCTCAAAATAGGGTAAATATGGAAAAGACTATTTTCTGATGTTTGTGTTCAGTTTCAAGAGATTCTGCAATCGGATCTGGCCTGGAAATGCAGAAACAAAGAATACCCAGAATCCTTCTGTCTTTCAGAGAAAGGTCATCCTTGACCTCAGGATCAGGGTAAGATCTTATCCCATGGTACAATCTTTCCCCCCATAAAATTTTTTCCTTGACCTGAAACAGCTCCGATGGAAATTCTGTTCGCGGATCTCGGAAGTTCGCCAAAAAGGGTATCTAGATTTGCATTGATATTCATCGTCCCACTCCTGCACCTGCAAGAAAAAAGGTTTTTGTTGTTTGGATGAGGGGTTTTCCTTGGAAAAACCCTAGTTTGGAATCAACCTTGAAATGTAATTGAAATTGTAATATATAAACAAAGTAAATGGAACTATTCACCTTGCTTATGTTGAAATCCTTGTGGAGGATTCAAATCCTTGAATCCACAAGTGTGGATGCTCCAAATGAATGTAGAATTATATGTAGGATGTCTCAAATAAATTGAATTAGATATTCAACACCAATCTTGAATGGATCTTGGAATAGGAAGAAGCTTGAATAAATGTGGATGGAGAAATCTTCAACAAGAGGGCTCCAAAGAGATTGAATCCTTCAATGGCTATCAATGGATCTCCTTGATGAATTGGATCATGAATGCTTGAATGCTTGAATTATTGAATGCTTGAGGATGAATTAATACTTTAATTCTTTCCTTCTCTTTCTTTCTTTCTTCTTGATTGCTTGATTTCACTTGAGAGATTATGGAGATGAGATGTTATGGAAATGAGAGAGGAAGGCCTCCTTTTATAGTGATCTAGGGCACAAAATTCTAGAGGGGCCAACATAGGGGAATTAAATCCCAATTAGGACTTAACCCTTAGAAATGGACCTAGATTAAATACAATTTAAGAGTTCACTATTTTGAAATCTGAAACAGCCGACCCGAAAGTGGGAAATAAAACTTTCCAAAGCCCGACATCCTGAAACCTCCAAAATTTAAAATTTGGACCCAGGGTCAGGGTCGAGGTAGACTCTGACCTAGGTCAGAGTCAAGGTCAACTTTGACCTAGGTCAAAGTTAAGGTTGACCTTGACTTAAAAGGTCAACCTTGACCTTGAGGTCATAGATCTCAATTTCTTAGGACCAGGTGCCAGAAATAGGTTGGAAACAGGTGGAGAGAGAAGTAGAACAGGGGGAAAAAGAAAGATCCATTCAAATACTCATTCAAGGCACTTGACATGACCCCAGACCACTTACTCAAAGGGATAAAATAATCCTAAATGGAATTGCTTCCATTTTCCAATGATACATATATATTCATAGAGAAATTTGACAACTTTATGATCCCTGACATGCCTCATTGCTTTAGCTTCAACCCATTTCATGGCATAGTCAGTACACACTAAGATATACAACTTACCATGAGAAGATGGTTCAATGGGTCCAAAAAAATTGATACCCCATTTGTCAAATGGTGTCACCACCACCTAAGGCTGCAAGGGAATTTCATCTAACTTCGTTGGGCATCCCATGCACTAGCATCTATCACAATGTCTTATATGCTTAGCTACATCTTTATGTAGGGTAGGACAATAGTATCCCATTGTCAGAATTTTGTACGCTATCCTCTTTGTTGCAAAATGGTCACCACACAGTTCATCATGACAAGTCCTAAGGATGTCATAAGTCTCATCTTCTTGAATACATCTTCTGGTGACCTGATTAGGACCCATGTAGAACATAAATCTTGAGATCCATGAGAAATTGAAAATTTTCTCAACTAGAAGTTGATGTTCTTTAGGCGAGAAATGAGGTGGGGTCCTTCTTGTAGCAAGGTAGTTTGCTATGTTAGCATACCATGGGTTGAAAGAATCAATGGAAAATATGTGCTCATCAGGGAAGCTATCATCAATTGTTGCAGGATCATTTGTAACTTGTAATCTAGATAAGAAATCAGCCACCACATTAGCCTTGCCTAGTTTATCAATGATTTTCACATCAAACTCCTACATGAGGAGTAACCATCTTGCCAATCTGCTAGTGATGGTAGGCTTTTTCATCAAGTATTTGATGGCTGAATGATCAGTGTATACAAATACTTCATAACCAGTGATGTAGTGCCTAAATTTATTGAGAGCATAGATCATTCAGTCTCATTTAATTATCGACTAGGGATGTAAATTTGGAATGACATTCGTAAAGTATATGCTTCAAACTCTCTTGATTTTCATGACTAATCTATGGAATTAAAATACATTGAGCTGCAGGAAATCTATGCTAATACCAATAAATGAATTATTCTAGCAAAGAAAGTAATCATGGATATGAATTACTCTAACTGCCTATGCTAAAGGGACAATCTTCTAGTTCTGTTACTAGTGGCTACAGGAACAACAAAGTTCTATTTTACTTCTAAGTAAGCATGAAAATTGATGGAATATGGATGAAGTGACTGAGAGGGGGGGTGAATCAGTCAACCATAAAACACTTCACAATTAATTCTTTCCAGATCCCTTAAGATATCTTAACAATGTTATCCTTTTAGCACTCGGTAAATAGATTGCAGTAATATTGAAGATGCAGAAAGTATTAGCAAAATTATCTTTAGATATTCATCAGCACATGTATATGATTGAGAAAGCAATTAAGAACACAAGAGACACAAGATTTAACATGGAAACCCAATATGGGAAAAACCACCAATGTATCTAGATACTGATTTTCACTTTTCTGAAGTGATGCCCGGTTAGAAGCCAACCTGGTAAAAGGTTACAAAACACACTGTTAGGTGTGACCTTGTTAGAGGATTTAAAACACCCTGCTAGGAGTGGCCTGGTAAGAGGTCTTGAAAACAATTCAATGGAATTGTCACCTTGTTAGAGGATTTACAATATGGTTGTTAAACCAACTCGGTTAAGAGATTTAGAATTCACTGTTACAATGATAAGAAGGTAACAATGAAAAATGACCTGTATAATAATGCAACTGTCTTGCTGATTACAGATCTCTGTTCTGCATAAGTCTGATCCTTTCTGATCGAATAAATCTCTGCTGCACCTCAAGGATATCTGAACATCCTTCACAAATTCACATACACCTTTCCTGCTTTTCTTCTGTAAATCTTCTGCTATATTTTTTTGTTTACTTTTCACATTTGACCTTTTATTTATATGATTTTAGATTTGTCAAATCGACATTATTTAGTATAACAGTCGGCTGAATTAAGCAAACTCTATTTGCAAAAATCCTTCAAGGGCCGACAGTGTTTGGTGACCATAACTTTCTATAATCTTTCGGAGACCGAGGGAACTCGGTAAACACTGACAATCCTTTACCTTCGATAACTGACTGAACTCGGTAAACACTAACTTTTCTTCGATGACCGACTGAACTCGGTAAACACTAACTTTTCTTCGATGACCGACTAAACTCGGTAAACACTAACTTTTCTTCGATGACCGACTGAACTCGGTAAATACTAAATTTCCTTTGGTAACCGAGTGAACTCGGTAGACACTGATTTTCTTTGATAACCGAGTGGACTCGGTAAGCACCAATATTCCTGTCTGGCAGACCGACTGAGCTTGATAGTAACTGGTTGCTGCGGACTATGACATTGTGTGACATCAAAGACAATACATAATTGAGTAGCGATTTCCTTCAGACAATTGTTTCCAACAATCTCCCTCTTTGGCATTGATGGCAACACAATATGTATATCATAAGAAATTTGAAAGAGTTAGCTCGGTTCAGATTCAAATCTCCCTCTATCAGCAAACTTCTTGTGTCCTGAAAATTCTTCCTTCTGATTATTGAAATTTTTTTGAAGTAATAGCAAAGACATAGCAAACACTCCCTCTTTGACAACACATGCCAAAGACAATTCACATATTACCGGTGAAAATTAATGTACCTCAAGTACTGATTCATATGCAATGATTCCTTGAATATGCTACATCAACTGGTTGATTTTCAATCATGTTCTGGTTGATGCATCACTAAAACTGTATTTAGTGAGCCTCGGATAGGGGAATGACCCCTAACTTACCTCTTAGATACACAAATGCATCCTTAGGTAATGGTTTGGTAAAAATGTCTGCAATTTGTTCTTTTGTATGAATATATTCTAATCTGATTTCCTTATTCTGCACCAATTCTTTGACAAAGTGATATTTAATAGCAATGTGCTTGGTTTTGGAATGCATCACTGGATTCTTAGAAATGTTTATTGCACTGGTATTGTCACAAAATATAACAACTGGTTCATTGATTTCAACCTTCATACCTTCTAATAGCTGTTTAAACCAAACAATATTTGAACAGTTTACTGCAGCAGCAACATATTCTGCTTCAGCTGTGGATTGAGATGTGCAATTCTGCTTTTTACTAGTCCAGGATACCAGTCTTTTTCCAAGAAAAAATAATCCACCACTTGTGCTTTTTATGTCATCAATGTTTCCTACCCAATCAACATCAGTAAACACTTTTAAGTCTAGATTGCCTCCAAATTTATACCACAAACCATATTCTTCAGTTCCTCTTAAGTATCTTAAGATTCTTTTGATTGCCATCATGTGATTTTCCTTAGGTTTTGCTGAGAATCTAGCTACTATACCGACTGCTAAGGCAATATCAGGTCTTGTATGTACTACATACTACAATTTTCCAATCATAGATCGGTATAGGGTCTGATCAACTTCTTTTGAATCATCATTTTTGGTAAGTTTCAGTCCAGTACACATGGGTGTACCAACTGGTTTTGAATCTTCCATACCAAACTTCTTAAGTATTTCCTTAATGTATTTAGATTGAGTAATGTATATACCATTCTTGCTTTGCTGAATTTGAAGACCAACAAAGAATTTTATTAAACCAAACATAGACATTTCAAATTCTTTGTTCATTTGCTCTGAAAATTCTTTGCACTGATCCTCATTCCCTGTAAATATAGTATCATCCACAAATATTTCTGCCAATACAATTTTGTCATCCGGTCCTTCTTTAATATATAGATTGCTGTTATCATTAGCTCTTTTGAAATTAATCTGAATCAAATAGTTATGGAGTCTTTCATACCATGCTCTAGGAGCTTGTTTTAAACCATACAATGCTTTGTGTAACCTGCAGACCATGTCCCTTTTATCTGGATCAACAAAACCTTCAGGTTGTTCAATGTAGACTTCTTCATCAAGAATTCCATTGAGAAATGTAGATTTTATATCCATCTGATATACCTTAAATCCTTTGTGTGCTACATAAGCAAGTAGAGTTCTTACACCTTCTAATCTTGCAATAGGAGCGAAAGTTTCTCCATAATCTATACCTTCTTCTTGAGAATAACCTTTACATACCAGTCTAGCTTTGTTTCTAGATACTTGACCATCTTCATTCAGCTTATTCTTGAATACCCATTTTGTTCCAATTACATTCTTATCTTTAGGTCTAGGTACAAGAGTCCAAGTTTTGTTCTTTTGTATTTGTTCTAATTCTTCATTCATTGCTTCAATCCAACTTTCATTTTCCAATGCATCTTTGATATTTCTAGGTTCAAAGTCAGTAAGGAGACATGTACCTTTTAGCTTGCTTCTTGTCATAGTACCATCTGATTTGTTTCCAATGATTTGATCCGGTGTATGATGTCTTCTGACATATTTGGCTAGTATAGGTTCCTTGCCTTTTGAATGATTCATGCTGTTGTCTTCTAGGATCTCTTCTTCAGGTTGCTCGGGCTCGGTAGATATTTGCTCGATAAATTCAGGCTGAGACTCAGTCTGAATTTCTTCCTGTGACTCAGTTTGAACTTCTTCCTGTGACTCAGTTTGTGACTTGGTAACTGTGCTTGGCTCGGTAGATATAGTTTCCTTACTGATAGTTGTGTCTACCAATGTTTCAGGTTCAATGTAAATGAATCTTCTGTAGTTCTCAGGTTCCCTTTTGCTTTCTTCCTCAGTCTTTTCTGCAAACTCATCAAATTTTACATGTATACTTTCTATGACTTTGTGAGTAGATAAGTTCAGACATTTGTATGCCTTGCTTTTGCTAGAATATCCTAGGAATATTCCTTCATCACTTTTCACATCAAATTTATTTCTTCTGGATTCTTTTAAGATATAACACTTGCTACCAAATATTTTCATGTAACTTACATTGGGTTTATAGCCATACCATAATTCATAAGGAGTTTTGAATGTGTCTTTCTTCAATTGTACTCGGTTCAAGGTATGAACTACAGTGCTGATAGCTTCCTTCCAGTACTTTATAGCGATGTTCTTTTCTATCATTAGAGTCCTTGCACAATCCATAATAGATCTGTTTCTTCTTTCTGCTATTCCATTCTACTCAGGAGTTCTAGGAGCTGATACCTGTCTTTTGATTCCTCTTTCAATGCAAAAGCTGTTAAAATCATGGGAGATGAATTCACCACCTCTGTCTGATCTTAAGCATTTCAATCTTTTCCCTGTTTCCTTTTCTACTCTTGCTAAGTACCATTTGAACTTTTCAAATGCTTCTGATTTTTCTCTTAAATACATAACAGTCATCATTCTAGAATAATCATCAACGAAAAGAATAAAGAATTTATCTCCAGTATAGCTTTGTATTCCAATAGGTCCACATAAATCAGTATGCACAATTTCCAAAATTTCTTTAGACTGATAGTTCTTACTCTTGAAACTAGTTTTACTCATTTTGCCAATCTGACAATTCTTACATAGACCAGTGTCAGGTTTCTTCAAAGTAGGAATGCCTCTAACCTTCTTGAATTTGATTATTTTTATCATGTTATCAAAATTCACATGACATAACCTTTTGTGCCATAGCCAACTTTCTTCCATTTGAGCAATAAAGCATGAATATTCACTGAGATCAAGATAAAATAAGTTACCTTTTGTTTGTTTGCCTGATCCAATGAGTTTTCCTTTTCCATCCAGCAGTCTTGCTTGACCATTCATGAATTCAACCTTGAAACTAGTGTTGATTAGCTGTGCTACACTTAGAAGATTATGTTTTAGTCCTTCAACCCAATAAGCATTATCACATATGAGTTCTTTGGTTAATGAGATTCTTCCTTTTCCTTTTATACAACAAGGTTCATTGTTTCCAAATCTTACATTACCACTATCACAGTCTTCTAGATATTCAAATTTTGTCTTGTCACCAGTCATGTGGTGTGAACATCCACTGTCTATTATCCATATATCATCTTTGCTTATATGAGAAATAAGTGCCATCTTATCTTCATCATCATCAGATTCATCTTTTATAGCAATAAAGACAATTTCTTCTTCACTATCATCAGAATCTTTAGCCATAAAACATGATTTCTTACCTTTATCCTTGTATGATTTGAAATTCTTTTTGCCATAGTACTTGTGACTTCTCTTCTCTTCCTTGACTTGCTTGTTTGGGCACCTAGCTGCAATATGTCCAATTTCTTCACATGAAAAATAGATTAAAGGAGTTTTACCTTTATACTTACCTTTTCCTCTAGAGTACTTCTTTGCAAGTAATGCTTCTACAATTTCAAGATCACTATCAGAACTTTCTTTTGATACTTCTTCACTTTCTGACTGAACTTCTTTAATTTTCTTGTTCTTCTTTAGTGAAACCTTGGCCTCAAATGCTGATTCAATATTTTTGGAACTAGCAACATAGTTGTCATAGTTGTCTAATTCAAAGGCTGTCAATCTTCCAACTAAAGCATCCAAAGTTATATTGTGGTTTGTTTCACATCTTCTTTCTTGAATAGCTGATACTCTTATTGCATAGATAGGGAGTAATGTTCTGAGAACCTTACTTATAATAGTTTCATCTGAGATTGTTCCTCCAGAAGCTCTAATTGCACTTACACTTGCTTTGATTCTTTCAACATATTTTGCAATGTTTTCATCTTCCTTCATATTCATCTTGTCAAACTGTCCTCTTAGGCTTTCTGTTTTGGCTCTTTTCACATTTGCATCACCACCATATATTTTCTTTAGTGCCATCCACATTTCATATGCAGTAGTGCAGTCTTTAATATCATCAAATTCTTCATAGCTGAGAGCAGATGCAATGTCTATCATCATGGTGTTGTGAGTCTTTTTATCTGCAAAGTCTTCAACAGTTAATGCGCCATTAGGAATTGTGTATTCTTCATCAATGTATTTGCATCCTGAATCACCAATGGAAGCCAGATGAAGTTGCATGAGACCTTGCCATGCTGAAAAGTTATCTCTGTTGAGCTTTGGAATTTCCCTCTTGTAAGACATCCTGATCTTTAGCTTAGGTCTTTGAAACCCTTCCTGCAAGCACCAAAAGCTCTGATACCAATTGATGGAATATGGATGAAGTGACTGAGAGGGGGGGTGAATCAGTCAACCATAAAACACTTCACAATTAATTCTTTCCAGATCCCTTAAGATATCTTAACAATGTTATCCTTTTAGCACTCGGTAAATAGATTGCAGTAATATTGAAGATGCAGAAAGTATTAGCAAAATTATCTTTAGATATTCATCAGCACATGTATATGATTGAGAAAGCAATTAAGAACACAAGAGACACAAGATTTAACGTGGAAACCCAATATGGGAAAAACCACCAATGTATCTAGATACTGATTTTCACTTTTCTGAAGTGATGCTCGGTTAGAAGCCAACTTGGTAAAAGGTTACAAAACACACTGTTAGGTGTGACCTTGTTAGAGGATTTAAAACACCCTGCTAGGAGTGGCCTGGTAAGAGGTCTTGAAAATAATTCAATGGAATTGTCACCTTGTTAGAGGATTTACAATATGGTTGTTAAACCAACTCGGTTAAGAGATTTAGAATTCACTGTTACAATGATAAGAAGGTAACAATGAAAAATGACCTGTATAATAATGCAACTATCTTGCTGATTAGAGATCTCTGTTCTGCATAAGTCTGATCCTTTCTGATCGAATAAATCTCTGCTGCACCTCAAGGATATCTGAACATCCTTCACAAATTCGCATACACCTTTCCTGCTTTTCTTCTGTAAATCTTCTGCTATATTTTTTTTTTACTTTTCACATTTGACCTTTTATTTATATGATTTTAGATTTGTCAAATCGACATTATTTAGTATAACAGTCGGCTGAATTAAGCAAACTCTATTTGCAAAAGTCCTTCAAGGGCCGACAGTGTTTGGTGACCATAACTTTCTATAATCTTTCGAAGACCGAGGGAACTCGGTAAACACGGACAATCCTTTACCTTCAATAATCGACTGAACTCGGTAAACACTAACTTTTCTTCGATGACCGACTGAACTCGGTAAACACTAACTTTTCTTCGATGACCGACTGAACTCGGTAAACACTAACTTTTCTTCGATGACCGACTGAACTTGGTAAATACTAAATTTCCTTTGGTAATCGAGTGAACTCGGTAGACACTGATTTTCTTTGATAACCGAGTGGACTCGGTAAGCACTAATATTCCTGTCTGGCAGACCGACTGAGCTCGGTAGTAACTGGTTGCTGCGGACTATGACATTGTGTGACATCAAAGACAATACATAATTGAGTAGTGATTTCCTTCAGACAATTGTTTCCAATAGAAAATAATTCCTACTCTAACTAAGCAATTCACTCACCAAGTGGGCCCCCTTGGATGAGTGAATAGAAACACAATTAAGATAAAAACATTGAACTCCAACTATGCATTCTATTTATTCATGGAAAATGAGTACACTTGGATTGAAAATAAAACAACTACAATAGTTTTATTCTGAAAATTGACTAACTCTCAAGAGTTACAATAGTCATCTTATTTAAAAGGAAAAATACAACTACTCTCTAAATCTAAGATCTCTCCATAAATGAGGATCGTTATAGATTCATAAAGTCTTATAATAGAAATAGCATTAATCAGGAATAATTCCTCCCAAAATATATCTGGTTGAGGGTACTAGATCTGTGTGTTGCATTTAATAGGAAACAATATGAATTTGCCCCACTTATGAAGATCTTGTAGCAATGGCTGGCTTTGAATTCTTTAGCACCTCAATGCCGATCCTTGAATACGCCATGATTAATACGTGAAAAATGATTAATGCACACACAACCTTCGATACATACATATTCTCATCATTAATATTGGGAAGAAAGTGTTAATCTCTAATTAATACTCTTGCAAGACATATGGAGACAGGAAGGAAACTACCCCAAAAACATATCATAGGTAAAGGAACATTCATTAGCATATATAACTACTATATTCTACCATTTATGTCCATTAATTTCAAGAAAATATACCATGTCATTTTATCACCCACATTCCTACTTCATGTCCTTACACATATAAAATATACATATAAAAACCATAAGTTCATATGTCTGTTTGCAAGTAAACTGCTTGAAAGGAAATAAAAAAACATTTAGAAAGATGGCCTTTTAAGAGGCTCATCAATAAGAAGAAAGATAACCTTGAGATAATAACAAAAGAGAGAATAGATTCAGGAGATAAGAAGATTTCAAGAACAAAGGAAAGAAGTCATGCTGCATTGTTGAAGAAGGACTAACTAATGATGATTCAAATAATGGAGAAGGTGAAGAGGTTGTATATGTTGCTATCAAGGATGATTCTGATGAAGAAAGGTATGAAGAATAAAAAGCCCTAATTTCTCATGTTAGTAAGAATGATACATGGATAATAGATAGTGGGTGTTCACATCATATGATTGGTGACACACATAAGTTCATTACTATGGAAGATCATGATGGAGGTTATATTAGATTTGGTAATGATGCTCTATATCCTTTGTGTGTGCAAAGTGAACCTAACCTATTCAGAACATGCATAGACATTCAAACATTAGTTAATCAAAGTCTAACAACATATTCCTAAACATATAGAGAAAACTATTCACAAAGACATTTAGATAGAACCGAAACAGGAGCACCCTGTCACCGTTTGATTTGTTCTTGATTTAGGGATGTGGATGTGCTCTCAAAACACTTGGAGAAATTCCCTAAGGGCTTGTTTGGGTGCTGGAATACGAAATGCCAATTCCAGTCAATTCTAGAAGATGCTGCAATTATGGAAGATACAAATCCTGAAAATGATTTCTGGAATATGGGCTGATCCGTCTGGTTCACCTGGAAGATGACTAAGAAGATGCATAAGGAATTAAAATTCTTTATTTTAATTTCTTTAAATATGGTTTGTATATGTCTATATATATACACACATACATGTGTTTATATATACACATATGTACACATGTGTATATATACACATATGCACACATGTGTATATATACACATACACACATGTGTGTATATGTATACATGTGTGTATACACACACACATGTATACACATATATACATGTGTGTGTATATATATACACACACACATATACATATATGTATATACACACATGTGTATATATACACAAATGTGTATATATACACACATGTATATATATACATCCTTATAGAAATAAAATATACATCCTTGTAGTCATGGATCCTAGGAAATATTAAATTTGGTTTCATAAAAATTGGAATTGGAATTCGAAATTCCCATTCCACCTATTTGAGTGGAAGATGAAATGCCCATTTTGGGGGCAAAATTGGAATTTCAAAATTCCAATTCCAATTTTTTGGATGGACACAAACATGGAATTGACATTATCTAGAAAAATAATTTTGGAATATAATTCCAACATCCAAATGAGCCCTAATGCAGATTAGGAAAGAATAGGATGGATTAGGGACCATAAGAACCCCATAGTGGCACAGAATCAGGTATAGTTCACATGATTTTCCCCTAAGGCCTTAAGGATCCTAATGAAGATGATATGCAAACTAGGCTACAAATGATTAATCTAGAGTTGATTTTAATCCAAATGAAACATGATATGATGCTGAAATGATTATAAAAGCTTAACAAAGAACTAGATTCAATCCATTAAGCTATTCTAAGATGATCTATAAAAGCATAAAATAGAGTTAATCTAACAAATATGATTAAAAGCTTAAGATCTAGGAGTAATCTAGCATTATAACACTACTATGAAATGGTTATGTGAATTGGTGAATTTCTCTAAGAAGTGCGGGTATTTATAGGATTTGAGGAAGGGCTTGGGTTAGGTAGTGAAGTTAGGGTTAGAGTCAGGGTTTGGGGTAGAGTTTGGTGTATAGTTAGGGGTAAGGTTAGATGGATAAGGGTTAAGGTTGCTCACACATGTGTGAGAAACACTAGCAAAGTGTGCATAGGGAACCAAGTGGAAAGAAGAGTCATGGTCCTCATTTATGAGCTTGTAAGAGCCTTAAAGAGTGTGTAAGAGGCTATTAATGAGTCTTTAATGCTCATTATGTTAGAAAGTAAAGTCCACCAAGATAACTGAGAGGGGGGGGGGGGGGGTGAATCAGTTATTAGATAATTATAACTTTTACCAACTTCAACAACATTAAACCATGTAAGCAATATAATTACAAACCATAGAAAGATATTCATACACAATAACACAATGACACAAGATATGTTGACTAGGGAACCTCTTTATCAAAGACTAAACCCCGGTGGGAATGATGCCCACAAAAGATGCAATAATATGAATGTTCCTTGTGAAAGGATGGAATCTATTAGGAGTCTTATGAAATACATTTAGTACATATGAATCCATGTTAGGAGATTTTGAATCCCTGTTAAAAGATTCTAACCCTATTAAGAGTTATGGAAGATAGAAGGACCCATTGCCCAAACAGCTTCAAGGTAAGATCACTAAACACACTATCCAAATCAGATTTGTATTACTCAATAGAATAATATGTTACCTCTTCTTTGACTATGCCAAACCACACTCACTGTTACACCAGATCTCAATTTCAGATCTCTATACTTTGCATGTCTTCCTTCACAATTTGCTTTCACATTTATCTCTTTTCTTCACTTCATATTCATACACTACTATCCTCTTCTACATAAAACAAGGAAACATATTCCTTCCTTTATACCACACTCAAATAATTACAAATGAGTTGGCATACAAATACAAAATAAAAGTTTCCACACACTACATCAGAATTACACAAAATTGTCAACTTCCAAATACAATAAATCTTCATTCATGTGACCTCGAAGTTTGCACTCTCATCCACATCACTATCAATGTGTCTTGAAGTTCCCTTTAACTACGCAAAACTAGATTCCATCCCGATTAGGAGATATCATCCGATTTCCACAAACCGCTACTCAAGAACACTGCCTGAATACTGCTTCCACCAAAATGCTCATAACTTCCATGAATAAAAGAATTATTGTCTACATTCTTAACCATAGACATATAAAATATCAAAGAGTATATCCTCAACATTGCATAGCTCCAACTGCAATAATCCACGTGTGCTAATTAAAACTTTGTCTGCTTCTCTACAAGTCTCCAAAAGATCACTGTGTTGACATCAATGACAATCATAGTCATGAATGAAACAACAACTGCTACAGAATGACTACCAAGAATTCATTCCTAATAATCTCCCCCATTGGCATTGATGGCAACATAGATGAAAAAAAAACATCCAATGTTCCAAAAATCCAATACTGCAACACTGCTGCTTCAAATCCTCTTCATCAATCAAATCTTGCTTCATTTTCCTATTCAGATAGTACAAATAGATTTTTTTCATGTACACTTCTCCCCCATTGACATCAATGATAGAAATTTCATCACTATGTCAACAACAACTCCAATGTCAAAAGACACTATTCAGAAAATACATTCACTAGAGTCCTCATGACTCAGCTCAGATACACATACTCCCCCATAGAGGAAGTACCAACATCCAGTCCAGAAGAAAGATAAGGCTCATATACCACTGGACGGATGCAAGCAACTACATCACTTCTCAAAAGTAGGCTGGGGCATAACCCCAAGCATACCTCTCAGATACCCAAATGTATCCTTAGGAAAAGGCTTTGTAAATATATCTACTATCTGGTCCTTTGTACTTGTGTACTCAAGTCTGACTTCTTTCTCAACAACTTTCTCTCTTATAACATGATACTTGATCTCTATATGCTTTGTCTTAGAATGTAATATAGGATTCTTAGACATTCTAACTATGCTAGTGTTGTCACAATGTATGACAATAGGTTCAACAAACTTTATTCCAATATCCTTCAGCATTTGCTTCATCCAAATTATCTAGTTGCAATTGTTTGCTGCTACTACATATTCTACTTTTGTTGTGCTCTGTGAGATGCAATTCTACTTCTTGCTTAGCCAAGAAACCAATCTTCCTCCAAGGAAAAATGCTCCACCATTGGTTATTTTCTTATCATCAACACTGCCTCCCCAATCAGCATTTGTATATGCACATAGGGTAAAATCATTAGATTTTTCATACCACAATCCATAGTCCATTGTGCCTCTTAAATATCTTAGTATTCTCTTTACTACTGCATAATGTGATTCTCTAGGTTTAGCTTGAAATCTTGCTACAATTCCAATTGAATGTGCTATATCAGGTCTTGTATGTGTCAAATACTATAGTCCTCCAATCATGGATCTGTAATTCTTCTATTCCACTACAGGAGTCTCATCTATGCTATATAACTTATGTCCAGTTACCATAGGTGTTCCAATTGGTTTACAATTCTCCATTCCAAATCTTTTCAACAAGTCATTCAGGTACTTTGTCTGACTTACAAAGATACCATCATTATTCTATGTTATGTGTAATCCCAAAAAGTATTTCATTTCACCAATCATACTCATTTCAAATTCAGTCTTCATTTCATCAGAAAATTTGTCACTAGCTTCATCTTCTCCAAAAATAATATCATCAACAAAAATAACTATAACCAACAAACTATTTTCAATTTCTTTTATGTACAGATTACTATTAGCTGTTCCTTTTGTAAATCCCAACTTTAACAAGTACTTGTCCAATCTCGCATACCAAGTTCTAGGTGCTTGTTTTAGTCCATATAAAGCTTTCTTTAATTTACATACCATGTCTCCTTCTTGAGTCAAAGGAAAAACTTCAGGCTGCTCAATGTAGACTTCTTCTTCCGATTCTCCATTTAGAAATGTTGACTTCACATCCATCTGATATACTTTAAATTTCTTGTAAGCTGCATAAGCCAAAAATATTCTTACTGCTTCAATTCTTGCAATAGGTGCAAATGTTTCTTCATAGTCAATTCCTTCTTGCTATGAGTATCCCTTACATACCAATATTGCTTTGTTTCTTACTACTTCTCCTTGTTCATTCATCTTGTTTTTGAATACCCATTTAGTTCCAATAACATTCTTGTCTTTAGGTCTAGGGACCAATTTCCACATCTTGTTCTTTTCAATTTGATCTAGTTCTTCTTTCATAGCATTAGTCCAACTTTCATCTTCACAAGCTTCACTAGTAGTTTTAGGTTTAATTTGAGAAATCAAATATAACTATTCTTGTACCTTATTCTGAGTTAGAACTCCTCTTTTGATGCTTCCAATGATTTGTCCAATAGGATGATTTCTTAATAAAATCTTGCTAGGTGTCACTGTCTCAGATCTCACTTTAGGTGTAGGTTCTTCAATGACTTCACTATGGCTTTCATTCAATAAATCATTGTCAGTTTCATAAAATAATTTAGTAGATCCGGTGTTAGGTTTAGGATGAGCTTCTTCATCTGATTCATAATCAAGCACTCTTTCCTAAATTTTGAACTTTTCATCAACTTTAACATTTGCGCTTTCAACAATAGTCTTAGTTCTTTTATTGTAACATCTATAGGCTTTTATTTTCAAAGAATACCCAAGAAATATACCTTCATCACTTCTAGGATCAAACTTTCCAATATCATCATCTCTTTTTATATAACATTTGCTTCCAAAAATTCTAAAATACTTAACTGAGGGTGCATGTCCAAACCATAATTCATAGGGTGTCTTGTTCGTGTCTACTCTGATTTGTACTCTATTCATTGTATACACTATCATGTTCACTGCTTCTCTCTAGAATATGTTCACCAAATCATTCTCAAATAACATAGCTCTTGCTGCTTTAGTCATTGATCTATTCCTTCTTTTTGCAATACCATTTTGTTCAGGTGTTCTAGGGGCTGAGAACTGTCTCTTAATGCCATTTTCTTCACAGAAGGTGTTAAACTCTCTAGAAGTAAATTCTCCACCTCTATCAGATCTCAAACATTTAATCTTCATTCTAGATTCATTCTCAACTTTATTCTTAACAATCTTAAAATTATCAAATGCTTTAGATTTTTCTTTAAGAAATGCAATCCACATCATTCTTGTAAAATCATCAACAAGAATCCAAAAATACCTTTCTCCATAGAATCCTCTAGTCCTAGTAGGACCGCTCAAATTTGTATGAACAATTTCCATCTTTTCTATAGATGTAAACTTCTTACTGGGAAAATAACTTCTTTTCTATTTAACCATCACACATTCTTTGCAAATCATGTTAGTAGGCTTCATAATTTTAGGAAAATCTCTTACTGCAAGTGTAGTACTTACTTTCACAATGTTGTCAAAGTTTATAAGACACAACCTTCTATGCCATAACCAACTATCATCAATTTTTATAATCAAACATGTCATTTCAGTAGGATTCAACTAAAATACATTACCTCTGGTTCTAGATCCAGTTCCAATCAGATTTACATCTTTATCTTTTATCAAGTTTTCTTAGTAAACCAAACTTGATATCCCTTATCAACTAACTATCCAACACTCAAAAGATTATGTTTCAATCCATCCACAAAATAAACATCATTAGTATTAGTTTTTCCATCAAGAGTAATAGATCCTATACCTTTAATCAAACAAGGTGCATTGTTTCCAACTCTAACAACTCCTCCATCATATTCATTTAACTTTATGAACTTTTTCATGTCTCAGTCATATGATGTGAACAATCACTATCTATAATCCAATCAACTTTCTTTTCAACTTGAGAAACTAAGGCTTTTTCTTCCTTGACATCAGTTTCAGAATTTTCTTCTTTAATTGCTACAAATCCTATGTCATCATTATTCTCATTATCACTTTCACTTAAGGTTCTCTCTATACTAGCTTCAAGATCTTCATCATTAGCATAATAACATTCCTTAGATCTTCTAGGTTTGAAATTGTTTCTATACTTTTTAACTCTCTTAGGACATTTAGATGCAAAATGACCATATTCTCGACAAGTCCAACATTAAAAAATTTTCTTACCGTCTGGCTCTCTCTTCACAAGCAAGGCAATACCTTCTTCAATCTTCTTGTCTATTTCATTTCTAGATCTACTGCTGCCAGCATAATATTTGCTCACATTGATGCTTCTAGACAAAGTAGGGCGAACACTAAGAGCACTGAAAGCTATCTCCATTCTAGGTAAATCTCTTGATAACCTCAGGTTCATCTCTGCTGCTTCCAACCTTCCAAGAAGAGTCTCTCTTGTAAATTTTGTAGTACAAGGTATAACTTGTTCAATCATCTGTGTTGTCTACTTAAATACATGAGTCAATGTCCTCAGAATTTTCCATATCACTTCATTCTTTGTCTTTGTTCCTCCACAAGATTTTATACCTGTAACAATTTCTGACATTCTACCAATATAGCTTCTAACAGATTCATCTTCCAACATTATTATATCTTCAAATGCACATATCCAATTATGTAATCTAACTCTTTTTGCATGTTCATCACTTTCAAAAGTAGAGTGTAAGGCTTTCCAAATTTCATGAGATTTTTTTAAACACATGAATAGATCTCTCTCTTCTGCAGTACATGTTTCAAGATTGTCCTCTTCAATGATAGTCTTATCATTCTTTGTAATCAACCAATAACCTATTCCTAAACACAGTAGGTGTGTCTTCATATTTTCTTTCCAGCTGTCAGAATTTACTCTATCAAACTTAGGGCTTTCTTTCCTGAAATTTGCCATGGATCTCCTTAAGCTGTTAAACTTCTCTTTCAAGGACCTGCCACTCTGATACCAATTGTTAGAAAGTAAAGTCCACCAAGATAACTGAGAGGGGGGGGGGATGAATTAGTTATTAGATAATTATAACTTTTATCAACTTCAATAGCATTAAACCATGTAAGCAATATAATTACCAACTATAGAAAGATATTCATACACAATAACACAATGACACAAGATATGTTGACTAGGGAACCTCTTTATCAAAGAGTAAACCCTGGTGGGAATGATGCCCATAAAAGATGCAATAATATAAATATTCCTTGTGAAAGGATGGACTCTATTAGGAGTCTTATGAAATACATTCAGTACATATGAATCCCTGTTAGGAGATTTTGAATCCCTGTTAAAAGATTCTAACCCTGTTAAGAGTTATGAAAGATAAAAGGACCCACTACCCAAATATCTTCAGGGTAAGATCACTGAACACAATATCCAAATAATATTTGTATTATTCAATAGAATAATATTTTACCTCTTCTTTGATTGTGCCAAACCGTACTCACTGTTACACCAGATCTCAATTTCAGATCTCTGTACTTCGCATGTCTTCCTTCACAATTCGCTTTCACATTTAGCTCTTTTCTTCACTTCATATTCATACACTACTATAATCTTCTACATAAAACAAGGAAACACATTCCTTCCTTTATACCACACTCAAATAATTACAAATGAGTCGGCATACAAATACAAAATAAAAGTTTCCATATGCTACATCAGAATTACACAAAACTGTCAGCTTCCAAATACAATAAATCTTCATTCGTGTGACCTCAAAGTTTGAATTGTCATCCATGTCACTATCAATGTGTCTTCAACTTCCCTTTAATGTCACAAAACTAGATTCCATCCTGATTAGGAGATATCATCCGATTTCCACAAACCGCTACTCAAGAACACTGCCTGAATACTGCTTCCACCAAAATGCTCATAACTTCCATGAATAAAAGAATTACTATTTGTGTTCTTAACCATAGACATATAACATATCAAAGAGTATATCCTCAACATCACATAGCTCCAACTATAATAACCCATGTGGGCTAATTCAAACTCTGTCTGCTTCTCTGCAAGTCTCCAAAAAATCATTGTCTTGATATTAATGACAATCATAGTCATGAATGCAAAAACTACTACAGAATGAATGCCAAGCATTCATTCCTAACACATTAATGAGGGGGTTTGACCAAAAGTCAAAGAAGACTAGTTTAGGGTAAGAAATGTAGGAATCAACTCCTAAGTTGGTTTAGGAAGGGATTATGAAAGTTTAGGAAAGTCTAGGAAAGTTTAGAAGATTCTAGGGTTTTGAGGGATTAAATAAATATAAAATTTATTTAAGGAATGTGACATCATTTATTAAATAATGATTCAATAAATGGGGGAAAATTAATCAAATTTGATTTAAGTGGTTTGGGGAGGGATTCTTTAATTAAATGTGTCTAATTTAAATAGGAGGAATTAATGACATACAAATAAATAAATAAATTAAATAATTAATTAATTAACAAATGATGATGTCATCAGAGGTTTTACAAAATAAAATATTTTTATTTCTGGTAAAGGATTTTTAGGTGTCTACATTTTTCCCCTCTTTGATGAGATGTTGCAAGTGGCGTGGTGTCAAAAATAAGAAAATAAGGTGCCCCATGCTAGAATAGAGGATAAGGGGTTGTGCCCCTCAAGAAAATAATGCAAAGATGAAACATTGTGGAATTTTCTCAAAAAGAACACAAAAAGGAAGGGAAGAAGGGAAAAGGATGAAGGCATAAGGGAGAATAAACAACCAAACTTCCAAGAGAAAAGAAGTATGAATACAATATGAGGTGAAATGCAGGATGCAGGATGCAACTATATGAAAGATGCAAGATGCAAGATTAATTTATATGATGTAGGATGGGGGATTTGGGGAGCTCCAAGTGTAAATGTGGAGAGCACAACCTAGTTTGATATAGCAACATTAGAGACCTGCCAAGTTTACTAGGAACATAAGGCCTTGTTACCAGCGTTGCATAGGAATGACGTGAAAAAAGACATGCAAGGTTGCCCCAACATAACACATGAACCCAAGAGGAAGTATGGTAGAAATGATGCTAGAGAAACCACAAACAAATGACATTTCAAAAGTGCACCATGTAACATAGAGGATCACATGGGAAGCATGCAAGGGTCATGTCCGACTGACTCACAGGTAAAAGCAAAAGATCAAAAAGACCTTGCCGCAGATTGGCCTCATTCATAACACACCATGATATAAAGGATTATGGAAAATGTGAGGAGAGGAACAATAAGAAGCCATAAAAGATTAACAAGATCCAAAGGACAAAATCTAAGACCAAAATGATAACTCCAAAAGACATCCCTTGCCAAGGAGAGAGATTGATGTGATTGATGGTGGGAAGATTTGGTTTGAACATGTGGAAGGATACATCGACATGGACCTGGGTTGATTAGTGGAAGATTAGGTCAGACAAGAGGAAGGATACATCCTCAAGGACCCGATGATTGATGAGGAGAATGTGTGTTGTTCACTGGCAAGTGACAAATTAAAGAATAATCATTGTGATCAAGGATAGTGAATAAAAAATGTTGTAGAAGTACAAGGCTAGATGGGATAAGTTATCTGATCAAATGCTATTGCAAGATGGACGAGGATATGTACAAAAAAATGTGACAATATGTACAATAGACCTAAAGAGAATGATAATGAATATGTATAGAAGCTCAAGGATTTGGAACAAGAAGATCTCGCTATATAGAATATATATAGGAAGGATTACACTATACAAGATATATATACAGGAAGCTCAGGATTGGGGATAGGATCTTAGTGCTAGATTGGACAGGCTTGAGGATAGAACACCTTGGGATGAAGGGATGGTGGTGGGGATGGGGATTGGATAAAGAGGACTGGGATTTGGGATGGGGGTGATGGGAGTTTGATAGATAATGACTCAGTCCACTATGTATGGTGCTTGTTTCTAGGTTTTCATCAACATACTTGTCCAAGGCACTTGAATTGCCAAGTTTTCACCGTTGGATGATTATTTTTCTTTGCTTCATTTTTATTTTTTGTATTTTTTTGGATTTTCTAATTTTTATGGATTTTATGAATATGGAAGATCTATCTTAGGCATAGAACCTCTTCAAATGTATTATGTTGATAGGATCATTCAAGGGCTCACCTTCTGGTGTTGATAACTAAGCATGCTATGACAACATAGGGGCCCAACCAAGTAGGTTCAAACTTGCCCTTTTTTCTCTTGGTGTGCTTGCATTTTATGATTTTCCTTTAGGACCATGTCACCCACTTGGAAATGTCTTGGATGGACTTTCTTTTTATAACTCCTTTTGAGTTGATTCTTGTATGCAACCAGGTGATCATATGCTTGCTGTCTCTTTTCATCTAACAAATCCATCTGTGTGAGATGTGCCATGCAGTAGTCTTCATCAGTGGTATAATTCTTCATGGAGACACGTAATGATAGGAGCTTGACCTTGATGGGTAGAATGGATTCGACACTATATACAAGGGAATATGGGGTGGTGCCTGTGGGAGTGCGATAAGAAGTGCGGTAGGCCCAAAGGGAAGGATTTATTTGGAGGTACCAGTCATGACCAGAATCATTGACAACCTTGTTGAGGATTTTCAAGATAGTTTTATTGGTTGCCTCAACTTGGCCATTTCCTTGGGGGAAGTTTGGACAGGAGAAACAATGGTGGATATGGAGTTTGGAACATAGATCATCCACATGTTGGTTTTCAAAAGGCATGTCATGGTCTATGAAGATGGTAGATGGTATGCCAAAGTGGAAAACAATGTGGTATAAGATAAAATTGGATATTTGGATGCCAGTAGTGAGGGTGAGTGGAATTGCTTCAACCCACTTTGTGAAGTACCCTGTGGCTGTTATGATATACTTATGTCCATCCAAGGAAAGGGGAGTGATTAACCCAACAAGGTCGAAGCCCCAACATGAAAATGACCAAGGTGGTGCAATGGGTTGCAAGTCTTGTGTTGGTGCATGAATCAGATTTACATGCTGCTCACATGGTAGACATTTCCTAACAAATTCACAACTATCATGTTCCATTGTAGGCCAATAGTACTCAACTCAAAGAAACTACTTTGCTAGAACTATGCCACTCATGTGGGTACCAAAAATTCTAGCATGGACCTCTTGTAAAGCTAGGATGGTTTCATTTGAATCTAAACACCTAGAGAGGATGTTATGATATCCTCGACGATAAAGGGTGTTGGCTACAAGAGTGTAATGGGAAGCTCTTCAAATTAGTTTTGGCATTGGGTGTTGGTGAGATGGGGAGATAGGATACCATTTTTTAGATATGCATGGATGTCATGGTACCATGGGGACTGAGGACCAACCAAGACACACACCATTTCTGAGTTGGTGTTCTCATAAGCAGGTGTGTGTAGCTGCTCGACTAATAATTTGTACTATGATGCACCACAAGGGATTTCCAATAAGGATCCGATGGTCGCCATTGTGTTAGCAACTTTTTTTTGAAGCCTTAGTATCTATGTGAGCTATAGATTTAGGAAATGCTCTTTCAGTCTATCCACCAATTCTTTGTAGGGTAGCAGCTTGTCATCCTTTATCTAAAATTCATCTAGGACCTGCTTGATAATTAGCTGTGAATCTCCAAACACTTGCAGTTCTATTATATTCCATTGGATGGCAGTTTTGAGGCCTAAGATGAGTGCCTCATATTCTACAATGTTATTATTACATGGGAATCCTAATTTGAATGATTTTGGAATATAGTCACCTTAAGGTGTGACAAATAGGATTCTTGCCCCTGATCCATGTGACGTATAGGAGCCATTAAAGTATAGCTTCCATATGGGCTGTTCTTCGATCATACATATATGCTCATCAAGGAATTCCATGATTAGTGGATATGCATCCACCAGAGGTGCTTCTTCTAGTCAATTAACAATTAATTTCCTTTTGATTGCTTTCTGATCTATGTACTGGATGTCAAACTCACTGAGTAGCATGACCGATTTTTCCATACGGCCTATGAGATTTGTCCTAGATATTAGATACTTGAGTGGGTCCACCTTTGAGATGAGCTTGATTATGTGGTTGAGCATGTAATGTCTAAGATTTTGAGTTGTGAAGACCACTACAAGGCATGCTTTCTCCATTGGTAAATAATTGAGCTCATAGCCAACTAGAGTTTGACTGATATAATAAATGGCTCTCTCTTTGTTGTCATCATCATGTTGTGCTAAGAGTGCCCCCAGTGCTGTAGTGGTCACCGAGATGTAGAGTATGAGAGGGCATATTGAAAATGGTGGTACAAGGATGGGAAAGTTGGCTAGATACTCTTTTACCCTTTTAAAGCTTCTCTGACAGATAGGAGCCCATTTGAAGCTTGTGTCCTTGCGGAGCAGATGCATGAAATGTTGGCATTTGTCTTCTAGTTGTGATATAAATAAACACACTAATTGAAGCTTTCCTTGTAGGCTCCTAAGCTTCTTGAGTATTCTAGGAGGAGGAATTTCTATAATGGCTTTGACCTTTAGGGGATCAATCTCTATGCCATGTCATGATACTATGAAGCCTAGAAGCTTTCCAGATGTTACACCAAAGACATACTTCTTTGGATTCAACTTTAATCCATAATGCTAGAGATGATCAAACACACTTTCAAGGATGTCTAGGCATTCACATCATGTCTTAGATTTTGCAAGAATATCATCCACATAGTCTTCTAGGATCTTGTGTATCATGTCATGAAAGATGGCTATCATTTCTCGTTGATAAGTGGCTCTTGTATTTTTTAGCTCAAATGGCATCATGTTGTAGCAGAAGGTACCCCATGGTGTGGTGAATGTTTTTTTGTGCTGATCTTCTTTTGCTATTTGGATATGATTGTATACTAAGAAGCCATCCATGAGTGACAACATCTCATGGCCCACTGTAAGATCTACTATCATGTCTATGTTAGGTAGAGGGAAATCATCCTTAGGAGATGCTTTATTTAAGCACCTAAAGTCGGTACATATTCTTATTTCTTTGGAAGGCTTAGTGAAAAGAACCATGTTGGAGATCCACTCTAAATAATATATAGCTCTGATGATCTTGGCATCGAGGAGTTTTTATAGTTCTTTTTTTTAACCAATAGGGCTACCTTAGGATGCATTTTGCATAGCTTCTATTTTACTGGCTTGACATTGGGATCCACTACAAGATTGTGCACAATAATAGTTGGATCAAGCCCATGAATATGTTCATACGACCATGCAAAGTTGGTGGTAGCTTCATGGAGAAGTGCAGTGAGAGACATTTCTTCACCCTCAGTTAAAGATGTTGCAATGTAGGTGATTCTTGGGCATTCTTCTATGCCCAAGTTAGCTAGCTTGGTTTCCTCAATGATGATAGGTGACTTCTCAAGTCTGTAATCCTGGATGGGAGGAAGAGGCAAGTCTCCATATTCTAGAACCTCAGAGAGGTTTTCACCAGAAGATACACCATTTATTTTCTCTTTTTTAGAATTAGAATGTGCCCCAAAGGGGTTTTCACATAAGGACTTGTTCTTTTCTATTTCTTTTTCAATTTTGCGGCTCTTGCCTCTTCCCCCAAATATTCTTTAGGGTTGAGCTTGCAGACATGAAATGATTCCTGATGTTCATCTTCTTATTGGCCTAATGTTCCCATGAACCTTAGGAGCTCTTGTGTGCTTTGGAACTCATTGATATGTATAAGGCTTGGTTGATCCCAGTCTATGAGTTCAGGGTGGATGAGGGGAAGTTCTATGATGTTAATGGTGAGTTGATGGAGGACATAAGCATCTAGGAGGGTATCATCATCAAATATTTCCTTATATGATTTCTTTTCTTCCTCTTTAGGGTTGTCTTTGATCTCTATGAGATCATCATGGCTATTCAAGAAGGGAATGTGGGTCAAGTTAGTGCCCCGAGTCACACTATTGGATTCTTGTGTACATAGGAAAAGGGTATTAAATCCAAGACCTTGATGCTTTAGGTTCTTTGAGGCTTCGATTGGATCTTTGATTCCACCTTCTTGTGGTCATAGACCACCGCCAGTATTTCTATTATTCTATGGTGTACTTGTCTAATTGTGGATATTTGTCTTTGAAGTAGCCAAGAAGTTCAGTGTTAGGTGGTGGGGGATCTCTGTACGACCACCAATTGATGTCAAGGTTCATCTCAAGGATATCTATATTTCCATGGGAAACAAAAGTCATTGGTCCTAATTGCTTGATCTCATGCTTAGCTTGAGTAGGCTTGCTTTGATGACTTGGGTGCCCTTGTGTATGTGGATCAAGAGGTAGGACCCCTACTATAAATGCATCAGTTAAGTTGTACTCACCATAGCCCTGGTTGTTGATCTTGATAGAAGAGAGAGTGGAGGTGAGGATTGTTTCTGGATCGCTATGGGATCAGGAAGAGCTGGTGATAGAAGTGCCAATTTTAGTTCCAGGACAATGGGTGGAATGAGGGAATGATGCTTCCAATGTAGGACAGTATGTAAAAGTTTGGGGGTCTGCATGAATGGTGACCTTAGTGCCTTGATGTGGGAATTTTATGCATCGATGATATGTAGATGGTATGTGTGTACTAGAATTTGTACCTTCATAGGGTTAGTATTGCAAATAATTGAATAAAATAACTAAATTACCACAAAGGAAGAGCTATTTTAACAAATAAAGAGAATTAAGCACTCTATGGATCTCTAGCTAGGGATGTTAATGATGAAGCTCTCAGTAAGCCTCCATTAATGGCAGTCCTAGAATGAGAATAAATGATAAAGAAAGATAAAATGTTCAATTCCAAATTGAAATGCTTAATTAACTTCTAATTTTGCCTTCATAGCTCAAAATCTAAAGAGGTTAGATGCAATTCTCAAATTTGTGGATGATTATTGAGTGAATTATGCCTTGCTTTTATAGATTTTGGCAAGGGTAGGGGGTGTAGTTGAGTTAATCATGATTGAGTTTGAGTTAAGTCCATGGTTCCACCTTTGGAGACCATTTAAATATTTTATCCTCAAAGCTTGGGACAAGAAGACAAAATGAGTGGACAAGATGCATCCTCCAAGTGAGCGATTGAGATTCAATTTAGGCTTGATCCATGTGAGCTTGGTCCTCAATTCCTATTGGTTGATTGATTTTCCTCCCATTTGGTCGTTGAGAGAAAATAGGAATTAAGTAATTGAATTTATTTACTTTGTTTAGCCATGTGTACCCTTTAAATGGGTTGATTTGATTTAATTTGAACTATCTAATTAATTAGATTAATTACACAATTAATTGATTTATCATGATTTATTCAATTTAAATTGATTTGATAGCTTTTGATTTTCAATTAATTTTGGATTAAGGTTTAATTGCAATTTATCTTGGATTTGATTTAATTGCATTTAATTGTGTTGATTTTTGCCTTGATTTCTCACTTAATTGATCTTGTCCAATTTTCAGTGATTACAATATGACATTGATGGAATGGATCCATGGTTAGCTGAGGAGGATGTTAAATGGTAAATCAAGATCAACAACATGGAAAATGGTGTCTTGAGTTGCAGGGCCTAGCTTGATAGGAAAAATAATGGTACCTTTAGAGGTATGCTCCAAGTTATCATATGCCTTGATGATGATGACCTCATGTGATATGTCAGCCTCATGGAACCCTATTTGCTGAATGAACTTCAAAGTGCACAAGTTTAGGGTCGAGCCATTATCTATCATGACCCTTTTTATGGCAAAGTCTTAGATCATGATGATGATGCAGAGGGGGGATTGTGGTCTGGCTCAACAATTGGTATATCTTATTGTTTGAAGGAGAGAGCACGTGACACTAATAAATGTCCCATAAGATTCTCAAACTAGAAGGTATTTATGTCTGTGGGGACATGTCCTTCTTGGAGGGCTCAGTTGAGGATATCTTGATGGATGGGTGAAGTGTGGAGAAGGTCGAGGATGGAGATTTGGGCAGGTGTATTCCAAAGATGTTCTATGAGGTTGTATTGTACATTGTGTGCTGGCCTTGGATTTTCACCGACGATAGATATCCAGCCTTTGTGGGTAGTAACAACACACTGACTATCTTCTCCTTTGATGTGGATGACATTGACAGTGGGATCAACTTGGGTTATACATCCAACAAATTTTTTGTTGTTGATATGTGTAGTCATATAGTCTTTATGGTTAACATGGTCTCCTTGATTGCCTTTAGCTTGGTTCTAGGGTGGAGGTTTGACATTAGCCTGGTTCTTCCCAGCACTGTGTTGCGGAAACATGTTCTGATAAATTTTTAGATTGGCATTAGGCAAAGCTTGGGATGGTGTGTCCACTTGGATCTCTTTCCTATCAATGAGATATTGGATGTAATGCTTTAGCTTCATGCACCTTAGGGTAGTGTGTCCTTTGACACAATGATAATCACAGTACTTGTGATCTTTGTACCAGTTAGGTTTGGGAGTGGCATCATCAAATTGTTGAGTTGGTGGGTAAGTGATTAGATTGCCCTTGGCCATTCAATGAAAGATTACATCTAGAGGTTCACTAAGAGGTGTGAAGATTCTCTTTTGGTGAGTCTGGGCTCGAGGCCTGTTCTAATTAGAAGTTATTATTATGGCATTAGTCTCATAGGTTGGATTCAGATGCTAGTTTTGAGAATGTTTCATGGGTTGTGGATTGATTGGCACTTGATACGGTTGTGGAGGTTTGTGATTTTTAGGTGCTTGTTGTTGTTGGTATGCAAGATTTGGTGTAGGACCGACCACAACAATTTGGACATGCTTGGTGTTAGTGGCTCCATCGATAACAACATTCTTGTTTCAATTTCAGTGATGGGGCTTGTCATTACTGGGATTACTATGGGAATCATCCTTGTAATGCTAGATTGTGCCTTCATCTAGGAGACCTTTTTCAATGTCTATCCCCTTGGTTTTGATATCTTGGTAAGTTTGGATACAGTTCATCCTCATGAAGTGGGATAGTTTGGGATGCAAGTTATCAATAAAGATCTTGGTTAGATGCTTCTCAAGTGGTTGGTATGATAACCTAGTAGTGAGGTTCTGCCATTGTTGCCAATAGTCAACTAGGCTTCCTCCTCCTTTCTATTTAGAGTTGCAAAGGTCCAACAAAGACAACTCATTCTCAACATTATGGGCATACTGGGTGAAAAAATTTGTAGAGAGCACAACAAAGGTTGAGATTGTCCCAAAGGGTATTTTGTAGAACCACTCATTAGAAGTTCCTCACAATCTTTTGGGGAATAGGCACATAAGGTAATTATCGCTATATGCCACTTCTTGGCATGCCATATAGAACTCCTTGATGTGGCTTACTAGATCTCCTTTCCCTTGATATTTATCAAATTTGGGTGTCTCAAAATGTTTAGGGAAAGGGATAGATGTGATCAATCTATCAAAGGGACAGGGACAAACATCCTTGAATTTGAAGGTCTTGCTCTCTGTTCCAGCTTTTAGCTCTTGAAGAGCACTCTTAATCTCTTCCCACTTGGCATTGATCGAGATTGGAGTGGGTACTACCATTGGAAAAGGATCTAATGGTGCTGGAAAAAAGGGATGATTTTGAGGTGGATATTGTGAAGTGGGATATGGAGATTTCCCAACATGATAGGTGGATTGGAATAGATGTTGGGGTGATGGTTTACTGGGAGGATATTGCTACTGAGGTGTGGGAGTGTATTGTTGTGGAGGATATGAAGTGGATTGTTGCTATTGGGGATGATGAGATGTTGCGGTTGTGATGGGTAGGATGATGCTTGTTGTTGCTGTGGAACAATAGGATGTTTCTATTGTTGCACTAGGAAGTGTTGCTGCGGTGGAGGAGGCTGATGGAATGGTGCAACTTGCTAATAGGATGGTCCTTGGTGCACTTGGCATTGCACTTGGCTGATGTAGGTGGGATGTATTCCTACATTGCTTAGGGGTGGAATGGATATTGGGAAGCTGGTGATAGGAGGTGGTTGCACAAGGTAGCTGGTGAGGTGAGATGAAATCTACTATTGTGGTGGTGGTACTACATGCTATGTAGTAGGTGGCATAGACAAATAGTTGGTGTATGAAGGAAAGGATGAAGCTGGAAGAGGTTGTGATTGTTGCTATTGTGGTGCTTGAAGAAAAGTGGCTTATTGGTTTGTAGGCATGGATATGTGAGCTTGTGTAGGTATGCCTAAGGCTTGCATTTATGCTTGAGTGAGGCCCCAACGAGAACTAGTTCGTGGCAGGATTTGTGATGCAGAGAATGTTGGGAATGTAGATGTGGGGATTTGTGATGTAGATGGTGAATTCTGAGACCCCATGGAGGGCATTCCCATTGTGAAGGAAACTTCTTAGGCTTGTGTATTGGAAATGAAAGGTGGAAGTGGAATGTATGATTGGGAAGTGGAAGGAAATGCTTGAGTGGACCATGTAAAAGGTGATGCTGATGTGGAGGCTTGCTGAGAAAAGGAAGGAAACAATTACATTGCCGCTAGAAAGGGTGATGCTGATGTGGAAGTTTGTTGGGTAAAAGAGGGAAATATTTGTGTTGTCCCTAGAAATGGTGATTCTTCTTAGCTCATGGATGGTGGAGGAATTGCTTGTGCAGTGGATTGTGTAAGAGGTGGTAGTTGGTTTTTGTGCAAAGCTTTGGGCTTGGGTGATGGCTTCAGATGCCATAGAAGATGATGGTGTTCCCATAATGGAAAATGGAGTTGATTGTATTGCTACTTGTGTTGTAGGACTTGCAAAGCTTCTTTAAAGAAGATGGGGAATGGGTGAGGCTTCCTAAGATATGTGCAAGTTTGGATCAGGAATGTGTTGGATAATGTGAGTATAGGCTTTTGCTAGGATTTGGATGGTGTTTATGGGGATGCGAGGTTGGAGATGTGGTGGAATGGGAGTACCTTCTTGAGCAAAGTTACCCAATATGGCTTGTCAATTATGATCAATAAGTGCACTCACTATTTGTGCATGCCCTGGATGGCTCATGAATATTTCCATGGAAAATGAAGTGGGGGGTCCATTGGGCTCATCTCATACATTTTGCATTTGTGGGATTTGTGGATTGTAGGTTACCATTACATTGGTAGGATTGTTAGGATTAGATGAACTAGTGGCCAGGTTGGGATCCATATTCCTTCCTCTTGGATCGCGTCTCGGCAAGCATGGAATGCAGATCTAAGGATGAAAATGCAGATGTTGGGTGGATGCAAGAACTCTAAGGATGACGGATGAAGATCTAAAGTATCTCTAAAGATGGTGGATTTCTAGGATGTGATGCACGAACTTGGATCAACTTAAGGATGGAGAGATGTTGAAAGATGGTGGGATGTTGGATTTAGATTGAGGAGATGATGGACGATTGGTGGAAGATGGTGGAGGCTTACTAAGTGTCGGTCAAATGAGTTTCTTGCTTCCTAATGTAGGATCAAATAGGATTGGATTGTCAACCTAGGATAGACTAATGATCTTCGACTGACAAGATTCTTATCAATGTACGCCAATCTCTTGCTCAAGATGATGAGGCTTACAAGGACAAGTATGGATTCCCTAGAAAATGCTCTATCAAAGGGTGGAGATTTTTGATTTAGGATAAGGATTTGAAGAAACTCAAAGGATAAGACACTAAGTGTTTGGGATTTGGTTTACTAGATTTGGTTCAAGGATGGTGGGTTTCTTACTTGGATGTTGGATTCTGGGATTTGGATCAGGATGAAGGATAATGACAAGGATTCTAATTTGTGGATTGCTGATGGAAAGATGATGAAAGGATGACTGAATGATGCTATTTCTAAGAGGATGACCTAGATGTAGCTAAAAAAGGGATGACTTATGATGCAACTAAGATGTAAAAAAATGCACCTAAGGATGAATGGTGATGCAATGATGAGTCTAAGGATGATCTAGAATGTAATAGATGTTGAGATAGGATAGTGAGATTCTAAAGGAATGGTGGATATATGATGGGGCTGAATTAGTCTTCACTCTCTAGGTTGATATAATGACTATTAAGCTAGAACCAATATGCAAACTATTTCACTCTGGTGTTATAGCCCACGTTAACAAGTTTCTCTTGATACTTCTCTTCTACTTGGATTGCCTCTAGGATGGGTTAGTGATATTTTAGGTCTCTTTCAGTAATCTTCTTCTCTTGATAGACTTGGGAATTGGGAAGCTTATCTTTCTATGTTTGGTCAAATTGGACATAGCTTTTGGCAATTGGATTGAATCAAGGTTCTTGGGTATTTGATTTTGAAGGACCTTTTCTGTGAGGATGTTTGAAAGATTTTGATCAAGGTTTGGCTCAATTTTGATGTCTCAAATGGAAAAGGATAAACTTAACAAAGACACTCTAAAAAAATTCCCGACAAAGGACAATGCAACTTTGTGGGATACAAGTAAATGATTTACCACTGAATCTAATGATGCTTTCGAAAGATGTGTATGCTTTGATAGATGTTTGCACTAAGTTTGTAATTTCAAAAACACTTCAAGAAGAACTACCTAAGGGAAGGCTAGTATCAAAATCTTTTCCCATAGCTTGATACCCCTAAAAGGGATACATATGGTGAGTGTCTTAAGGTGATCTAGGAAACCACAGGGTTCGATCCTTGCACAAAGATTCTGATACCTTCGGGAGTAGATCGGGAAGCCTCTAATTTAACAAGTGTCTAATTAGGTCTGTGGTGTCCTCCCAATCGGTTTTTATGTACGTGACTCACTTAAGAGCCTAGTTGACCATGCTGCATACCTTGGGCTACCATCAACAACATCACCCAAGCTTGAGGGGATGAAGCAAGAGTTTTCTCAACGCTTTATTTCTATACCAGTCAGGGAAGTACCAGTTTGAAGTTGTTCTCCAAAGAGGAAGCACTTTTCTCTCTAGATAGGCTTCTCTAGAAGTAAAACACATGAACTCATCCAAGTTCAACCTTTTTTACGTCACTTAGATTTAAAAGGGATTCATAGAAATATGAAAAACTCCTAAAAACACATCATGAAGAGTTCATTTTCCAATTTGATTAAGTGTTCTTTTATGCTATGACTTATTCAAACACATATGATTTAGGATGCAAAGTTCATTCCTTGAAAACAAAAAAGCCTTTTAAAAAGATTTGCAAGAGTTTTTTCCTTTTAGCATTCAATATTTTTTGCTTTCTAGGACTAAAAGAATGAAGTTTGCTTTGATTTGCCTTTGATTTCCTTTGGTTCACTCAAGATTGAATGTGATTTAAAACTTAAATGAAATAATTTATTTTGATTTGGTTCATCCTTTAGAGTCATTAAAGATTTGTTTGATTGATTTCAAACACCAAAATGAAATCTTTTATTGCATTGATTTTCTTTTATCCCTTAGGAATTCAAGACTTGGTTGTTGTTCATTTTAAGTACCAAAAAAAGTGTGTAAGATTTGCCTTGTTCAATTTTATCCTTTGTTAATTTTAAGCCCAAATTGAAATGATGAGGTGTTGTGAGTTCATACAATGTTCATTTTAAGACCTTAGGATTAAGTGTGCAATTCTATTTTTTATCATTAATTTATGATTCCACTGAATCTTCCTGATTTTTTGGATAGAATCTGGTAAATTTGTTTGTATATTTGGATAGACCTCTAAACCATATTTCTGGTGCTTCTTGAATCATCAAAAATGGATCTTGTATGGAAAAGTTACAAAGGCTTATGTGAAGGTGCCTCTTTATGGATTTTTCTAGAAAATAAGCCAAGATCCCACAAGAAGAAGAAGAAGAAGTAGAAGGAATAGAATAATAATAATAATAATAATAAGAAGAATAATTCCAAATGGTCCCTCAATGTACAAGATTGAAAAATAAAAAAAACACTCCAAACCACATTAGAATGTTAGTAAAGAACCCGTGAAGTGGGTCCCACCGGGCATGCCAAAATGTGTGCAGAGAAAACCGTTTGTAATAGGCATAGACATTCAAACATTAGTTAGTAAAATTCTAACAAGATATTCCTAAACATATAGAGAAAACTATTCGCAAAGACATTTAGATAGAACCGAAATGGGAGCACCCTCTCACCATTTGATTTGTTCTTGATTTAGAGATGTCAGTGTGCTCCCAAAATACTTGGAGCAATTCCCTAATGTAGATTAGGAAATAATAGGATGGATTAGGGACCATAAGAACCCCATAGTGGCATAGAATCATGTATAGTTCACCTTATTTTCCCCTAAGGCGTTAAGGATCCTAATGAAGATGAAATGCAAACTAGGATACAAATGATTAATCTAGAGTTGATTTTAATCCAAATGAAACATGATATGATGCTGAAATGATTATAAAAGCTTAACAAAGTACTAGATTCAATCCATTAAGCTATTCTAAGATGATCTATAAAAGCATAAAATAGAGTTAATCTAACAAATATGATTAAAAGCTTAAGATCTAGGAGTAATCTAGCATTATAACACTACTATGAAATAGTTATGTGAATTGGTGAATTTCTCTAAGAAGTGAGGGTATTTATAAGATTTGAGGAAGGGCTTGGGTTAGGTAGTGAAGTTAGGGTCAGAGTCAGGGTTTGGGGTATAGTTAAGGGTAAGGTTAGATGGATAAGGGTTAAGGTTGCTCACACATGTGTGAGCAACACTAGGGAAGTGTGCATAGGGAACCAAGTGGAAAGAAGAGTCATGGTCCTCATTTATGAGCTTTTAAGAGCCTTAAAGAGTGTGTAAGAGGCCATTAATGAGTCTTTAAGGCTCATTAATGAGGGGGTTTGACCAAAAGTCAAAGAAGACTAGTTTAGGCTAAGAAATGTAGGAATCACCTCCTAAGTTGGTTTAGGAAGGGTTTGTGAAAGTTTAGGAAAGTCTAGGAAAGTCTAGAAGATTCTAGGGTTTTGAGGGATTAAATAAATATAAAATTTATTTAAGGAATGTGACATCACTTATTAAATAATGATTTAATAAATGGGGGAAAATTACTCAAATTTGATTTAAGTGGTTTGGGGAGGGATTCTTTAATTAAATGTGTCTAATTAAAATAGGAGGAATTAATGGCATAAAAATAAATATATAAAATAAATACATAATTAATTAACAAATAATGATGTCATCAAGGGTTTTACAAAATAAAATATTTTTATTTTTGTAAAGGCTTTTTAGGTGTCTACACTTTTAAAAGTAAAGGTTCTATAATTCTGTAGGATAATACACAATGTGATGATGTTTCTTGGGTTGAAGGAATAAAGTATAATCTATTGACTGTGGCACAACTAAACAACACAGGTCACCGATTGGAATTTCATAATGGAAAGCTAAGAGTATTTGATCAGAATGGAGGTTTGATTACCACTGGTGAACAATCAAAATGTAACTTATTCTACCTTGATACCACTACAAAGAGTTGCTTATTTGCTAAATTTGAGGATGTATGGTTATGTCATAAGAGATTCTGGCATGTGAAATTTGACAACTTAATTAAGGTGAGAAAAAATAATCGAGTAAGAGGTCTACCAAGACTGGACAAACCTAAAAATATCATGTGCAAAGGATGTCAAGTTGGTAAGATGAAAAAGTCAATTTTTATAAGAAAATATTACACTATAGAAGGAATTTTGGAGTTAGTGTACACTAACCTATGTGGACCTATGAGAACACAAAGTTATTATGGTGATATATATTTCATTTTATTTATTGATGATTATTCAAGAATGATGTTTGTCATGTTTTTGAAGAATAAATCTGAAGCTTTTCAATTGTTTAAGTGGTATAGGGCAAGAGTTGAAAAGGAGACTGGAAGACAATTGAAGTGTCTGAGATCTGATAGAGGAGGTGAGTTTACATGTGATGAGTTTACACTTTTTTGCAATGAACATGAAAAAAGAGACAAATGTTTGCATCGAGGACACCACAACAAAAGGGTATAACAGAGAGAAGAAATAGATCCATTATTGATTGTGCAAGGACATTGATGATTGAGAAGGGTGTATCTCAAATATTTTGGAGAGAAGTCAACACTGCAACTTATATACTAAACCAAGTACAAGTGAAGAAAGGTACAAACAAAACTCCATATGAAATCTGGTAAGGTCACAAACTGAATGTAAGTTATTTCAAAGTATTTGGAAGTAGATGTTACATTCTAAAGGATGCTAAAGATGGAAAGTTTTATCATAAGGGTGATAAAGGAATATTCTTGGGATATTCTACAAAGAGCAAGGCTTACAAGTTCTTAAACAAGTCTACTAACAAAATTGTGGAAAGTGAAAATGTAAGGATTGATCAATTTGCAAAGAAAAAAGATGAAGACAACAAAAAGGAACCCAATGAGTATAAGATATTTGTATATTTTCAACAAGAAGTTCATGATACCTTACCTACAATACAAACTGAGGAGGAAGCTGAATATAGAGAGTCATCACCGAATGCTAAAAATGAAGAACTTCCATAGTCTACCGAGCCTGTTTTAGCCAAGTATGTGAGAAGACACCATTCACTAAGCAAGATTATTGGAGACAAGAATGCTAGAGTCATGAAAAGAAGTAAGTTAAGAGATAACACATGTTTAAGTTCTGAATTTGAGCCAAGAATAGTAAAAGATACATTAGATAATGAAGATTGGGTTAAAGCTATGAAAGAAGAGATAGATCAAATTGAAAAGAACAACACATGGAATTTGTGCCAGTTCCTTTAACTTATCCTATTAGGAACACACATAGACAGTCAAACATTAGTCCTAATATAGCATGCAAATCATATAACAAGTATTTCAAAAACACCACCTTAGATTGAGCCAAAACAGGAGCACCCAAGCCCTGTTTGATTTGCTCTTTTGATGAGAATGTGGATGTGCTCTGCAAGAAAAATGAGAGTATCCCCAATGCAATGATAAGGTGATTGAAGCCAAATAAAATTCATGGAGATCCAAAAAATGGCACAAAACCTAGTATGAAGAACTAGTTTTGCCCCTAGGATTCCAAGGGATGCAAAGAATGGAAATAAAGATTTAAGCTATGAATGAGATGCAAGATTCATTAACATTTAAGCATGGATATGATTTAGATTGAAAATGAATTGCAATAAATAAGGAAACTATGATTCATTATCCATTTAAGCTATGCTATGTGATCTAAGGATTGAAAACAAGAATAAAAGCTAACAATTCTAACATGCTATAGAAAACTAGAACTAAACTAGCATAATAACAATGTATAAAATGAAAGAGATTTAGGGACCCTTTTCTAATAGAAGAGGCCTCTATTTATAGATTTTTGGAGGGAGGATTAGGGTTTGGATGAGGTGGCACCTACATGGCATCCACATAGGAGCCACATAGGAGACACATAGGGTAGAGGGGATGGGCTATTTTGAAGGGTAAAGATGAGACAAGATGGACATTTATGGTTTAATGGCTCAAGGTTTCTCTCACATGTGTGAGAAACTTTGGGGAAGACTGAAGGGGACCAAATTGTAAGAGCAGTTAAGGAAGGTGGGTGGCTTCCTTGGGAAGATTTTCTCACACATGTGTGAGCAACCCATTAGGGCTAATGAGGTTAGGAATCACCTCCTAAGTGAGGTTAGGGGAGTGATTAGGTGACAGGATGGATTTATCAAGTTTGGTGATGGGTGCAGGTTAATATTTAGGTAGGGTTTTAGATTAATTTATATTAATACAACTTTAGAGGAATATTAGGAAATGGAGGGATTTGAATAAATATTGATTTATTCAAAAGATAGATTTATGGAGGGACATTCATTAAAATAGATTTAGTACATTAGGTAGGGGGGTATTTAAATTAAATTCAAATACCTTAGGTAGTGAACCCAACTTAATTAAATAATTATAATTAAATACGTAGAGGAATATAATAACCTTGATTAATTAATTAGGATTAATTATTATATTAAAATAATTATTTTTTAAATAAATTCAATTAATAAGAATGATTTTTAGGTGTCTACATTTTTCCCCTCTTTGATGCGGCACCGCAAGTGGCATTGTGTTAAAGAAAAGAAAATAAGATGCCCCAAGCAAGGTTAGATGTCATGGTGAAGCAATGATTGTAAGAGGTTGTGTGAGTACCTTGAACTTATCTTGTTGGGAGCATGCATATATAGTCAAACATTAGTCCTAATCTAGCATGCAAATCATATAACAAGTATTTCACAAACACCACCTCTGATTGAGCCAAAACGGGAGCACCCAAGCCCCCGCTTGATTTTCTCTTTTGAGGAGAATGTGGATGTGCTATCCAAGAACAATGAGAGTATCCCAAATGTAATGCTAAGATTATTGATTTCAAATACAAGCCATGGAGATCCCAAAAATGGCACAAAACCTAGTATGAGGAACTAGTTTTGCCCCTAGGATTCCAAGAGATGCAAATGATGGAGATGAAGATTTAAGTTATGAATGAGATGGAAGATTCATTAACCTTTAAGCATGGATATGATTTAGATTTAAAATGAAGTGCAATACATAAGGAAACTATGATTCATTATCCATTTAGGCTATGCTATGTGATCCAAGGATTTAAAACAAGAACAAAATCTAAAAATGCTAACATGCTATAGAAACATAGAACTAAACTAGCATAATAACAATTCATAAAATGAAAGAGCTTTAGGGACCCTTTTCTCATAGAAGAGGCCTCTATTTATAGATTTTTGGAGGGAAGATTAGGTTTGGATGAGGTGGCACCAATGTGGAATCTACATAGGAGCCAAATAGGAGACACATAGGCCAGAGGGGATGGGCTATTTTGAAGGGTCAAGATGAGACAAGATGAGAATTTATGATTGAATGGCTCAAGGTTTCTTACACATATGTGAGAAACTTTGGGGAAGAGTGAAGGGGACCAAAGTGTAAGACAATTTAAGGAAGGTGGGTGGTTTCCTTTGAAATAGTTGCTCACACATGTGTGAGAAATCCATTAGGGCTAATGAGGTTAGGAATCACCTCCTAAGTGAGGTTAGGGGAGTGATTAGGTGAGAGGATAGGTTTAGCAAGTGAGGTGATGGGTGTAGGTTTGTATTTAGGTAGGGTTTTAGATTAATTTAGATTAATCCATATTTAGAGGAATAATAGGAAATGGAGGGATTTGAATAAATATTGATTTATTCAAAAGGGGGATTCATGGAGGGACATGCATTAAAATAGATTTAATAAATTAGGGAGGAGGTATTTAAATTAATCTCAAATACCTTAAGTAGTGGACCCAACTTAATTAAATAATTACAATTAAATGGGTAGAGGAATATGACAACCTTGATTAATTAATCAGGATTAATTACTATATTAAAAGGACTATTAATTAAATAAATTCAATTAATTTGAATGATTTTAGGTGTCTACATTTTTCCCCTCTTTGATGCAGTGCCGCAAGTGACATTGCATCAAAGAAAAGATAATAAGATGCCCTAGGTGAGGTTAGATGTCGTGGTGAAGCAACAATGGTAAAAGGTTGTGTGATTGCCTTGAACCTATCCTGTAAGGAGAACACATAGATAGTCAAACATTAGTCCTAATATAGCATGCAAATCACATAACAAGTATTTCACAAACACCACCTCTGATTTAGCCAAAATGAGAGCATCCAAGCCCCGTTTGATTTTTGATTTTGAGGAGAATGTGGATGTGCTCTCCAAGAACAATGAGAGGATCCCCAATGCAATGATAAGGTGATTGAAGCCAAATACAAGCCATGGAGATCCCAAAAATGGCACAAAACCTAGTATGAGGAACTAGTTTTTCCCCTAGGATTCCAAGGGATGCAAATGATGGAAATAAAGATTTAAGCTATGAATGCGATGCAAGATTCATTAAAATTTAAGCATGGATATGATTTAGATTGAAAATGAAGTGCAATACATAAGGAAACTATGATTCATTATCCATTTAGGCTATTCTATGTGATATAAGGATTGAAAACAAGAACAAAAATTAACAATGCTAACATGCTATATAAACTTAGAACTAAACTAGCATAATAACAATGCATATAATGAAAGAGATTTACGGACCCTTTTCTCATAGAAGAGGCCTCTATATATATATTTTTGGAGGGAGGATTAGGGTTTGGATGAGGTGGCACCTATGTTGCATCCACATAGGAGCCACATATGAGACACATATGCTAGAGGGGATGGGCTATTTTGAAGGGTCAAGATGAGACAAGAAGGGAATTTATGGTTGAATGGATCAAGGTTGCTCACACATGTGTGAGTAACTTTGGGGAAGAGTGAAGGGGACCAAAGTGTAAGAGCATTTAAGGAAGGTGGGTGGCTTCCTTGGGAAGAGTTTCTCACACGTGTGAGCAACCCATTAGGGATGATGAGGTTAGGAATCACCTCCTAAGTGAGGTTAGGGGAGTGATTAGGTGGGAGGATAGGTTTAGAAAGTGAGGTAATGGGTGTAGGTTATGATTTAGGTAGGGTTTTAGATTAATTTATATTAATCCAAATTTAGAGGAATATTAGGAAATGGAGGGATTTTAATAAATATTGATTTATTCAAAAGGGGGATTTATGGAGGGACATGCATTAACATAGATTTAATACATTAGGGAGGGGGGTATTTAAATTAAATTAAAATACCCTAGGTAGTGAACCCAACTTAATTAAATAATTATAATTAAATGGGTAGAGGAATATAATAACCCTGATTAATTAATTGGGATTAATTATGATATTACAAGGATTATTAATGAAATAAATTTAATTAATGTGATTGATTTTTTAGTGTCTACATTTTTACCCTCTTTGATGTAGTACTGCAAGTCATCAAAGAAAAGAAAATAAGATGCCCCAGGTGAGGTTAGATGTCATGGTGAAACAATGACAGTAAGAGGTTGTGCCCCCTTGGGAAAATAATGTAAAGAGGAAACTTTGTGAAATTTTATTAAAAAAGACACAAGGAAAGAGGGAATGGGGGGAAAAAAGGGAGGAAAGGGGAGAAATAGAATTTGGTCCATGAGAAGAGATGCAATATGAAATATGAATCTAAATGCAGTTAACGAGACTTGGGGATTTAATTATGTTAATGTGGAGAGCATAACCGAGTTTGATATAGCAACATTAGCGACCTGCCAAGGTTACTATGAACTGAAGGCCTTGTCATTAGCATTGTAGAGGACTGATGCAAGAAAACACACAAGAGGAAAAGATCAATATCTTGCCCCTAGTTCCACCATTCACAACACACCATGATATAAAGGATCATGGCATCCATGAGGAGGTGAAACAAGAGAGCTCAAAATATAAGAAAAGATGCAAAAGAACCAATATAATAAAAAGTATCTCACAAAACCTTTTTCCATAGGTAGGATGATGGATGAGGATTTATTTTATTGGTCTAATATGAAGAAGGATACATCCTACGAAGATCGATGATGGATTGCTAAACTAGGATTTCTATGACAAGAGATGGACAAGACATTCAAACCTCAAAGGTACCTAGGGACGACTGTTGAAGAACTTAGCTAGATAGGGACAAAAGTCATGATGACTAGAACAAAGGGTGAGACCTAAAGAAACATATGTACAAATGAGCCTAGGTGGAGACAATTGATGCTATGTACAAGACACCAGATTAGAGGATGTACAAGGAATTGGGGATGAAGATGTTGATGCAAAGATATGCAAGGTGATGCCCCAGTTTAGGTGGAAAGCCAAGATGGACTGATGGTGGATAGGGTGATGAATGGATGATGTGTCTTAGAACAACACAAGGATTGGGAAGGATGCATCCCAATGATGATGATGATTGAATTGAGATCAAGGCTTGCAAAAAAACTAAGGATATGATTGGATGGGTTGATTGATGTTTTATTTCTAGATAACTAGAGGATATGGATAGGATTTTCATGTGATGGTAGATTTCACAGAGCATATGCGATATAAGCATATGACATTGGATTTCATGGGGGGGGGGGGGGTAGCCTATAGCTAGATACCAATGACAAGGGAAGTACCAGGTGATTGAAATATGGAGGAAATCCTTAGGGATAGGGATATGGAGGAATGAGTAGTTAAGGATAGATGGGAGGGTTTGGATAGGGGAATGGAGGAAGATATGGATTGCGAGATGAAAGGATTAGTGATAAAGATTGAAATGATGCAAGGATGGGGAGGGGGAAAGATGGATATGATAAGGATGGATGGAAGGATTTGGATGGAGGAAGATAAGAATTGGTGTGTGTGTGAAAATTGTACCTGATCTGTAGACACAACACTTCAGTAAAACATTAGAGGTTAGCTATAATCAAAATCGTGCAAAATTGAAATCTAATCTAACCAAGTGATTTACTAGCTTCTAATAGGTGTGAGATTGATGTTCTTAGATTGTTATCGAGATCAGTGACCTAGACGACACCTAAATGAAGGATTTGAATGCAATTGATCTAGATATGAAATTGAATGCAAATTAAGCTATTTTTTTAGATTTTAGATGCAATAAGAATGATAAAAACTTGATATGAATCTATGATATGTAAAAATTGATATGCGATGATATGCTAAATGATCTAACAATGATATGAAAATGAATCTAAATGAATGTAAAAAAAAACAAATTGATCTCACAATAGCCTTGATTCGCAATAAGCTTTGATTCTCCAAATTCCAATTCTTCAAAATAGTTGTGCAATTCGTAGACGACTTTGGCAAAGTAAGCTTGCAAAATTATGAGATGATTTGGGATGAGCTGAGGCTTTAATTTATAGAAATCCAGGGCTTTAGAGGTGCATGAAAAAAATCCATAAATCACTCAAATAACTCAACTTGATTTTTGAGTTATTTTTAAATAAAGATAATTTAATTCACAAAAATATGCAAATCATGCAATAACAACTTTTTAACTCAAATTAGAAGTTTAGATCAATTTTAAAACTCAAAAATGATGTTGAGTTCCAAAAAGTCAATAATTTGCATTGATTTTCTGATTTGGAGTTTAACTGCTCTTTGATTGTGCACATGGATAATTATGAATTAATAAATAAATAAAGTGATTTATTCTAAACTTAACTGATTTTAAAAATAAAACAATTGATTTATGGGTTAATCAATTATTTTTTTCAAACTTTTATTCAAAAACAATATTATTAAAAATTGACAACTTGCTTTAATTAATTAAATAAGAATTTAATCAATTAATAATAGGAATTTTGATTTATTGTCAAAATTAAATAATAATAATTAGGAATAAATATAATTAAATTCAATTAAATAATTAAGTGGTAGTATTAAATTCAATTAATTAAATATGAAAATATTCAATTAATCAAATTTAGGATAAATGGGATTTATCGCCAAATAATCATTAAATTAAAGATAATTATGATGATTAGGAATATTACTAGGAATATTCCCCGATGCAAAATTTATGATAATCAATTAGGATTCGATGATGTTTAGATGTGCCTTAGATTAGGACTTTGATGTCGATTTCATTCGAATTGTTGATATAAGAGATTAATGAACTTATAGCCCATTTTTGGGGTATTACATTTTGCCCCTCTTTGAATTGTTGTGCGAAGCGCAGTGGTTCAAAGATAGTCTGTGTTTGATAGAGATATGAAACGGATTCAAAATTGATAATTGATATGAGATAGAAGCTGATTGATATTGATTTGATATGAAGATAATAGGTCCTAAATGACCAAAGATAATGTTCACTGTAGCAGTGATGAACCGAGGATTGCAAAAAAAAGTGTCAAAACGCCTGATTCTGAACCTTATGATTGCGAAGAAGTGAGTGACTGGTTTTAGACATGATTGTCTTAGCAGAACTAGCAGGTATCACATACGAACCCTTCAGTTGCCGAAGAACCAAGGAAAGAACACTATGATCCAATGGTTGCAAAAACTGATACAGTTTACAAGATTAGGAGAATACCAGATTGATATGGATCTTGATGAATATGATATGCCCCAAGTGATGATAGATTTTCCCTGAGCGATGAGGTCTTTTTTGATGAATCAGTAACTAGACATGGTTGTTGTCTTGATTACTGAGGAAAGATATGATTTCAGCAAAGATATGATTTCAACAAAGATATGATTTCAAATTTGATTACAGACTTTGAATGATGTGTAATACCATGCCCCCTTCGGGATTAAAATTGAAATCTAACAAGAGAAGTCAACGTTAAATGTTTTAGAAGCATGTTAATTGATTTGAGAAGTGGTTAAACACGTCCAGGAATGCATTCTGCATCATTTAGAGGTCTAGACGACCAAGTTTGACTAGGTTTGACCATGAGTTGACCATGGTTGAAATTTTGAAATTTTGATAGTTTGATGTAAGATAATCAGTTAAGTTGAATATTGGATTTTTGTGATGATTGAAGGTCGAATATGCAAGTAGTTAATAATATGAATGATCTCAGATTTGAATTTTGATCCTGAAAAAGGATTCTACTTGCTGTTTTGTTGGAGGAACCTTCATGTGAGATTCAGCTCTTGTTAGACTTGAAGATACGATTTGAAGAATCATTTAAGCATTGAAGTTCATTTAGCCATTGTGAGATCATGCAACATGCAAAATGCAAAGAGACATGCAAAATGAAATGCAACCTAAAACCTAGGACCTAGTCACTGATCATGTGTCGATTTGTTATCATCATTGAACTTTTAGGTAACCAGATAAATCAATACAATGCCCACTAGCTATGAAACCATAGACATATGAATATCGATTTGTATGCGCAAGAATCAATACAACACCCACTGGTCAACAACCATGGATATATGAATATTGATTTTATTTTTGAAATGTCGGATTAGATATAAGCACCAAGGCACAAACACCAGGATGACCTAAATACCATGTCCATTTTGATATAGCAATTTGTATAAGCATAAAAACATAAATTTCATGATGACCTGAATACGCCTTGCATTCAAACACATCAAACAGTCAAGAGATCATTCTAAATCCAGTGTGAATTACCCGTAGTGACCCTTTATCGTTCACATCCTTAGGTAAGATCGTGTTTCACAGTAGGAGAAAGAACTCACTAAAAAAGACAATAGTTAGATCAATACTTCTTTGAATCATCCAGGTATCAATGGTCGCAGTACACATGGCCATCCAATTCGAGATAGAGGCTCTTACAGTCGGACACCATTTCAATCCAGAATTTCCAAAGTTGTTAGATTTTCACATACAAGTAGAAGACAAAGAAAAGATTATGCCCCTAGTCATCACTCTCTAAATCCTATAAAGGACATCATCGAAGAGCTTGAAGGGACACAATATGCAAAAAATCTCAATGCAAATCAGTAAGCATACAAGGAGATAAAAGCATGTAAAAAAGAATAGATTGTTTTCAGTTTTCAGTTTGATGTTGATTGTGTTGTTGTAGATGCAAAATCCTTTCGGGAGACAAGATGGACTGATTGACTCACATGAAGCTTCAAAATGACTTTGACTAGATATGGTACATCTAAGATACATCAGAGACAATAGGATATGACATTGATTGCGCCCAAGTTTGAACATTGATAGGATACAGACACTTGAGCAGATTGGTGGACAAACCGACTTATTGAAAATCAGAAATGCAAAAACAAACTGAAAGATATGTACAAACTAAAGCAAGACTAAAAGCTGGGAAAGACCAAGATTGCACTGATAGATGGAGCATTTTGAAACAAGTGGCACCCGTTTGCTGAGTTTTCACCATCTTGGCAGAGATTCTATTTTTGCTACCAAGGTGCCTGTTTCTAGGTTTTCACCAAGGCACTTTTTCTTTTTCTCATTTTTTTTTTTTCATTTTTTTTTCATTTTTTTTCAATTTTTGATATTTTCTGATTTTTTTGTGAATCATCAAGGCACCTATTGCTAAGTTTTCACCAAGATGTTCATTTTTTCAGGACTTTTTCTGATTTTTATGATTTTTTCAAGACATTTTACCATAGATTGAATGCTTTAGGCATAGAATTTTTTCAGATGGAGAACGTTGATTGGTTCTCGGAGCTGTTCTCCTTTAGTCATTGAGAGTTTATAGGCACTAGAGCCAAAAGTAGTAGTGATAACAAAGGGACCCAGCCAGTTGGGTTCAAACTTCCCCTTACGTTCTCAATGTGATTGATTTTTAGGATTCTCTCTCAAGACTAGATCACCAACCTGAAATTCTCTGTGTCTAACTTTCTTGTTGTAGCCTCTAGACATTCTCTTCTAATATACTCTAAGATGATCATATGCTACTTGTCTACGCTCATCTAGTAGTTCAAGTTCTTGCAACCTAGACACTCTATAGTCATCATTAGTTACTAGACCATGCATTCTGATTCTTAGGGATGGGATTTCAACCTCAATAGGTAGTACCACTTCAAACCCATAAACTAAAGTGAAAGGTGTAGCCCCAGTAGGTGTTCTGATACTTGTTTTGATATTGGTTCTGATACTTGTTTTGATACTTATTTTGATACTGGTTCTGACACTTGTTCTGATATTGGTTCTGATACTTATTTTGATACTGGTTCTAACACTTGTTCTGATACTTGTTCTGATACTGGTTCTGATACTTGTTCTGATACTTGGTATACTTGATAGCATATTTTTCCATTGCAAACTCTCAAGCAAGATCATATCGTGCAGTCCTAATGTCTAGCAAGGTGGAGAACAAGAGGCATTGACAAGCTGGTGGAAGAGATGGAAGATAAGAGAATGAAGGAGAATGAAGGGAAGAAATCCTCAAGGGAAAACTCCTCAAGAATACTCAAGCTAGGGAAAAATTGTCATGTAAAGCACATTTGGACAAGAAATGAAAGGCCAACATAGGATAAGTCACAAAAGTGTAATGCCAAAGAAGGAACAGATGTAGTCCAAAAGAGTAGACATGTCAAGAGGCCTCAAAGCATCGTGTTTTAATCTTTCTTTTTTTATTTTTATTAGATCAAGACCAAAGGGGAAATGGATAATGAAAGACTAGAATGAATGGAGGAAAATGAATATGAAGGCTAAATAGGAAGGGAATGAAAACAAGATCATCATAAGATAGCTCACAAAATAGCCAAATATTTGTGTATAGATCAACATTGTCAAGATCAAAGAGAGAAGATAGAAAGAATGAAATATGTAGAAGAACTATGCATGATGCCTGATTGCCAGGTTTTCATCATGGTACTTATCCAAGGCACCATAAGGGAGTGGTTTTCACCATAGGATGAATTTATTTCTCTTTACTTTTGCTACCAAGGCACCTGTTTCCAGGTTTTCACCAAGGCACATTTTCAATTTTTTTTTTCATTTTTTTTTTTGGAAGAAGGCAAGCTTTTTAGATAATGCTCCTTGAAAGGATAAACCATGATATACCAAGGATTCAAATGATATGCTCAAAGATGTTGATAGGGAAAGGAATATGGAAGAAAAAAATGGAGGATAGGGTTTTATGTAAAGCGAGTGAGGTTGGAAGATAGGAGGAATAGGAAAATGAGGAAAAATGATAGAAGGTAGAAGGATAATGAATGGAAGGATTGTGAAAGGGTAGATGGAAAGGAAGGCAAGATCAACATCAACACACACCTTGAAGGGTGGTGAGAGGGTGGAGGAAACGTGAATGAAGGAATACGTGAAGGAATATGGTGAATGGATAGCAGAGGTTGTGGTTTAGGCACATGGAATGGAAGGATGTTTTTGGAGGAAGATGAAGTGGAAGTCTTTGGAAGCTTGAATGTCAATTTCACTTTTTGCTCAACACCAGAATCTTTCAAGAGAGACTTTGGAATCCATATAGCCATAAGATTTTTATTTTCTTTTGATGATCTAGAGATAATATCTTTAATGATGGATTTTGGAACTCATACTTGTCTTGTAGTTTTTTTCTTAGATATCTCTTTTGACTTTATGCCTCCATGTCGATTAGAGGAGACATGGTGATCTTCTTTTTTTGATGAATTTTTGTATTACTTATTTTTCTTATATTGAACATTTGAGTTACTTCCAAAAGACTTGGGACTTGTGGAAGAAGAAGGAGGATATGACTGGTTTAAATGGGTAGGTGGATGAAAAGGATTCAAGGGTATGCATCTATGTTGATCTTGAGGAAAGATAGGAGATGGAGGTATGTAAGGACCCAAGATGGATGGTGAATTAGGAGAGTTAGGAGGGGAAAGTGAAGGGACATAAGGACCCAAGATGGAAGGCAGATGTGAAGCTTTTAGTAGTGGTGGAAGAGGTCCAAGGATGGAAGTGGAAGATGCAAAAGGATAATCAATAAGTTCATCAGCATCTATATGACAACCAAGGATATCAGCATCTTTAGAGTGAGCATTAGGATTTTCAATAGGATCATGAACATCTTGAATATGAGCACCTTCTTTGATAGGATTGTTCAAAGCTTGCAAAGACTTAGGAAGAGTAGAAAGTGGAAATGAACATGGAGTGGTAGAACAAGAAGATGGAAGACTTTGATCTTGACAAGGATCTTTGGATAGCATAAGCGCATAATTTGTCTCTTAATTTTCAATAGGCTTAACATTGGAAGTAAAAACACTATTTTTACCAACCTTAATGGAAATATCATCTTTGGAAAGCACAAGTGTAGTAAGGTCATTTTGATTGTCAATAAGCTCAACAATGTAAGTAGTAGCCTGATCTTGCTTAGGAGAAGACTTAAGACATGGTGGAATGCATGAAAAAGGGTGTGCAGGATCAAAAGAACCATGCAGTGGATAAGAGACATTGGGAAAAGGAGTGGATGACATGGAGGGTTCTTGATCTTGATCTTTCTTTATGTTCTTTTCTTTATCATTTTTAGAGTCCTCTTGACATGGAGCCACTTCTAAGGACAAGAAGCATGTTGGGATTGTATGGAAGACTTTGGAAGAGATGGTGGAGGACTAGCTGAAGTAGGGATTATAGCATATGAAGGCTTAAGCTCTTTAGGTTTTGAATTATTGAAAGTATTTGCAGCCAAGTGAAGGTTAGCTTGAGTTTTTTTAAGAGGTAGCCCTGGAGGATAACTATAGGGAACCACATGAAAAGTATCAGGGCTTGTGTTGGATGAAGGTTCTATGAAAGATTTGAAAGACTCGGAAGCTTTAGGAAATGTACAGGTATTGGAGGAAGTAGGGGTTGGAAGGAAACCATCACAAGACAAAGGTCCAACATTAACATGATCTTGCTTGAGAGTGTAATCTTTATTTTCAGCTTGAGAGTTCTTAGAGGAGAGATCGTTATAGTATTGACGTTTCAAATCAGCATGACACATTTTATATTCCTCAATGGAAGTAGATGTATCATCTAGATATTGTCCACAAAAGCCATCAAAATCTCTTTCAAAATTAGAATCATATGGATCATCATCATGATCTATCCAATGTGATGGCCCATTTGTAGTAAGTAGGAACACAAGATGAGGACTCTTAGGAATAGAGGTGTCATAGGTATCATTACATTATCTGTCATCATAGTTATCATAGTCTCCAAAGTTGGATGTGTCACTCTCCGTGGAAGAGGTATCATAAGGGTTATCACATTGCTCAAATTCTTTCCGGGGGCATGGTGACATGTACAAGTCTTTATCAAATGAAAAAGGGCATAGAGCTTCCATGGATAACTCTTTAGGTTCTTTTTCTTTCTCAAGTTTGTTAATCTTGACTTGCATAGCATGCATCTATTTCATCATGGCCCTCATCAGAGTTTATTCCTCATGTGTACTGATTCTTTGAGACATGTGTACTGATTCTCAATGGCTACTGCTCTATTCTTAACATAGTGACTTGTTCGACAGATTCTAAAATTAGGCTGAAAAAGCTAAATATCTAGCAATTCTGACAATTTTTTGACAACTTTCAAAAATTTCCCAAATGACACTCTGCAGACTCGTACGACAGTGGGTATACTATGAAACAATAGTTGAAAAACTCACATGACAGTTGGTAGCTAATCATACGATAGTTGAAAATATCACACGACAGTTGCAAGCATGATTTTGACTTTTAGAATTTGATTGGCAGAAAGACTCATACGACACTGGGTCCCCTATCATATGATAGATGGACAGTAATGAAATGACACTTGACAAAGCTCATATGACTTTTGACTCCAGAAAAGAATTTCACTTCAAATTTTGCAAATTTAGGGTTTTCAATTTCAGCTTGTTTGCAAATTGTACTATCCAGATTTGAGGATTGTAACAGATTTGTTCATTTTCAATAACCAGATAGATAAACAAGCACACAAAATAGCAAGCAAGTGATTTCAAGCATGTCTGAAAACAATGAACAAGGGCAAAAGCAACCTTGTGCATGAACAATCAAGTGACTTATTCGTTCTAATCCTCAGAAGTGCTAATTGTGTATGTTCCAATAATGTTTTGCAATAACGCACATATACCCTAGAAAATGAAAATTTGGCCTCACTAGGGTTTTTAGTAATGGTTTGACTCTGAAACTTTTATGATCCAAAGGGGTGAACTCCAATCCCGGCGCACCAAGGTTTTGACACAATCTGAGAACTTAATCTTCACGAGCTGCTAGGGAGATCTGACAACCCAACAATGAACCATACCCATGGAGATTTCTTTCATAAGGACATTTATATAGCAGCTGTCACTACCAAGGTGAAAATGGCTATTACCGCTTGAGGTTCTGTCAACACAGTTTTCCCTATGAAGGGATTTTCTGCTACAGTTAACCCTCTCTAAAGGTGACTCATAGTATGATACCACAAGGGGACTTGGCTCCAGATCCAAGGTTTTGATGCCTCTTTACTTTTAACCCAAACAAAGCAAGTAGATTAATCTGACATGCTAAGACAAAGTTTGTCTCACCAAGGTCTATGATATCAACCCCACATGATCTATCAACCTCTCCGGAGAGAGAATGTATCAATCAATAAGGGAAAATGCACGAACCATGTAGAACATGTGATGCACTAAGTATCCTCTCCACCTACAAGGGATCCCTCATTGAGAAGGGTTTTTCTAGGAACCCACTCTCTCAAGATCCACAAATAGTGTTCATGGGGCCTAATTACTATGTGAGTACAGATATATTTCAGAAAGAAAATTTATCCAAAAGTATTCAAAAGCACAAGGTGGTACACTTAACACTTAAAGAAAATATGAGGTGATTCCACAAAGTGGAGCACTTAACCCCTCACACAAGCTAGAAACGAGTCCACAACTTAGAAAACAAGTGAGTTCCAAAAAGCACAAAAGGGTTGCCTGGTGGAACACTTAACGCTTCTTTCCTATAGACCCCTCCCCTTTAATGTGGTGCTGATATTACAACCACGGGGTGAAAATGAGGGGCCGGTGGATTTAGCAAGTCCAATAACCCAAGATAGCAATCTAGATCAATCACAAGTAATCTAAGTCCACCAATAAATACCTAAGGTGTCACAACCTAGTATTCAATTATGCAAATTCATAGAAAAAGCATGCAAAAAAACACTCAAGCTAAACATATGAGAGATTTATTTTAAGGCCAAATTGAAATCTTATTAGATGAAGGAGAATACTTGGGATCCTTGCAACGTGCTTAGTAGATTTTACCTAATTTTTAGCAATTCTTGTTGAGCTTTTCCATGCAAGCAAGTGACGAACTCTCCAACAAGCAAACAAGATATGCAAAATATATTCAACTTATGAAAACCATAGGGTTAGCTCTAAAAATAAATTATTATCAGCAATAATAACTAGCAATTAACCCAAATGACAACTCATATCATTCATTGAACCATGTAAAAAAAATAAGTGCATACCCATCACAAAACTTTATTTTTTTTGCTACATTTGACCTAGTCAGCAAGATCTAATTTTTTTGATATGATTTTGGCCACAAAAATAGAAATTCAAAATAGAGACCCCTACTAAAAAATAGAAAGCTTTCCAAAAATGTAAAATTTTTAGAAAAATCTCTTCATTTGTGCCCTAGAGACCCATTTTATCAAAACATACCAGTTTTTGTAAATTAACTATTTGAGCTATTATATTGTGTCCAAATTTAAAAAATAAAGAATGGACCCCTGATAGAATTTAAATAGCTTTCTGAAAATATAAAAATTTCCAAAAAATATGCTGATTTGTGTCAAATATTAATTTTTTCTAGAATTTCAAGAAAAAAATATTAAAAATTCAAAAAATCTCAAAAAATTCTAATTTTTTTACTATAGCTTCTCTGATATATGTCCAACCCGAAAAAAAATATTTTAGAGCAAAAATCTAAGTTGTTTGAGAGATAAAATTAAATTTTTGAAACTTTAAGGCTTTAGCTCCAAAAAAAAAATCAAAACCAACATGTAAAGGTGGGTTGCCCCACGGTGGGCGCCAGAAATGTGTGTGTGAAAATTGTACCTAATCTGTAAACACAACACTTCAGTAAAACATTAGAGGTTAGCTATAATCAAAATCGTGCAAAATTGAAATCTAATCTAACCAAGCGATTTACAGCCTTCTAATAGGTGCGAGATTGATGTTCTTAGATTGTTATCAAGATCAGTGACTAGACGACACCTAAATGAAGGATTTGAATGCAATTGATCTAGATATGAAATTGAATACAAATTAAGCTATTTTTTTAGATTTTAGATGCAATAAGAATGATAAAAACTTGATATGAATCTATGATATGTAAAAAATGATATGCTATGATATGCTAAATGATCTAACAATGATATGAAAATGAATCTAAATGAATGTAAAAAAAAACAAATTGATCTCACAATAGCCTTGATTCGCAATAAGCTTTGATTCTCCAAATTCCAATTCTTCAAAATAGTTGTGCAATTCGTAGACGACTTTGGCAAAGTAAGCTTGCAAAATTATGAGATGATTTGGGATGAGCTGAGGCTTTAATTTATAGAAATCCAGGGCTTTAGAGGTGCATGAAAAAAATCCATAAATCACTCAAATAACTCAACTTGATTTTTGAGTTATTTTTAAATAAAGATAATTTAATTCACAAAAATATGCAAATCATGCAATAACAGCTTTTTAACTCAAATTAGAAGTTTAGATCAATTTTAAAACTCAAAAATGATGTTGAGTTCCAAAAAGTCAATAACTTGCATTGATTTTCTGATTTGGAGTTTAACTGCTCTTTGATTGTGCACATGGATAATTATGAATTAATAAATAAATAAAGTGATTTATTCTAAACTTAACTGATTTTAAAAATAAAACAATTGATTTATGGGTTAATCAATTATTTTTTTCAATTTTTTATTCAAAAACAATATTATTAAAAATTGACAACTTGCTTTAATTAATTAAATAAGAATTTAATCAATTAATAATAGAAATTTTGATTTATTGTCAAAATTAAATAATAATAATTAGGAATAAATATAATTAAATAATTAAGTGGCAGTATTAAATCCAATTAATTAAATATGAAAATCTTCAATTAATCAAACTTAGGATAAATGGGATTTATCGTCAAATAATCATTAAATTAAAGATAATTATGATGATTAGGAATATTACTAGGAATATTCCCCAATGCAGAATTTATGATAATCAATTAGGATTCGATGATGTTTATATGTGCCTTAGATTAGGACTTTGATGTCGATTTCATTCGAATTGTTGATATAAGAGATTAATGAACTTATAGCCCATTTTTGGAGTATTACAATTGGGAGATGAAAGGATTGGGGATAGAAATGGAAATGATGCAAGGATGGGGAGATGGAAAGATGGATGCAATAAGGATGGATGGAAGGATTTGGATGGAGGAAGATAAGGATTGGGAGATGAAAGTATTGGGGATAGAGATGGAAATGATGCAAGGATGGGGAGATGGAAAGATGGATGTGATAAAGATGGATGAAAGGATTTGGATGGAGGAAGATAAGGATTGTGAGATGAAAGGATTGGGGATAGATATGGAATTGACATAGAATGGGGATATGGAAAGATGGATGTGATAAGGTATCCAAGGAATATGTCACCAAGGAATAAGATTCCCCCACTTAGGATTAGTTATGCATAGAGAGGCATGTGGAGGGGTACAATGGGAGTTAGGATGATGAGTGGATGAAGGAGAGATTATGCGAAAGAAAGGATATGCAGATAAAGGATAGGTGGATGAAGATTGTGATGGGGTACAATATGATAGGAGGGATGGGTGGATGAAGGAGGTGGATAGTATATAGTATGATAGGAAGGAAGGATGGATAGAGGATAGGTGGCTGCAAATTATGGTAGGGAAATGGATGCATAAAGGTGCCCAAAATCATGTATACATGGTGGCCTTCATTTTATTATCAAGATCCAAAGGAGGATGGAGGAGGTGTTGGATAGGATGTTCTAGAAGGAATTGCCCCCAATTATGGAGTGGGACTGGATAGAGGGATTACACATGATGCATGTTTGCCAAGTTTTCATCATGGTACTTGCTCAAGGTACTTGTTTGCCAAGTTTTCACCATTGGATAATTATTTCTCTTTTCTTTTTTGCTTATTTATTTATTTTTTTGACTTTTCTTTGACTAGATGTTGGTATAGCCTTATTAAGATGGATGGATTATGAAAGGGCATGGATTAGATAGTTTTGATGGTGGATATGTGTGGGGTGAGGGATATGTTGGTAGAAAGTATTTGGATGGCATGATGGAAAGTGAGAATGATAAGGGGATGTTGTCAGGAGCAACATTGGCACATGTTGTGAGGCGAGTGGATGGAATGGTTCATGTGGATATGATGGAGGATTTATGATAGATAGTTTTGGGACATAAGGACCCAAAATAGAGCTAGGAGATGGAGGAAGGGAATGATTAGCTGGTGGAATAACAAATTTGGATTCCATTATGGATGTTTCTTTTAGATGTTTAGCGTCTTTTTGCCTTGGGAGCCATATAGTTTTTTCTTTTGGGATGTAGTATATATTTTGATTGGATTTTTATTTTCTTTAGTATGTATTTTAGAGTGGACATGAAAATCTTTGGATCTTTGTGGATAGTTATCTTTATGCATTTTTTAGCTAGCATCAAAATTACTATGGGTAGAACTAGAGGGATCATGAGAAGTTGTATGAAATGGAAGAGATATGGATTGAGATATGTAGAGAGATTGGAAAATAAGAGATGTGGGGATGTGCCTTTATGATGCAAGGCAACGGCCAAAAGGGGCTAAATAATGGCACACCCTAATGATCCAAGCTTGCTCAACACATGCGAAAGCAAATAAACAACATAGTGAGAGAGAGAATGCAAAATCAAATCTATATTTCATCAAATAGAACCATACATGCTAGGCTGTAAGGCCTTCCTAGTTATGACCTGATATTACAATGAATTGAAAAAGTCCTCAAACATGCGAGGATCTATCAAATCTCTCTAATTCTATCTTCTATCAAAAACTGCCTCCTAAACTACAACCAGACATCTACATTTATACAAGAGTCTACTGATTGAGTCAGCCTTCAAATCCACAATTAATGGAAGGAATGGTCATATCTAGGGCCACATGCTTCCCAATGATGGATTCCAACATTAAATCTATGACCCATAATAAATGCACAAGTCAGCTCAACAGGTTCTCAAAAGAAACTACTTGGTGAGCAAGGATGACCGAGCAATAGACAAGCATCACCAAGTTCTAGTGAAATAACCAACCACCCAGGAGATAATTGACCACACTCAGTAACCAAAGGAAACCGACTAACTATTGACCAACTCAGTCAAAAAAGAAACTGAGCAACATAGATAAACTCCAAAATGTTTTTGGTGACACAGGATTGCCAAGGACCTGAGATGCTCCCGCATCAGACACTTGGGGTTATTTTGAAATGATTCTCAAAATCATTTAATAGGTTTGGTCTGAGCTGTATCCAACTCAAACTTTGAAATCCATGAACTATCTTCCATCGGTCTATTCTTCCACTTTACTAGATATTCCATATATTGTTTTCCTTTTGTACTCTTGCCAACTCTTTCCTTCAAAATCTATTCAATTTCTTCATTCTGCTTCTTAGGATATTCTGTTGGTACTGTCACTTCTTCATCAGGTTCATGATACTCATACAAATAAAAAATGTTGAAAATAGGCGATATGTCCATGTCATCAGGTAACTCAATCTCATATGCATTTCCATTGTCAAATTTCCTCAAAATCTTGTAAGGTCCAAACTTCTTCATCTTCAGCTTCCTATATGTTCCAATAGGAAATCAACCTTTCTTCAAATGAACCATCACTTCATCACCAACATCAAAATTTTTATGTCTCCTTGATCTATCAGCTCTATCTTTTTATTTCTGATTACTGTCTTCGAACTTCAGCTTCACATCTCCATGCAATGTCTTCATGTACTCAACAAATTTTAATCCTTCAACACTTCTCTTACTTTTATCAGCAATGTCTCTCAAATTAGATATACCTCTCAGCTATGTGCCATTCACAACCTCAAATGGTGTTTTTATAGCACTTCTATTCACTAAATTATTGTATGCACTCTCTGCTTGTGCCAATACAAAATCCCAATTACTCGGTGTGTCTCCAACTAAACATCTCAAAAGATTTCCCAAACTTTTGTTCACAACTTTAGTCTATCCATCAGTTTGTGGGTGAAATGTAGAAATATATTTCAGCTCAGTGCCAAATTTCTTCCAAAGGGTTTACCAAAAGTATCCAACAAATTTACTATCTCGGTCAGAGATAATACTCGATAATCCATGCAATTTGACAATTTCCTTAAAGAAAAGATTTGCTACATGTATTGCATCTGATGTCTTTCTCGATGGTATAAAATGTGCCATCTTAGAAAATCTATCCATAACAACAAATATAGAATCATTACCTCTTACTGTCTTCGGTAAGCCAAGAACAAAATCCATACTGATGTCAATCCAAGGTTTGTCAGGAACAACAATCGGTACATACAATCCAGTATTTTGACTTACTCATTTTGTAACTTGACAAATTCCACAACTTTTCACAAATTTCTAAACATCTCTATACAACTACGGCAAATAGTATTTCTCCTTAAGAAAATTCCATGTTTTATCAATACCAAAATGTCCAACCAAACCACTACTATGCTTCTCTTTTATCAGGTTAGTTCTCATTATTCCTCTTAGTAAACACAACTGAATACCTTTAAACAACATACCTTCCTGAATAAAATATTCATCCCATTTAGTATCTTGTTGATCTTGAATAGGTGCTCTACACTTTCTCCATGGCTCAGAAAAATCAAGGTCAAACTCATAAGAATCTCTCATCTCATCAAAACCAAGAACTTCAATTTTTATCTTAGTCATTAAAGATCTTCTTCTACTCAATGCATCAACAAATCAGTTAGTGACTCCACTTTTATGCTTTATCACAAATTTGTAACTCTGCAAATACTCAACCCATTTCATATGTCTTTGATTCAACTTATTCTGACTACCCAAATATTGTAAAACCTTATGATCAATATACAACACAAATTCACTCAATTTCAAATAATGTCTCCATTTCTTCAGTGCTTGAACAATAGCATAGAATTCTTGATTATACACAAAATATTTCCTTCTAGCATCATTCAACTTTTCACTAAAGAAAGAAACAAGTTTACCTTTTTGACTTAATACAGCTCCAATTGCACTTCCACTTGCATCATATTCTACTTGAAATACCTTACTGAAATCAGGTAATGCCAAAATAGGTAATTCAACAACCTTCTACTTTAGAGTCTCAAAATTTTTGTCAGCTCTATGTGTCCACTTGAATTCTCTTTTGTCTCCTCTCATAGTCTCAATCATAGCATT